>JARFJB010001883.1:5127500-5727500 GCA_036346205.1 Vesta saturnalis
ACACTCACACACTCACACACTCACACCACCTCACACACACACACTACACACACACACTCACACACCACACACTCACACACTCACACACTCACACCACACCACACACCTCACACTCACACACCACACCACACACTCACACACACACACACTCACACACACACACTCACACCCACACTCCACACTCACACCACACATCACACATCACACACTCACACTCACACACCACACACCACACACCACACACACTCACACCACACTCACACACCTACACACACACTCACACTCACACACTCACACACACACACACACTCACACACCACACACCACACTCACACACCTCACACACACACCACACACACACACTCACACCACACACACACACACCTCACACACCACACCACACACACACACTCACACACCACACTCACACACACACCACACTCACACACACCACACACTCCACACTCCACACACCCACACTCACCACACCACACACTCACACACTCACACTCACACTCACACACACACACCACACACCACACACTCACACACACACACACACACTACCACACTCACACACTCCACACCACACACACACACACTACACACACACCACACACCACACATCACACACTACACTCACACCACACCACACACACACACTCACACACTCACACCTCACACCACACACACCCCACTCACACCCACACCACACACACTCACACACTCACACACACACACACTCACACACTCCCACACACCACACACTCCCACACACTCACACCACACACTCACACCTCCACCACACCACACTCACACACCACACACCACACTCACACACTCACACACCACACACCTCACCACACCACACACACTCACACACACACACACACACACACACACACACACACCACACACTCACACACTCACACACTCACACACTCACACACTCACACACTCACACTACACACACTCACACACACACACTCACACACCACACACTCACTCCACACTCACACACTCACACTCACACACCCCACACACACACTCACACACCACACACTCACACCTCACACACACCACACACTCCACACACCTCACACACCCCACACTCACACACCACACACACTCACACCACCACACACCACACACACACACACACACACCCACCACACACTCACACACCACACACCACACACCACCACACCACACACCACACACACCACACACACACACACTCACACTCACACACCCACACACCCACACACCACACCACACACACCACACACACACACACTCACACACTCACACACTCACACACCCACACTCACACTCACACACCACACACCCACACCACACACCACACACTCACACACACACACACCACACACACCACACACACCACACACCACACACCACACACCCACACACACACACCACACACACCACACACACACACCACACACCACACCCACACACACCCACACACACACACACACACACCACACACCACACCCCACACACACACACACACACACACACACACACACACCACACACCACACACACACCACACACACACCCACACACACACACACACCACACACTCACACCACACCACCACACACACACACACCACACACACACACACCACACCCACACACACCCACTCACACCCACACACACACACACCACACACCACACACACCACACCACACACCACACACCCACACTCACACACCACACCACACACCACACACACACCCACACCACACCCCACACACACTCCACACCACACCCACACCACACACCACCCCACACCACACACCACACACACACCCACACCACACACCACACACCACCACACACCACACCACACCCACACACCACACACCCCACCACACCTCACACACACCACACCACACACACACACACACACACACACACACCACACACACACACACACACTCACACACCACACACTCACACACCACACACCACACACACACACACACACCACACACCACACACACACACACTCACACACACACACACACACACACACACACACTCACACACTCACACCACACTCACACACCACACCTCCACACACCACACTCACACACCACACCACACACACACACACACACCACACTCACACACCTCACACACACACACTCACACACCACACACCACACACTCACACACCACAACACCACACACCACACACACACACACACCTCACACACTCACCCACACACACACACACCACACACACACACACCTCACACACACACACACACACACTCACACCCACACTCACACACACACCACACACTCACACACACTCACACACCACACACTCACACACACACACACACCCACACACCACACACACACCACACACACACACACTCACACTCACACACACACACACCTCACACACCACACTCACACACACACACACACACACCACACACTCACACCACCACACACACACACACCACACACCTCACACACACACCACACACTCACACACCCCACACCACACACTCCACACACTCACACACTCACACACCACACACACTCACACACACACACACACACTCACACACACTCACACACCACACTCACACACTCACACACTCACACACCCACACACCACACACACACACACACACACACCACACACACACACCCACACACCACACACCACACACACACTCACACACCACACACACACACCACACACACACTCACACACACTCACACACCTCACACACACACACACACCACACACCCACACACACCACCACACACCACACCACCACACACTCACACACACTCACACCTCACACACACCACACACTCACACACTCACACACACACACACACTCACACCTCACACACCCACACACTCACACACTCACACACACACACACCCTCACACACCACACCACACCCACACTCCACACACACCACACACACCACACACACCACACACACACCACACACTCACACCTCACACACCACTCACACACCACCACACACACTCCACACACCCACACCACACTCACACACTACACACACACACTCACACACCACACACACACACACACCACACCACACTCACACACCACACACTCCACACCACACACTCACACCTCACACACACACACACCACACACTCACACACCCACACACCACACACCACACACTCACACACTCACACCACACACACTCACACTCCACACACTCACACTCACACACACCCCACACACCACACCCACACACACACACTCACACACCACACACCACACACTCACACACTCCACACCACACACACACACACCACACACTCACACACACACACACACTCACACCACCACCACACCCCCCCCCCCCCCCCCCCCCCCCCCCCCCCCCCCCCCCCCCCCCCCCCCCCCCACACCACACACACACTCACACTCACACCACACACACACACTCCACACCTCACCACACTCCACACACTCACACACTCACACACTCACACACCCACACACTCACACACTCACACCACACACCACACTCACACCACACCATCACACTCACCACACTCCACACACACACTCACACACCACACCACACACACCACACACCACACACACACCACACCACACACTCACACACATCACACTCACACACCACACACCACACCACACACACCACACCCACACCACACCACACCTCACACACACACACTCACACACTCACCACACACACACACCACCACACACTCACACACTCACACACCACCACACACATCACACACACATCACACACACTCACACCATCACACACCATCACACACACACACACCACACACACACACACTCCACACTCACACACCACACACTCACACACCACACACACCACACCTCACACACACACACACACACACCACACTCCACACACACACACTCACACACCACACTCACACACTCACACACCACACACACACACACACACTCACACACCACACACTCACACTCACACACCCCACACTCCACACTCACACACTCACACACTCACACACCACACACTCACACACACCACACACTCCACACTCACACACTCACACTCACACACTCACACACACACACACACACTCACACACTCCACACACTCACACTCCACACACCCTCACACACTCACACTCACACACACACTCACACACTCACACTCACCCACACCACTCACACACCTCACACACACACACACCACACACACCCTCACACTCACACACTCACACACTCACTCACACACTCCCACACACACACACACACTCACACACACACTCACACACACACACACACTCACACTCACACACTCACACACTCACACACTCACACACTCACACTCACACACCACACACTCACACACACACACCCACACACTCACACACTCACACACTCACACACACTCACATCACTCACACACACACACACTCACACTCACATCACACCACACTACCCACACACTCACACACTCACACACCTCCACCCACTCACACTCACACACACCACACACCACACCCCACACTCACACACCACCACACACTCACACTCACACACCTCACACATCACACACACACCTCACACCACCACACACACACACACACACACACTACACACTCACACCACCACACACCACACTCACACTCACACCCACACACTCACACACACCACACCACACACCCACACACCTCCACCACACTCACACTCACACGCACACACACACACACACCCACGCACGCTCACCCACACCCACACACTCACCACACACCACCCACTCGCCCACACCCACTCGCCCACACACCCACACCCCACGCCCACTCTCACACCAATAGGTACCTAAACGTTCAATCCCAATATCACCTAGTATAACTGCAGGCCGTGGTTAAAACACTAATTAGGAAATCCCAGAGACTGGCAGACTATCAAAACATGTATGAAGAAATCCAAATACTATTGTCAACTTTATTACAAAACGGATTCACCGAAAAATATCCAAATCGCGGATCCACCGAAGAAGAAACAGCAACAAGAATAGAGGAGGAACAAACAAAGTATTCTTAACTTACGTAAAAGGAATAACAGTCCGCATTTGCAGAATTCTAAAAAAACACATCAAGTGGATATTTAAGACGTATCGAAAGAATGCTGCCATAATGCCTCTTACACAAAAAGCAAAATCAGCCTAGAACATCAAGGAATATACGAGATTCCATGTGGAAACGACCGAACGCACAAGGGTCAGACACAGACGAATCGGTCCTAGGCTGGACGAACATCGATTAGCAGTAAGAAAAGCACTACAATCTCAACTTTAGCACAACTTATTCAATCGGCATCACACAATATTAACTTCGATAAGACCAGAAGATCAGAAGAACAACTAACCAAGAGATAATAAGAGATGCTGTATAGAAATCTAAAAACGCCTAAACAGTCTTTATAGCCAGACGACGCGCAGAAACTGCCTAATACATGGAAATTGGTATTAAACAAAAACCGTCAACCAACAACACACAATACGAATGTACAGAAAACTTTACAAAACGGAAAAGAGAAGGTAAGATAGCAAAATTAAAGAATATGAAAGTCATCGAAGGCACAACAGAAATCAGTTCCATTTGAAAATAACGCGAAACAGAACAAGATTATTAGTGACCTGAAAATGGTAAATAAAAATTTGCCGAATAAAGGAAGGTGTTTACATGAATCCTATCAATACACGTAATTGTTGACCCGGAAGAAATGGAAATTCATGTAACACTCGTGGAAATCTCAAACACAGCATATTCAGGGTGTTTCAGTGGTATTAGGCCAAACTTAAAGAGCTAGTTCCTCTCTTAAATATAAGCAGAAAAAATAAATTTCAGCTCAAAATGACTTTTCGTTTAAAAGTTCAAAAATTAAAGAAATGTAACAGTTTTTGATTTTAACTTGTGTAAATTTAAACCGATTTCGATGAAACTTGACATGAACAATAAACAAACAAATTTGGCTATTTCAGGTTTTGTAGATGTCTTCCAGTGGCGTAGATATTCAGGGATGGCGCCCCTTTTCCATCCTCATTTTCTACGCCACTGCACTTTTTTTCAAATCTAAAAGTCTTTTTAATTTTAAATTTAATTTAGAAAAATGGCTCTCGATAAATTTTGATTAGAAGCTGATTTACAGAGATATTTTAGAAGTATTTCGTTTTGTTAACTGTCCATGGACATTGGAATTTAGAAAAAAAATTAACAGTTGTAATTTTTTTATTAACGATCACTTATTAAAGATCACACACAAGAAGATAAGAACAATAACATTTTTTTTAAATAATTTAAAAAATAATTATATAACAATATTTTTTAAATAATTATTTAATAGTAAATATAATTTTGTATCCAAAACTAAATCTATTATTTTTTATAATAAATATTAAAATTGTCGCCCTTCCGCATCGATACGATAGGAAATAATTTCGGACTTGGGCCGAAAGATGAGGCGGTGCTCCATCGTGATGGAATATCAGCCTATTCTGAATATCTATAAGAATTCCAAAAGAGAATTCGTTATGAATTCAAGATAAACTTGACTGGTAACGTTGGTAGGTAAAATAAAAGGTCAAATCCAGCAGTTTTGAATGATATCTCCCCAGACATTAGCTGAGTGACCATGTACGACGGTAGCGGGAGAGTTCCTGTGATTTATGGTTTGGATGCCACCGATCTGGAACACGTTGTCGATACAAAGAGCGGCTTCTCTACTGTTCGCATTTGCAGCACCATAAATAAAATGCATATTTGTTAATTTAGCAGGTGTGTAGTTTTCCATAATAATAAAAAACGCGAAAAACATGACGTTTATGCACAATCCAAAATGTCTTGATAACAGTAAATAAATATGGCTATGATTTTGTTAAAGTACAGTGTTGTAAATAATTCAAATGTAAGACTGAAAAATATCTGAAATATCTCTGTAATTCTAATAAAAATTTTTCAAGAGCCATAGATATATATATATATATATATATATATATATATATATATATATATATATATATATATATATACTGCTCAAAATAATTAGAAGAACACATGTTTATGTTTTATTCACTTTATTAATTTTAACAATATAGAAATCTAATAACGTTTGTTGTAAAGATATACCTTCTGTTCAAATAAATTTCCAAAAACAACACAAATTCTACCTATCACTTTTAAGATAACCATACCAACGCGAAAAAACTACAAGAAACAAAGTGGAATAAGCAGGCATCCCACGTCTCTATCGTAAAGTTATGAAGGAAATTTGGTTACTAATAACATGTATATTTTCCACGACCGAATTAGTGCTTGACATCTCCGTGGCATGCTGAGTATAAGCCTACGGATATCTTGTTGAGGTATATTATCCCATTCCTCGATTAGAGCTTCTTTTAGAAGGGTCTGAGGTGGATCTGGGCGCCTGCGAACACGTCTTTCTAACACATCCCAAAGATGTTCAATAGGGTTTACCTCAGGACTCATTGGTGGCCAGTACCATGGTTTGTATCCCGTGGTGCTGAAGGAAGTTCATGGTGATTACTGCAGTATGTGCCCTTGCGTTATCTTCCATAAAAACAAAATTCGGGCCTATACCATAAGCTGCCGGTATAACATGATCGTCCAGAATGAGATCGATGTAGCGTTTAAGAGAGTTTAATCTTCCTGGAACTACTACAAGATCTGTTCTTTCATCAAGACTAATTCCAGCCCAAACCATCACAGATCCACCACCAAATTTTTCAACTTCTTGTATGTTTGCTGCAGAATAGCGTTCATGTGGACGTTGGTATACACGTACTCCACCAACGAGTTAAACGAAATCGTGATTCATCCGTAAAAAGTATTGCTCTCCACTGTCGAAGTTGCCAAACGACATGTTCACGAGCAAAATTTAAACACAACCTTATGTGATTAGGAGTTAAAACAGGTTTTCGCACAGGTTGGCTTCTCTTATTCTATTCCTAACTGTTTGGTCGGATATTTCAACATTATGAGTGGCTCTAAGTCCGATCTGAAGATCTTTGGCGGTCGATTCGCGAGAACGCAAAGAAGATAGGACTAAAAACCTGTCCTGAATTCGGTTTGTTGTCCTTTTACCACCCTGTCCAATACATCTTTTATATCCTCCGGTTTCTACACATCGATTCCAAGCACGATGGATAACCGAAGGGCTGACGTTAAAATTTCTTGCCACCTGTCGAATACTGGTACCATTTTCGAAAGAAGCAACAACACGAATGACTTGTTCCTCATTTAAATGTCTCATTTTGTAAAACTAGTGTCAAACTTAACAATCTATGATGAATTGTCAAAATTGTTTACTATTCCAAAGGACACTCATTTCTAAATTAAAATTTTCCTTGCTTGCTCCATTGTAGTTCTTGTATTTGTTTGAATTGGTAATCGTTTTGTTATCGTAAAAGTGATTAGTAAAATGTTTTGTATTATTTATATTCGCACAAAACATAATTGTTTTAATGTATATATATATATATATATATATATATATATATATATATATATATATATATATATATATACATACATGTGATTGACGACGATGTTACAGCCAAAGCGATCTAGCCATTATCAAGACTTGTTCATTTCTGGTGCGTTTTTACGGAAACGTCGCCAACCCAGCGTTTCTTTTAAAAACCAATGAATGGAAAAAACTGCAACTCGGAAAAATACACAGAAGGATAATATGGTTTATAACAACACTCGCGGGTGTCGCCACTAGGTCAGCCAATGGCCATATCTTGGTAATAAGTCACCATCGAACTTTGAGGAAAAATCATAATAAAACTGTACATGAAAAAAATCGGAAATAATTTTCAAGTTCGTAGGATGCATAACAGATACAGTAAATTAGAAAATCAAGTTTTTCTATAAAAGGTGTCAAATTAAGACTCATTAGTCTAACTATAAAAGTGGTAGGGGAAAACGTAAACTTCTTTCTGAAGAAACGTAAATAACTTCAGGTTGGTTTAATCAAAACTAACAAACCTAGTCTCGTCGAAAATAACTTTCTTCGTCTGTTCAATGCGCTATTAACTATTGTTCTGTTCTTCTTTTGGCGGTCGATAGAGGGCGCTTTTTAAAAAATCTATAATTTTTGCGGTTTAAATTGAAATTTTTAAATAGAACCATAGTAAATTTTTGTTATTAGCAAATAGATCACTAAGTAATTTGGCGAAAAAACTACAAATCTTTTTTTCAAACTAAAGATTACTAAAAACTCTCAACTAAGGCTTACTTTAAAAATAGTTACAACAGTTTACAGTTTATTCAACAATATAAACTAAAACAATAATAGTTAATTATAAAACAATCGGCATATACGACAAAAACCATAACGCTATTTTTTTACAAACACGCCATTCTAATCTAACACGGATAATGATTTTATTTACTAGAGACCGGAATTTAAACTTATATAATATCCATCACTGGTCATAAAACGCACTAAGTTGATCATCAAGTAGTAATGTTTAGTGTGTCCATTTTTCATGATTATTCAGAGTATTATGGCTATGAGTAAACATAGTGGGATGCGGCTTCGGCAATACTGTGCCATTTTTTTGACAAACGAACAAGAGTTTTCACAATTTTTAAAACCTACTTCGTTTCTTGAGTTATACGAACGACGATTTCTCAGTTATTTAAAAATATAAGTATTATAGATATTTGATGTTAGCGAAAAGCTTTAAAACAAGGGCATTTAATGAGCTGAAAATATATACGGTGTACCATTAAAAAAATTTGTTTGATTAATATCTAAACCTAAGTAAATAGCTATCCATACCAATTTTTACTTTTTCGCTGTACAGTATTAAGGTCATGGTCAGCTGATTATGGACGTTTCTTTAGCATCTGGAAATGATTCTGCTGTTCTAAGAAGTTCAAAGCTTTCCCGAACACCCTACTGTCTTGTATTCTTCGATTAGGATACCGGTAGTGGTATTCGTGCGCTGATACTGGTTACTATGAATACTGCAATTGCAATATCCCTATCAATCTGACACACACCAAGTATGAAAGTAAGTAACAATACGTAACACTGCCTACTCGATGTGGTTCACACTCCGGGTGTTGTCTCGCGACTGTTGCAGTTGTCTCCGACTTCTATTAGTCCCATTTGCCATCTTCAGGTTCTCTGCAACTGCTTGGCTCTACTCCGTGTTACTCAAATGGAACTGATGTTTCGCTGTTAGGTCTCCTGTTTATATCTGGTGTTGTACATTCTCACCACTTTCACTTTTTTCACTTCGGCTACTTTCCCCTTTTCCGTTTTCTGGGTGTTGCTTGCTGCTATTTCTGTTGTGGGCGCTGTTGGTGTAGGTGATTCTTGCGAAGATGAGGGTTTCCTTGTGTCGCGATGTTTGGTGAGTATTAATGTCCACGCATTGATCAATCTTAGAGAATCGCCGTGTGTGTTGAGGTTCTCTTCTTGTTTTTCAATTTCGATCGTCTCTCGTATGGTCCTTTTTGTCGCGTTCTTGATCAAAACGCGCAAAGTAGCCAAAGTGGTGAAAGTATAGAACACCAGATATTTACAGGAGACCGGACAGCGAAACATCAGTTAGATTCAAGAAACACGGAGCATAGTTGTGATATTGAACAATTTGTTTATGTTTAAAAACTGGTGTTCACTCTTAGAATATATTTTTTACCTTGCGTTATGTGTCTTTCTCTTTCAGTTGTCTACTCCTGTATGGAAATATGTGCTCGTATCGCTAGTTTTAAGATAAGCGTTTTATAAAATCTTGAACTTCACACACATTCGAATACCAGAACTGTCCTTGAGCTACAGGCACTAGTTTTAATGTGGTGTTTTAATAGTTTATCGTCGAGACAATGCCTTCTAACTTGTTTATAGTTATTCCAGTAACGGTTTGCATTAGTAGTGTAAAAATTATGTGAATATTGATACTTTTGTGGCATTTATGTTTTTGTAAGTATGCCATCAAGTTTTTTTAAATAAGTAGTTAATGGCAGTGGTTTAGTTAACTGATTTTCATATGGTGATATGTGGTATTGTACATTTTTACATGCAGCTAAATTGTTGAGAGTTTTAGAACAATCATAACGCTAAATGTTGGTTAATGAAAGTATTGCGTTTACACAGTCGTCGGTTTATTTCATTTACAAATATTTAAATTAATACTGATTTTGTTATGGCCTATATCAATGATCCTAATATTGAAAAATACGATATGGTTCAATTCACTATTTCTGCAGCTTTAACTATTATTAAACAAATTCCATTACGTCATTTCAGATATATAACTCATTTAACATGTTTATTTGAGTTTGAATCACTAATCTGTCATTAATCTTTATAATCATGTTTAAATAATTGTACCTAGGTAAATGAGTCATACGTTCGTAATCATATTAATAAAAAAAATTGTAAAATACGTATTATCGTACAGCTTTACCTTGTTCCATATTATTATTATTATTAATTTCTTGGGACATCAACAATTACATTAGCGCTCATACGTTAGAAATTGGGGCCCATATGCTTATAATGTTTGACATTACAAATATAAAAAATAGTTATAAAAGAAATATAATTACAAACTCAACTGTTGTAAGCCGCATGTTACACTTGGCGAGGGGGTATTTATTATGCAGTGTGCCAAAATTTCGGGTGTGATGATGCTCCATCTTGTTAGAAGATAAACTATTTTTTCATTCTAAACATATGAAGTTAACTATTCCGTTCACATGTCATTAGATATTGTATTTGTTGCACTTGATTGGAAAAAACTTTATACGTATTACAAAAGAGCATTCTCAAATGTCACAGTCGGAGTTAATCTTACTCACTGTGTTACTTGATAAAAGCTGTATAAAACTCGAGTTTTAAGGAAATACTCAACGATTGACAGTTTTCACATTTGTTTATAATGTGGAGCGAGGCAAGTCATTCAACATTTCCTGAAACATACAAATTTTAGGAAATTTTGATTCTGCAAGTGATAATTAAGTTATGAAATGTTTAGTAGAAAAAGTGAAATGCGACAAATTATGATCGAAACTTCAACCGAGAAGATATTTCACATCTCGCAACAAACGGCTGCATATGGCTGTAGACTTAATAACTTAAAAATATTAGCATGAATTTGAGTTGCAGAAGAATAATGGTCACTTGATTTGCTAATTTGCTGAAGACCTTCCTAGTTTAGAAAAGAATGACTGTTTTGAAAAGCTGAAAATAAATATCATACCCTTCAGATAATTCAACTTTTTCATGATTATTTATTGACTTTTAGCTAATCATCTCTAGAGATGCAGGTCAGGGACGTGTTCAGGCACAATGTACAATTAGCCCGTATGCAGATAACATGTTGGGATGTGTGCCGGGAATGATACTATGCAAACTTACTAGGGCACTCAATGGTGTTCCACAAAGTGTCAAAAACGGTAATTAACGTCATGAATCGATATAAATTGTTTACCTTGCAGCAAGAAAGCAAACTAACCACTTATGTTTAATCTGAAAATTCACTTCAAAGTAGTAGTTTTATCAAAAACTCTCTAAAGTTCACTAAAATCTAAAGTTTTCAAAATAAATCCGCTCTATAAGCGATTCCTAATGGTCATAATTAAACTATTATACTTGAGGGAAACTGCTAACTCAATTTTAAAATTACGGACCTGCAACTGGCCCCAAAACAAAAGACATATCTATAAAATCAATGAGCGTGCTTAGGATTTGGTGATACATTAACGTCCAAAATACATTAAAAACAATCTTATATTAAAGAAAATTAAAATAAAAAATGGATGTGGTAAGCAAGATGTGAAACAAAACAACATCAGACAGATGGGTGTTATCTTAGCTCATTTCAGATAAAAACTAAACGTACGAAAAGTATAACATCACATCTGCTGAAAACAGCTGTTTAACGTAAAGAGAGGTAAATAACCTTGTTACGTCTCCTTGCGCAAATCTCAAAACACAAACAAAACAACAATACTGTTAACTAGGAAATTCCGATTTATCACAAACGCAAACAAAAGAATAACCCCACTGTTAATATCAAGAAAGAAAATGATTATAAAATCAAAATATTAGCCTTACTACATAATCGGAATTTCACCTGAAATATAGGATTAAAATTAAACCTGTAAACGTTATTATTCCCTTAATACGGAATAAGCAAACAAAAAAGGTAAAGTAATGAACAAACCAGATGCCTTTACGTAAAAACTCAGTTCATAGACAAGGATACTCTAACTAACACTATTTGGAACTTTTATTGACGCACGCTCTCATAAGTTTTTTTATTTTTTTAAATTAAACTTAATAACTAAGAAAAAACACATTACAAAAGATGCGGGTACATCCTTTCACTAAAAGCCAAGCTCACTATCTTATTTAATAACGACACTAACGTCTATGTGCTTTATAAAACTTTCATATACTAATAATAACACCTCAAGTCCTAATGATTTGATACACTGTTATACCTCAATTATTAAGCTTCCAATTTTTAATTTGGGCCTTACTAAATTCTTACGACGGCACTATAAGGTTCTCACAATAGTAAAAGTTCTTAATATCCACAATATACCATGCACTATATTACTTGGCACTCGACATTTAGATTCCTAACAAACTACGGAAAACACAATTAACTCCTAACCAACACGAAACCTGATATCGGTACACTTAAATCGTCATGATCTTGTATTACATCTTTACGCAGTCAAGACTGGATCAACTCAAAGGAAACCATTCTCCCGCGTATATTAAAATTTCTTAAATATGTTACTTTCCGAGCCAATCAGAAAATTCCATTTTAAGAAACTGAAGCGTCAAATTCCAATAGAAAGCTATCCGGTGGTAAACAGCACTGTACTTTACTGTATGCTGAGACAATCTTAATAAGCTGGATGAACTTTTAACTATGATTTTAAAAGAAACTGTAAGTAATAATCAAAGTGATAACTCTATAAATGGTAAACTTGATAATAACAAAGTCTAATCGCGAACGCCGCCGGAAATACACAACAAAACAGTCAGTATTACGTATGGAACAATGTTGTCTGAATGAGGAATCTTAGCGTGTGTTTCTGAGATCTGTACATCTTCCCTACCATAAAAAAATGTAGATTGAATACTGAACAGGGTCGATTTAGGTGTATAAAGTATATACTTATATAATATTAAAAAAAGTAATCCTTTAATACTGGTTTTGACTCTATCAATCTTTTGGAACAACTAAACCAAACATTTCTTATTTTGATTTTAATGTAACGGACCCAAATCTATCAGGTGTCACAATAAATTATTTATATTTAATTCTATATGGAAACTGAGTGTTATAAAAATGTATACATTTTAAGTTCTCTTAGTTTTTAATTAATTTAGAAAATTATAACAATCGTGAAATGGCACTGAAAAAAACGTTTTATGTGCAACGAATGTATTTGTTATTATTGTTTTATTGTTATGCTATAAAAAATTCAATTATAAAATTTTTTATCCGTAAATCTTACGTTTTCTTAAATTGATTGTAGTGTTTTAAAACGTGTAATAAAGAAGAATAAAAATAGTAATAATATAATTGAATTACATCTTGAATGATTACAAAAATAAATATTTTATTTAAAAAAGCGGCTGAAATGTCTATGGTACAGTTAAGTACTTTACAACTCGCAATAAAAGTTTATCTGTAAATTAATTCGCCAATTTTATTTCATCTTCCATAAGATTTTATTATACGTTTTTTAGTTAATGTTATTACGAAATTAATTGTAATACATGAAGCAGTAAAAAATCAATGCCTTGACACAATTTATTTTACATTAAAACATATTTATGGAATATTCTTTTTTAAAATTTAAACATATTCTGTGCGTGCAGAATGTTTTTTACATTTAAAGCTTTCCAAATTACACGAAAGCTATATTTTTTAAAAATTGTGTACTGAATACCTAATATGTAAAATAGTGGCAGGACTTTGCAAATAGAATAGTATTTAATCCAACAAAACTTAAGTTTGTCACGCAGTAAATGAATAAGTCTCTAGTATTTAAAACAGATAACCTATATGCTTAACAAAGAAAACAATAAATGTGCAAATCTAAAGTATTAAGAAACTTATTGAGATGATTCGTTTAAAATGTTGATATAACATATATGTGGTTCAAAGATGGAAAATAAACGTATATGTGACTAACCGTCATTAGGCAATGGTAATATACGAAATAGTGTACTGCCTAGCAATCAGCACGCGGGCGTGGATTGTACGAAAACGCTGCCTGGTAACACCAAAAAGGTATAAAATTAAACAGGAGCCGCTAATTCAAAATTTATCGATAATAGTCTGTGAACAAGACATTACGTACTTAAAGTAACATTCTCTCTATTTTGTCTGAAAATAAACTAAGAATCCCAATTAAGAAGTTCTGTGTGCCCACTGCCCGAGGTATGTCTGCGAAGTGCATAGGCCTCTTAATGGCCGTAACACGGACAAAGATTTGCTGGCTTGCATTAAGGATTCTAACTTGTACAATATTATGTTGGGCACGTCTCGAGTAATCGCTTTATCACAAATAGGATAACTTATGGCAACTACTAATCGATATCGTTATTGTACGTACCAGAATATCAGAGAGTTATAGATCATGTTATTAGTGAAATAGTGTCGTCTTTTGGGATGGAAGCGACAAACAAAAAAATCAGTGGCAAACAGGGCTAGTTTAAACGAAGATGCTGTAAATGTGCCGCTTGCAAAATATTGTGCTAAATAAAGACGGTTCAGGTAATCTGCAAACAAAGCACGGTCTTTTAAAATTCGACTTAATCCTAAAGATCAGACAACTCAGACGTGTGGTTGGGATTGTGTATATTAAAAATTGTAAATGAATTATCAAACAATTGGAAGGCGTGAAAGTTTTAAACATTTTTTTTTTGATGTGGCTATTTCAAAATGCTGATGTTTGGATTAATATAAAATAATTATAAATATAGTTTACATTAATTTTTTACATTTAATATTGTCCTAAAGGTAGGTTTTGGAAACAACTGCAATATGTAACTAACAATCAATCTTTATGATCCTCATCCGATTCGCAAGAGCTGTCATCTTGTCCTACGGATTTATAACGGGTTCTATTGTTTCTTCCATTATCATATCAAATTCCCACATACGCTCTTCCTCTTTAATTACATGATCAACACACTTTTTCCACTTTTCTGCACTGACATTGTCTATGGCTTACATTAAAAGCTGTCGCACTTCACTTAATTTAAAAGTTATATTGTTACGGCCTACTTCACTTTTTATTTGAACCCAAACTAACTCTATGGGGTAGAGTTCGCAGTGATATGGTGATACTTTATCTACGGTAATCCCGCGAGAAGCACAGAGATCATCGATAGCACATAACAAATTGTTGCGTATGCTGATTTGCTATAGCTAAAGCTCTCATTTGAGCATAGTTTCTTCAAATTGTATCTGTTTTGATGTTAACCATTTGGCAATGTGTCCTTTTTTCTATTCAGTTATTGGTAAGTGTTCGACTTGCCTAGAACGGTAACTTGCATTATCCAGAACAATGTGAAATGTTTTCTATCATTTGTTCAAAATATTCTTCAAAAACATCAGCGTTCATTTCTTGGTGATAATCCCCTGTGTGCTTGGACTCATTCACAAGGAAACCATTTATTTAGAATCCATTAGCGCTGCCTATATGTGTAATAATTAGTCGTTGACCTTTGCCCAATGGTGGATTTATTCCAACACTCTTGGACTGATCGATGGTTAGCATTCTTATCTTGCCCAACTTTTTTTACAGTATGTCCTTCATTCAACTCTCATCGAGATAAAAGATTTCTCGTCCCTCGGCACGAAACTTCTTCATTTCACGAAGATATTTGCTTCCCAAAGAATCAGTTTGGAAATTATCAATTAGCATTGATTTTCGATTCACTTTTTCCCACGAAAAGTTCATGTAGTTTCCGATGAAGTGTCGACCAAGGTAATTGTGGTCCATCAACGTCTTCTTTTAGCACTGCTACTGTTTTGTTGAGGGTAAGAATGTCTGCTATTATTTTGTTGAAGGAAAGAATTTCTTTATTGAAGTAGAAGGAATGGATACTTCTTTTAATATGAAGTTTTCTTATTCACTTAAACGTTAATTTTTTTCTTCCCGTTGAGCAACCCGGTTCTTTCAAATCGCCCACCTTTTATTCGTTTAATAATCTGTATACTGTTGACTTCCCCATTCTCGTCATATTAGAACACATTTCTATTACACTATTTACGCTGTTATTTAGGCATTATGTACATTCAGAATAATAATTTTTTCATTCCTAGAGAGCGAACTAAGTTTCAAAGGTTTTGCTGGTGAAAAATTGGAAGATACCATTTTCACCACTGTTTTCAACCAAAACTCGAAAATAACTGAGCATTTTAAAGTACTTGTTTTGAAATAACAAATGTGGTAATTGCATCTTAATGCATCCCCCGTTCAGTGAGTCATTTTTTTAATTTACATATAATTAGATAATAGTGTAATGAGTACTGTCTAAACTTATGCAAAGTTTCTTGAAATTTCGGACGATCCTAGCTATCCTGTACAATAATGTATTATCTGCTTCAGTAAAGATGACGTTTGTATAAATTCACTCTCAAACAATTTGTACGTAACTAATAAATATTGAACTGTCGCTTCGTTCCTTATTAAATGGAATGCTAAATTGATTTACCTAAATTTAAAACAGAAATATGATAATGACGTTACAAACAGTTTCTCTGCTGAAACTTGAAACAAATTAAATGCACGTTATTTATTTGGTGTGATAAAAAAAAACCTTCAAGTTACTCAGAAAAGATATTAATTCACTTAATTTTTTGTTTTTTGTATGTTGTAGTAAGTCATAATTACAATTACAAGTATTTTCTTTTTAATATTTTATACGAACATAAGAAACTGAAAAGTCAATATATTTTACAGACATTACAGTATATACCTTTAATAAGTACGCCACTGACCTGCCGCTGTCGAGATGATTTATTACTCTCTGATATTTTGGGACGTACTTTAGTAGGGAATACTACGTCGTCGGGGGTACAACTTGCCTGGTAACCGGTCTACCTCCTGGTGAACGTACTGAATGTAAGTAAATGTAGGCGAAAGTGTGGTTTTATTGGGAGATTTCATTGACCTAATCGTTTATGGTGAAGAAAACTGGTTAGAGCCACAAAACTAATTTGTGAATTGGTTGTCTAGAGCTCTAGAGTGTGCTTAGGATAAAAGTGGTTATGGAGAAAAAAGTTGGACCTGAAGATGACTAGAATTACGGTAAAAAAAACCTTTCGTGACAATGTGAGAATGAGGTTTACACAAACTTTGAATGTGAATAAAATGAAATAGAACTGGTAAATGTAGATCTGTACACATTGAAGGTGCGTAAATGTGCTGGAAAGACACTATTTTCAATTGTACTCCACATATATATGGAAGAGTGACTTTGGGCAAGCAGAAAAACAGCATTTTGTGACGAAAATATTTAAAAAATGGAGTATGAAAGAAGAAGGATGCAATGATGGCTGCAAAAAATCAGACGTGGGAAAGCACCTATGTGAAGTCTACAGATTAATAAAAAACTATGGGAGCGAGGCAATAGGAATATGAGTAAAGAGCAATTGCGGCCGCCAAAGGTGTAATAATGCAGAATGATTTTGAGGAGGGAAACTTTTCTAGGAATAGGTGCAAAGCAGAACGCAATTGGAGTGTTTAGTAGTATGACCGAGATAGTACAGATGAGTACAGATTAAGGAAATGCTGGAAGAATATTTTAAAGTTGTATGGGAGTAAGAGTAAGCTTACTGATGACATAAGGAATGAAATTGAGGACGAGTGGAATCAGGCAAAGAAGGCTGTACAAAAATTCAATTGCAGTGTGGATGGAATTACTATTGAAATACTGAAATACGTATCTGCAAAGCTTGAGGGTAGGTTGTGCGAATTATTTAATTCATGTCCTAACCGATTGTTAAAAAAATGCTGTGTAACGATAAGGGAAGTAAGACTGATTGTAAAAACTAGATTATTGAGCGTACCTGGTAAGGTATTAAGAAGAGTTTTAATAAATAGAGTACGTGGAATAAGACAAAGTAGGATGTTCCAAATGGCTTCATGTCAGGGAGGGAATGCTTGGACCAGATGGCTGCTCTCCATCAGTGATTATAATTGCTTAAATGTGAAGAAGAATCCGTGATGTGTGCTTGCAGATTTGGAGGATGCGTGTGACAAAGTCAATAGGGAGTATGAGATAAGTAACTGAAATGAGATCTGTATACGACGGTTGCCAGACATGTGTCAGGGTGAACGGGGCTTGAGTGAATGCTTTAAAATTGAATTAAATAAAACTGCGTGATGTCACCGTGACTATTTAATGTATTCATGAATAAATATGTTTAGCAAACATGCACTGGTGTAAATAGTGGTAAAGGTGGTAGTGTTTAATCGTAAATATGAAAAAGAGGGTAGCGTGTTTACGTTGATGAGTTTGCGTAATTGAGTAGAATGTTCACTGAGGTTGGTAGAATGAATGCTTTTGGATATGTCTAAAATGCTATCAAATCAATGTTATGGATAGTTTTCGATGCCAAACTAATTTGATTCACTTATCCAACTTAAAAGATAAATTTTGTATTATGGCAGGTCTAAAGTGCTGTCCAAATGTATGTAATTACCTAATATTTGTAGTTATCATAACACTGTGGCTATTTGAAAGTTTTCAATGCAACGGGTCTAAAATGCTATCTAAAAGCATACAATTTCAAAAGATCTTTTTTTGGCACCAAAACAGTGTGCCTACTTTTTTTGCATACAAATCCAAATTATCCGAGGCCTGCAAAAATTTTGGGCGTGTGAAAATGTTGTTCGTGACTTGAAAATTAAGAGACAATTCTATTATCGGCGTTTTTTTTAATATTGTCAACTACCATGCCCAAGGACGTTGATAATAGGTGAGATAATTTTGACACATCTCCAAGGAGCGTTGTTTAAGAACAGCCCGACGCCGACAGACTGAGGGCTTTTACTAAAGACAACTTGCTTGAGGAAATTGTGTCAAACTTACGAGGTTTATTAATTCCCGAACGCTGTGGAAAGAAATCTATAGGATTAAGTCCGGCGACCTCACTCTTCGTGAAACACTGTCGAACTTCAAGTGAGTAGAAATTTCTTCGTTTTGGAACGACGTCCTGGTACGAGCAGCTAGCGATATCGTCACCAGCACATTTTGTAAATTATGTTGATTTGTTTGGTAGCACAAGCAATGTTCCCTTCGATAAATTCAATCCAAACTGGTATCAAAAATGGGTAAACCTTTCTACTGTCGCATAGTGTAAGTTGGAGCTGTAAAAGACCCTTTCTCTTTGACAATTAAGTAGTCGCCCTGCAAAATAGGTTTAATGAAATCTGTGGTAGTATTGTGCAAGAATGCCTTTTTGCAATTGTATGACAAAATGGCACAGTGCAGTATTTGGTTCATACATTACGTATGAATGCATTTAAATGCTTACAAATTTAGAGTCAACCTTCTTAAAATTAAAGCTACGTAACAATTATGACTTTAGAAAGCTCGTCGTTTTAAGAAATCAAAAATCCTAGAACTAACTAATTCACGGGGGCTGTTCTCTTTCCAATGAACCTGGTAAAGTAAAACACAGTTTATTGATTACAAACATTGATTTATAGTTTTTCGTGGTATTCTCCTCTTCAGTCAGTGCATTTTTGCATTCGTATAAACCAGTTCTCAATACATTTTATCCAATCTTCTGGCATTAGGTTCTTTATTTCATTTTCAAATGCATCAACCTCTCCAGCCGATGTAAAACGTAAACTCCGTAACTTATCATTACACGCGAAAATAAAAAGCAATCAAGTCAAGACCTACACTATATGGAGAATGACCCATCATTTCAATATTTTGGGCATTCAAATACTGAATAGTTCGAACAGCAGTGAGAAGCCGAGTATTATCATAATGCAACATACTCCTTCCTTTTGGGCGCTTTTCACGAACATTTTGAACATTCTGAATACACGAACCGTAGTGTATCAACAGTACGGCCATCTTTCAGTGCTACAGTGGAAACATGTCCAGTAACCCATGTTTTTATTTTGTTTTTCTCCGCGCATAACCATTGTTAAGACCCAAACTGCCGATTACTACTTCTTTCAGGATCATAGCAGTATACCCAAGTGTCATCGCATGTAATGGTGTTGTACATTAGATGAGGCGATGTATTTTCAAAGCGATCTAGTGTAGATCTGTACCATCTCACAGTTCTTTTTGAAGTGAAGTCTAATTGTGGGGAATCCAATGGAACAAAACTTATGCACCTTCAAATGCTTTGTAAAATACTGTTAATTTGCTTTCACTCCAATCTTTAGTGTAGTTTTAATGCTACTTACAGTAACATAACGGTCCTCTTCAATCATGTTCTGTACTCTGTTCCGTAACGTCGTTTTTCGCTTGAAATTCATTGTACCACCGTTGTACGGTAGCTAAGGAACACGAAACACTCGATTTATTTCTCCGAAAATTGTTTTCGGCTTTAGCCATGTTTGAAATTATAAAAATTCACAGCTCGATAATGCTGTTTGTTCAATTCAATAAATTCTTCAGGAAAGGATGAGTTTAAACTTTAAAAAGTATGTTTAAGTATATTTGTCCTTCTGGGAATGAGGTTTATTGAACTATTCAAAATTTTAATTTTTTAGGATCCAATCTAAAACCAAGACAAGGTTTAACCGATTTTCCTGTTAATGAACTGCAACAGAAGATTAGGTATTTAGTTTTCTTTATTTGGACAAAATAATCTTTTTTGTTTTTCATTTTGTTTAGCCAGCCTTTATATATTTATAACAGTTGGTGGCATTGGAAAGGAAAGGGAAGGACCACGTATTTCTCTCCCTCCCCAAGGAGGAGGGTGAGCTGCTCGAGCTTTCCGAGCTCCTTCAGCCACAATCAGGGATTCACAGCATACATACATACATTACGTATATATACATGGTGGGATTAAGGATGGGTGTGGTCAGGAAAGAACGGAGTTAGGGGTCTTAAGGGGAAAGTACTACCCCAGCATTCGCTTTAGTAGCCGCACATGGTGTGCATATACGCAGTGACCATGCCGCTACATGTGTATGAGGAAAACCCCCTGAAATCGGACCCTTTACCTCCCGAATGCTAAGCAGATCGTGTCACCACTGCTCTAACAGCTCGGCTGTTGGCATTAAAAATAAGATGTCAGTCTATTTTTATTTGAAATCATGTTCACTATCTTCCCTTTTCTACTTATGGGACACCCTGTAGTACAATTTGAAGACTACCATAGGCTTAATTAGCATATATTCTGAGTAAAAGTGATTTTGTAGTTTCTAGTAAGAATGGATTCAGCTCTCAACCTTTGCATCACTTGGCGTTTAACCTTAGCAGTAACCAGAAGTTTCTTAAATGATTCGGGGCACCATCATGCTGTAACGGTAGATATTCTACGTGTATATTTTTTAAGTACAGGTGTATTGTTCGTTTCAGGTGTAACAGTCGAATTTTTATTAGCAATATATATTGTAATACAGAATATGTTAACCCGTCGCAATGTAACTTTGCAACTAAGGAAAATGCGAGCCTATCTGTCAACCTCTCTTTTTTTTATTTTTACTCATAAACGTTTTATAGGAAAATTATGCACTGAAAATGTAGTACTCACTTCAGATTGCATGTTTACTTGTTCATTTTGTTTTCGCTTATAAGGGAAACTGAATGTAATTTATAGGGCCATCAAGCACTTAAAATTCGTTAAAGCATCTTGGGTCAGTCCTTATTGAAGAACAAATCACCTTCGCAGAAAAATTAAGACAATCTTCTATAAAATAACATTCAACTGTTTTCACATGCATGTAATTGTCATATCGGAATTTTTCTATTAGGTACGTTTATTAAATTATTTTTCCATTAACATTTATTAATAATGTTTTATATTTACTGAGGACGAAAGCTGCAATTGCTGATGAAACGTGAAAATTTTGTAGACATTTATTGATTTTATGATTTTCCCATTTAGAGTACTTTATTTTTACGATAATGTGTTAAAATTATTGCGTCACACGAAATACTTATGTTTATGTATGTAATTGCCTTATGTGGAGTGAAAATTGAATTTATTTTACCCTTAAATGTGTTGGTCTTTATTATTTAATAGTATCTCCTCAAAGTATCTAAAAAAGTGGAATTTAGTATCATTCTCTGAAGTAACCACCGTCTTGTATTTAGAAATACTAATTTAATATTGTCTGCCAAATTCATTCAGCTTTTGCATACAATTAGGTTTGATTGAGATATAAATAATTTTTTAGTGCTCCTTGCACGCCGATTAACTCTTATGTACGAATAATTAATTTTTATTGTAATCAGTTAATACAAAAATTGGTTACAAAATTCATTTTTCAAGAAAATGTAAAAACATTAGAAAAATGTCAAAGTCGATAAAAATGTAATTTCTAAATTCCCCCATATTTAGGGTTAAGTGTGGTTGCTCTTTCCGGATTACTTTTCGCACACGTGAATAATAAATAATAAAACTCGGTGGCAACCCTTTAATAAAGTACGTAAGCTCTTAACATACTCCTAACTGTTTATAATGTGTCTATCTGTATGCATTTTACAACATCCGAAATAGTAGTAGTCATCCAGGTGAATATGATTAAAAATTGGCGTAATTATATGTAGTGGTGACTGTTTTGTGGTATAACCACGCGGTGCGTGGGTGGAAGGAGGAGTGGGGGGCGTTGTTAGAGTTAGTGGGGGTAAGGCGTGCGCGGGAAGGCGTTACATACCCTCCTGTAATTTCTGCTGCCAGGAGGAATGATTCAGTCTCGTTGTAGACGCGTCGTGTTTTATCTGTGTTGTATGCGTGCAGATATCGCTTTCCACGTGTTCGCGATTACCTACCTCCCTCAATAGTAATAGTGACTGTATTTATTATTATTTGTTTATTAAACTGAAATGTGCGTGTTGTAAAAGGAGTCAATCAAATTTGCAGGTGACGATGCAGCACAACACAGGATCGCCGCAGCAGTTCTGTTTGCGTTGGAATAATTATCAGAGCAACCTTACCAACGTCTTCGATCAACTGCTTCAGAGTGAATCGTTCGTCGATGTTACCTTGGCCTGCGATGGACATTCAGTTAAAGCTCATAAAATGGTACTTTCGGCGTGCAGCCCTTATTTTCAGTCCTTGTTCTTTGATAATCCCTGCCAGCACCCCATCGTTATAATGAGAGATATTAAATGGCCCGAACTTAAAGCCGCCGTTGAATTTATGTATAAGGGTGAAATAAATGTATCTCAAGAACAAATAGGCCCTTTATTAAGGGTGGCCGAATCACTTAAAATACGCGGCTTGGCTGACGTTAATGGTGAACAGGATATGGTTAGTCCAACTGCTGAACTTACGACGAAAGCTTTAGCAAAAGCTGTTCATATAACAGATTGGGAAAATCGTCAAGATGGTGAAATTTTACCACGTGCTAAAAAACGAAGGCGTCCCTCGGGCGAACGTAGCAGTTTAAGTAGTCCCGCGGAAAGCGGGAATACAGATATGCCCGAACCGCCACCATCCGTTGAAATGTCACCTGCACCACCGGCGACACCACTATCAGCACCTGGAGCCCCTGAACCGTTACCACTTACTTTGCCGCTACCACCGCAACCACAATCGCATCCCTCCGATGATATGGAAATCAAGCCTGGTATTGCAGAAATGATACGCGAGGAGGAACGGGTAAGTCTAGCTTATATATATAAATATAACACACGATCGTCAACTATGCGGTGGGTGCCTAACATTCCCCCGCTAAACTTACAACAGATGTCACAAATTTTGCCGCGCTTTACATACAATTAAGTAAGCGATGATGAAACAATCGAATCTAATAATAAATTCCAGAATATTCATCGCACATTACTTGCCTACAATTAAATTCTTATTAAAAACCGTTTTATTTTTGGACCGAAAGTACGGTATGATTATGAATAAGCAAAATAAATATTTGAACGTTGAACAACCTTTTCTCGATTTGCTTTAACATGTCTCTGAAATTTAATTAATTGAGAAAACATTCGTAGGAAAAGCAAACACCTGTTGTTTTACCCTTTTTTCAAATTTTCGTGTTATTTTCAATATTTGATTAAAGCGAGAGTTTAAAGCGTACCTACATTTCAAAGCACGTGTTTTAAACGATGAAATGAAAACATATTTCTTTGAAGAAATTAGTGAATTATGCAAAAATTACTAAATTAAGTTGCTTAATTTTCTAATTAGTTTTATTAACAAATGCAAAACTAGGGCAAATTATAATCAAAATTTGTTGCTAATGTTGCAAATTTAGTTTGAGGCGGGGCTAGGCGTAATCTAGCTCCGCCTTGTATAAAACAATCTTCATTAGAAAAAAAGAATTGCATTAATACACTTAATATTACCAGAATTTTTTTTACTGTTAACAAAATAAGAAATTTACTATATACCATAGTCAAATATGATTTTTTAATTTATTTATAGCGTACGATGCTACCAACTTTGTACTTTAAATATTTTCTTAATTAAAGAGTAGTCCAGCAAGTCTATTGAATAAAGATCGAGGTAGAAATTATACTGGACGTTTACATTTCAGGTATTTTGTAAAAATTGCTTTTAGTAATCGAAGCTCTATATTATCAACTGTAACATTCATATGGTCTTTCATTTTTCCTGATTTTTAAGATTACCTGCGAAATTTTTTAATATGCCATTTTTCTAATACAAATTTTTGAAAGATTGTACTACATTAAATAGCAATAATTAAAACAATGTATTTATATCAAGAAATACCATCAGTATTTTTCATAATTAAAATTTTAAAAACTAAAAGAATGGTTTAAAAATTTTATTATACTATGTGTGGATCACAGTAATTCTATCCTAAAATGCTTTCAAATTAATATTATACAAATTGTCCATCATTTTGTTTCTTTTTTTTAAAATAAAATTAACACAGTAAATTAGAGAAGATTTTTTTCTTATATTGGGTGATTTGTTTTTAAACGTTTCTTTTTAAATATAAAAAATTTTATTTATCAATTTTTTTTTTAATTAAAGTATATATTTTTTTAATTCAATCAGCTCCAATATTTAGATTTCGCTTTAACCAATTAAAAACCACAAATGTTGTCTCTCTAATGACAGCAGTCCACTATAATCATTCGAAGCTCATGTAAGCCGAGCGAGGTGAGATTTGCAAAAAACCATTCAAAATTCATTAAACTTCGCCCACTTTAAAATAAAAACTATAAAATTAAAAAATAAAAATTAGACTACATTCTTCATTTAAGTACACAACTTGTTGCATTAATCTTTTTTTTCTTGCCTTGTGTTAATATTATTTAATCATTTATTGAAATATATTTGCTACTCATTTTTAATAATAAACCAAATTATGCATAAAAATAAACGTATTTTCTTTACATGTGCACTTGGTAAGGTAGAACTTACTTTTTTTCCACAACCGAGAACTTGTTTTTAATTTCCATATTATAATAGTTCAAAATAAATTAAGGCTAATATAAATACATCAGATTATAAACACTTATGTAAATGTGTAATTTTGTGCCATTCCGATTTAGACCTCGCCACGCTCATGCTGCATACTTTTTTTTGTCTTTTTTTAGTTAAATTTAAGATTTATATTAGTTGAAAATAATACAAAGCCGTAATTCATTACACTACAGAAAATGAACAATGCAAGGGGGGTTCTAGTTTGCAACAGTAACAACCCAGACTATTTGCCTAATCATATTCAAACCGTTTTGTGCCGTTTAGAATATATTTTTTGTACCATTTTAAATAGTTCAAGTATATGTTGGTAACATCATTTCATACATAGCTTGTGTCTTAGAATTGCAGACCTCGCGGCTCTCGGCCTGTAAGCTATGTGCTTTCTTTTTTTGTTTTTACATCGAGAATTATTATAAAAAGTATATGTTTGGTTATATATCATGTCATAGATATTTAGTGCTAAACGAGGTCAAAAATCTAGAGTGTAAATCTTACTGGATGATTGAAGGCACGTAGATTATTTCAGATTATTTAATTATTTTGTGGTCTTAAAACTATTTCACTTAGGATATTCGCGCTGTATAGTAAGGAATAGATGTCGTTAGAAAATAATATAAATAGAGAATACGAAATCTACCATGTATATATTTAAACATTTTTTTAAAAACTATTAGATTGCAACATTGGGGTTCACTCTATTCTACATTATGCTCGAATGCACTGAGCAGATGCATTCAGATTTCAAAAAAGTAGATAAAAATTTCTAAAGATATAGAATCAAGAAATTTCATGTTTATAGGAAAAATACAATCTTAGTATCACTATTGAAATTTGCAATACGCCAAAATGTTTTTTACGATAATTTCGGGTAATTGTCGGCAATACATGAGAGGACAATCCTCCCACGGTCCCTACACCATGGACGCCCATGGTTTAAATTATACATTTCTGTGCCGTTCATAATATATTCTGTTTGATGCCTTTTTAAATAATACAAATGTACATTGGTACTCCTAACAAACTTTGTGTCATATCACTACGAACTGTGCAATAGTATATATATATATATATATATATATATATATATATATATATATATATATAATTAACTGTATTTATATTAAAATTAACTTTTAAATTATATACCTACGGTAAAAGATTAACTCTAGTGGAACTTGAACCCACGACCTCCACTATGCTAGAGTGGGACTCTTCCAACTGAGCTATCGAGGAGGCAAGCCACAATCGATGCAAACTTCAACTGTATGTACTTCCCTAGTTACAATGATTTATAATTTTTATATACGATGAAGGATCACAGTGAACTTTTTTTTATGTGAGCCCGCAATTCGCCAAGGTTTCACACATCACAATACGTGATTGTTAATTTTTATTTGCTATACGCAATAATAATTAATAGATCAATGCAGATATCATTTTTAGTGAACGAACACAAGTTCAACGTAATAATAATTGACTGTGAAACGTATAAAGCCAACTATAAATTTTACTAAAACTTAATTTTATAGTTGGGTTTATTCGTTTCTCAAACTGTTATGCTGATAGCAAACTGATGTTTATTTTTAATTTTGCAACTTTGTCAAAATTGTTTACAACATCTTTAACAATTTTAACAGATATTACTACTGACGAAGATAACTGTAAGTGTTATAGAAACGCTTAAATTGTATAATTTAAAATACATCATTAAAAAACTCCAAAAAAGATAAGTATTTTATTAATAATTAACTGTATTTATATTAAAATTAACTTTTAAAGTACATACAGTAAAATATTAACTCGAGTGGGACTTGAACCCACGACCTCTACTTTGCTAGAGAAGCAAGTCACCATCGATTCAAACTTAAACTGTATGTACTTCCCTAGTTACGGTGCATTATAATTTTTATATACGATCACAGTTAACTTTTGTGTATGTCACGTGAGCCTGCAATTCACTAAGGTTTCGCACATGACAACACGTTACTGATTGTTAATTTTTATTTGCTATAAGCAATAATAATAGATCACTATAGAAATCATTTTTAGTGAACGAAGAGAAGTTCAACGTAATAATAATGATTTTTATAGTGATGTTTCATCGTATATAAAAATTATAATGCATGGTAACTGGGGAAGTACATACAGTTTAAATGTGAATGGATTGTGACTTGCCTCCTCGATAGCTTAGTTGGAAGAGTCCCACTATAGCAAAGTGGAGGTCGTGGGTTCAAGTCGCACTCGAGTTAATCTTTTACTGTACCTATGTTAATTTTAATATAAATACAGTTAATTATTATTACGTTGAACTTTTGTTTGTTCACTAAAATGATTTATATATATATATATATATATATATATATATATATATATATATATATATATATATAAGTTAAAATTTAAAATACATACAGAAAAGGAATTCCTCGATTGAGATTCGAACCCACGATCTGTTCTTTGCCAGAGAACTGTAAAGAACAGATAGTGGGTTCGAATCCCACTCGAGGAATTCTTTTTCTGTATCTATTTTTAAATTTTAATTTACATACAATTTGTATATCCAATGAACTTTGTTCAAAAAATAATTCCTTATATATATATATATATATATATATATATATATATATATATATATATATATATATATATATATCAATTGTTCTAACATTAACTATATCATAGGAGTTTTCTCTGTAAGGAGTTCCTTAATTAAATTACCACGACAAATTTTAAAGATTACTTCCGTATGTATAACATTTAAATAGGAAAAATAGTTAAAACACAAAGAAAAACAATGAAATAACTGAAGTAGTATGCAGACTGAGTTAACCGAGGTGGAAAAACGTATTAGTATTTTTAACAACATAGTGATTTGCGATATCCATATAACTTAAATACTGTTTTTATTGTAATGAAATTTGATTATTTATGCCTATTGGGAGACATAATACATAATACCAGATGAGCAAAACATATCTTGTGTACTGAGGCTCGCATATAAGCCTAAAAGGTACTATTAATATTCACACCTTTTTGTGCGTTCAAATTTTGTTTGTGCGTAGAAATGTATGTTGGTACTTCTTCATACTAACTTTAACCCTTACTATTTTGTTATTAGTTCTATTTTTTTCACTCCGCGGATTGCTGAACGATAAACAAAAATTCCTAGGTTATTGAGCTACTGGTATGCAGCGGTAAGAATGAAAATTACATATTTGTAATATTCAGACGTTTCTGTAAGTACTACTCAAAATATATTTTGTTTTATACCGTTTTACATTTAATGCACAGTGTAAAATTTTCTCACTGTTTATACGAGCATATATTGAAAATTCTTAGCCTACTATAGAAGCAAACAAAATTTGAAAGTTCAAATATGTTATTATTCAACATACTCTCTTCTTAATTGGATACATTTACTAAAACAAACCTGCAACGCCTCTAGACCTGTCAAAAAAAAATTTATCTTGCTCTGCAAACCAGGCTTCTACATCTTCTATTAACTCTTCCTTGGAAGAAAATTTACGAACTTTAGACTTTTTTCAGTTGAGGAAAGACATGATAGTCGGACGGAGCCAGACCTGGTGAATAAGGAGGGTGTTCGAGTAATTCGAACCCTAAATCACGAATTGTTTGCACGGCAACATGCGATTTGTTGCAGGGGCATTGTCCTGCAAAAACAATATACCTTTGGACAACTTTCCGTGTCTTCTCTCCATAATTTTTTCTCGTAGTGTGGCCAGTAACGTCGAATAGTAATTCCCAGTTATTGTTCTACCCTTATTCAGAAAATCAATCATGATTACTCCTTGGCAATCCTAAAAAAACGGAAGCAAGAACTTTTCCAGCAGATTTTGTCATAAGCATTGGAGAACCAGAGTATCTCCATTCTATCGATTGCTGCTTTGTTTCTGGGTGATAGAAATGTACGCAAGTTTCATCCATACGAATAATACGGATTAAGAAGTTTGCATTTTTTACAAACCCAGGACAGAACGAACGCGATACTTCTACCCTTGCACGCTTCTGGTCAACATTCAAACATTTGGGGATCCATTTTGCAGAAATTATTATCATGTCCAAATCGACGTGAACTATATGATGGACGCGTTCATAAGAAATATTCTGTGCCTTCAATATTTGTTTTAGCTCAATTCGACGGTCTGATAAAATCATGTCATGAACTGCATCGATATTTATGGTGGTGGACACAGAAACTGGCCTTCTCGATTGGTTTTCATCTTCAATTGAAAATTTACCTCTTTTGAAGCTTGCAATTCAATTTTTCACGGTAGCATTCGAATGATATTGATCGTCAAGGGTATTAAGCACATCTTCGTAAATCTGGTTACCTCTTAAGCCCTTCAAATACAGGTACTTGATGATGGCTCGATACTCATTTCTTCAATTTTCACAATTTTGATCGGCATCCTTTTTTTCAAATTTTATTGCGCAACTCTGGTTTGACTTTTTGATGTGAAACTCTACAATGACACTTCTAATAAGTTATTCTTAGTTGCTATTGTAACACAATACTTTCCTTATCCACGGAACCGGTCTAGGCTAACTAGATGTCAATACATCCTCGTGATCGTCAGGTAAAAGAGATATGATTAAACCATAAACGTCGACCATGCGAGATTACCTATATTTTAATGCAGTTTATAATTAAATTGGTACCTGTATAGACTGTTTTGGCGTTTGTAGCATTTTTTGCAAATTAATTCTCCATGTAATCAAATTTAAAGTTTACTCATACGTGTGTGACATTTCAATGTGATTTGTGTTTGCCGATATGGATATATCTTTAAATAGGTTTTTTTTTTAAACCTTTAGGTTAGTCACGTCAATATTTAGCAAGGCCGAATAATTTCATCTTTTATATTGCACGTTGAAAAATATTGTTAAGAAATTAAGCTTTACAAAAAAAATAGTACTTTATTATAAACATATCTAATCTGAAAGAACCACAACATATGATGAATATAGGTGTAAGTACAACCTACTGACTTACAGTTACTACATTTTAATATCCGAAGTTTAGTTTTGATAAAATATAATGCAAAAAAACGAAATTGTTTCAGTATTTCAATGAACAGTCCTGATCGCGTTCATAGGAATTTTTGTGCAACCAATGACAATTTTTTTGCGCAGCTGGAGTCGTCATTAACTAGCCTAATTTGAGTTTCTTATTGGGATTCTATATAACGTCGATCAATCATTTTGCTATTCAGGGAATAGTTTTATTTAATATTCGGTAGGTGGTTGCAAAAGGTGCCCGAATATTAGTGATTCGGCCAGTGACCAAAAACACTTCATTGCATTTCTAGTAATTAGTTCTTTATATACAGTGAATAAGCTAAACGGTTTACATGTAAAACAAACCGAAGTAAAATATTTGAATATAATACAGCAGAAGGTAAAAGATTTTTACCTTCCACCCATGGCCTCCTATAGAGAGGAACTGTAAGAATACTGACGTGCTCAAGGATTACATTTAGACATTATACGCTTTTATTTGACACCAAAATTGTATTAACTTCTAGAATGGCGTTATGGGGAAGGGGGAAGATGAGATTGGAGTCCTAAGGAGACGTTGACCTTTTACCCTTCATTAGACACAAAATCTGCGTAGTTTAATTGTTATTTTTACTTTGGAAGGGCTTATAGACAAAGCGTAGTCAATAGCGCATTTTTTTAATAAGATTGAAATTCACAAATTCACAAATTCATAAATGCATGATTCTGACAAAATATTGCTTCGCTTGAACTGATATTCTTTTCAATGCTTCGTTTTTAATGTTATACGTATATGCGATAATGAAATTAAAATTGAAGTGAAATTTAAAAAATATTTGGTGTGGAACACCACACGATCTTCCAACCTACAAAATGGAAATTAAAAGAAATGAAATAATTTTAATAACATTTTTTAGGATTATTATACAACCTCTTTCATAAGAAGTTCATTACGATTGTAAACGCAAAAACAATAATCTATGTCAGCAGACGTTTAAAACTTCATGACAACAGAGGTTAATAAACATCTAGATGCTATCCTAAATCAAAAGAAATGAAATAATTTTAATTTCATTTTTTTAGAATAACTATGCAACCTCCTTTTTATACGTTCATGACGAAAACAGGCAATATTGTAAAAACAAAAACAATAAGCTATCTCAGAATGACGTTTAAAACTTCATGTCAGATAGAGATTAATAGATATAAATACATCTTAACGTAAAAAAAATTCCAAAATCCGCCTTCTTCTATAAAAATATCGATAATACAGTTTCAGCATTTTCAATCACATTTATTTAATTTTTACATTTAAAAACTTTATAAGGAAAATTTATGTAAAACCAAATTTTCTTTAAAAATTACGTCTACACTTTTTCTTATAAAATTAATTGTTATTCACATAATGAAAAAATCGAAAAAAAATTTAACTAACGAAGAACCCTAACTCCGTTCCTTCCGATCCTATCCTGACCACACCCATCCTTAATCTCACCATGCATATATACGTAATGTATACTGGGAATCCATGATTGTGGCTGAAGGAGCTTGGAAAGCTCGAGCGGCCCGCCCTCCCCTTTGGGGGAGGGAATGAAATACGTGGCCTTTTCCTTTTCCTCCAACTAACACTTAAACTAACACTTAAATTCTACCTTAGGAATTTTTTGCCGCTAAATTACACGTCATATCAAAAAATTGCATAGAACATAATTAATCGATATGCTTAAGACCTATATCTAGGTATTTTTATATCTTTGAAATATACAGCTGTTTTAGAAATGTTTGATAAAAACCAAAAACTGCCCCTAATAAACCCCCGTCTCCGCCGCTGAATTTCTCCCAAAATCTAATCAGCTCTAAGCTAAGTGAAAACAAGCTTTAATACAAAATTTTAAGTACGTAGGTATTTTCGTTCTGGAATTATAGTGTATAAGTACTAACATACATCCACACAGACATACAGACATGATGGCCGATCTTGGCCAAAAGTGGTAAAATGAACTAAGTCGATTTAGTGGTAGTGAAAAAAAGTCGAATGCATATACATATACATATGTAGGTTGGATGCTAATAATGTAAGGACACAAGTTTGCAGACTGAGAGTACCGAGAAAACTATTGAAATAAAATACAGTCTTGATTTATGAAAATGGCTCTTGAGCACTTACAAGATTTATTCCAGGCATGAAAGTTATTTATGTTTACATTCATGTCTACTAGATCATGGAAAGAGTTCACGATTTATCCCTAGGCGTCTAAACAAAAATTTCTGTAGAAATTAATCAATTCAGTAATTTACAGACCTGTCTGGAAATTTAGAATTTTAAAATTTATCAAGGAATTGATAGATCCGTCTATGACTATTCAGCTGTACCTGAGAATTACAGAACTACCTTGGATCCAGATCGTTTTCGGAATTTACAGATCTATCTGGGAATTTACAGAGTTATCTGGGAAAATGCAGATAGGTCTGGGAATTCACATCGGATAAATGTGTAAATGTATAGTTGAATCTCTCAGCAGTTATAAGAACCGTTCATAAAAACAGATAGTGTTTGCAAAAATATAAGAATTTTACCGTTAATAGACAATTAAAAGTAATTTGTATTACAATTAATTCTTTTTGAATATATGCTTGCTTTCAAACGTGTTATTAAATTATGAGTAATGGCCAGTTTAAAATTTTGTTTTATATCTTGGCAGGCACTTAATAATGGTTGCAGTCATGCATATTGTTATTGCCTATTCTGATTGGTCTGCTTAAATATGTTATGGCTTTACAAATGTAAAACTATATTTTTAAATTAAAACGTGAAAATAACGTATTATATTTAATTGTTTTAGATATTAATATGGTAGATTACGAACACCTAGTTCAAGAAAATGAGAATTTACCCGGTTGTGTGTAAAATTATAATTAGTACCACTTTTTTTTGCATAATCTAAGTTTCAAATCTTTATTAGTGGGTAACGGATATATTAATTAATCTATGACGCCAGCTACCATTTAGGAGCACAAAATAAGTTCAAAAAAAATTTAGTAACCATATTTAGATTTGGTACTTAATTAAGTAATAACCGATTGTGCATTATAAAAACTCCTAACAATAAATATATAGCAAATTTGATATAATTATTAAAAGAATAAGCGCTATTAAGTGATAGTTCTTATTTTGATTAAATGAGTAGGAGTGCTTTAGAAAAACTAGTTTTAATAACGGATAAACCAAATTATGTTGCTATTTTAGCAATCACGTTTATCCTCTGTAAAGTGTTTTAATTATACTTTTTTAATGTAATTGTGAGAACTATTTTATGTAAGAATATGAAAAATCTAGAAAGTGTGATTTCGCGTACTTATAAGTATTTTTACAAAATCTATTTTGCGTTTAGTAATTTTTATATAATATGAAGACACTTAATTTGACTTATTAGGTAATAGTGGACGATTTTTTCTATGGTAAGGGCAGAAAATATTAAATAATAGATTTCTCAAGAAAATGAGAAAATAAGTGTGTAATTATTCAATTAATATGCTCCTCCTCTTTTTTGTATTTATGAGTAAATACTCATTTATTTTGATGACGTTTTTGCAATTACATGTTTAACTTCCTCATACGTTAACAAAGGTATGAGAAAATATTGTAATTAATAAAGAAGTAGGATTTAATCAGTTTTGAATGATGTCCGTCTGTCTATACTCTGTACATTTGTACAGAGTTAAAACTTAATAAAACTACGATTCATTTTAGAATAACTTAATCATACTGTATTGGGAGGGCGGGGTATTTTTCCTTTACTAAAAGGTTTTTTAAGTTGACTCACCACCAACGGTGTCATAGTCGTAAGTACAATGGATATTATGTAGGTGCAATTTTGATATCAAAACATAATGTTCTCTTGATTAATTAATAATGTTGATTGTAAAACAATTTTGAAGTAGCGATTACATTTATTTACAACAAATCACGCCTGTTCACGCAATTATAAGAAATGTATGTCATCTATATTATTTAGTCGAAGGTCATTTTCACGTGCTTTGTTTGTGTAAAATAACCGTGCTATACCCGGATATTAAAAAAGATCTGTCCCATTTTTTAAATTTTACTGCCAAAACGAAATTTTATTTATTGGTCAATTTGACTTAATGGAGTGACTTATTATCCATTACAGTAACTAAATTGAAATGTTTCTAATAATAGCATTTCTACAACTTACTATACGGTTTCATTCTAAATTCTATTCATTCATTAATGTTTGTCGTTGATAATTGTTACGACAAAAGCAAAATTTGAGCATGGCGGTGCACCAACTTATTGTTTGCATACACATGAATTATTACATTTGTTTAATTCTTGATTTTCATTTGCCTGGTTGAGACATTTTAATAATATTTAGTAGTTAATATGAATAGTAAACATGCGTCGCACGACATTTTTATTATTATGGGGAATATATTCAATTTTAATTTGATGGTCGTTTTATTACTTACTTTGTAATTATACATTATAAAAGTGTAACTTGTATTTAATTACAATGGAATAAAACATATGTTGTTACCAAAAAACATATACTTAAAAAGTTTGGAATTTATTACTGTTACTTAACATGAACACTGTTTTTTTGTGTCATGTTGTTCAACGTTTCGACTCATACCTTGCTTTATCCCACCAGACTTTATATAGTATACATATTCAATGTCTAGGCTGTAACCGATCATATATTGGACAAAGCAAAAAAGATAGCGTGCATTATCGTATCATAACTTTAAAGACCTAAACCCTACGTAAGATTTCGGAATTATTTATAATTGACACATTATAACCAAAATATGAAACAAACGAAAAGAATGAATGTGTCATATTGTCCCACTTGCAACAAGAATTAGAATTTAAAAAATTATGTTGGCAACTTTAAGTGTTAATCATTAACGCTTTATTGCATATTAACAACAATCGATAAATAAACTAGGTCATTTCTAAAAATGTAAGTAGTTCGTTCACATGAGACCTTGTAATGACTTTTTTGAAAAAATGCATTTTTCAAAATTCTCATTCATACTCACCCTTATGATTGTTTGACTGAGTAAAGTGAGGCCATGAAATATTTATTTTTTGTTTTGAAATGCTTGTTCAAAATATTACAATTTTATTAATACATTCTTTACGTGATTCTTAAGGCTATCCAATAGATTATTTTCTTTTACTTTTTCCACAAAAAAAAATGAATTTTTTGAAATGGAAATTGTAGTTGTCCATGGCTCCAAAAAAATTTCTGGCGTTTAAAGTAACAATGTATGTAACAGTGTTTTCAAAAAATGGAACAATATATTTTTGTGGAGTATTCATTTTCAGTAAAGCTTCTTTATAAAAATTAGTTCACACAAATCCCGTATATTGAATCCTTTTCAATTTTGTTGAGAAACGAAACATCCTATATGCGATAATAACGTGTCCCTCAAAAATTTCACCGGTCACTTAAGTCAGCTTTTCTTTTTAGGACGTATTTATCTCCTATCAAAATAGTCCACTGTGGACTACAATGTGTGCTTCTAGAGTTTATTCGATCAAAGCGAACACGCAGAAACCAGATTTTTCTATTTGGGTTTAATTTACGGGATCTTTGAACAATATCTAGGTGTTAAAGAAAAGCTACGTCGAGTATTTTGAAATTTTTGTTTTGGTTTAAAAAGAAATCTGCATCCCTGATACTCCAGTAAAGTGTACTCTCCTTATCGTTAAGAATTAAACGAAACCTTTTTGGGTACGGATTTTTCTTTACAAAAATTGATGCTCTTTGCTGAATAGCATGAGAGATCATGGTTGTCACTGACGAGAGGTGCAAATGTTATTGAAACGTTTGAAGCTTTTGTTCGTAAATACACGGCTTTTTTCCAGAAGAAAAGTATGTTTATTAATAATTACATTGTGTAATTGCACTTTGTCTCTTTAATTTTTTATACAAGGTGTTAAAAAAATTAAATACTATTGTTGGAATACTTCCATTTATTTGCTATAAACTTTTTATATTAAGGGTGGTTTCAGAACCTGACTTGCGCGAATTATAAGCAAAATAATTTTATATTAAACAATAAGATAAGTCAGTCATTCTTTATAACTTTTTATAAACGATTTTAATGCTGTTACTATGTTATCCTTCATTAATTTGTTTTTGTTCCCCTGTCCAGCAACACTGATTTTTCAATCTCCAAAATCGTCTCTCTTTGTTTCCGGTCTAACTGGCAAAATATTAATATTTTTAGTTTGCTACCTGTGATCTGTCATACATGAACATTTGTTGACAGTTGTCATACATATTAAAACCGCTTGATACGTTGGTGTTCAGTGATGTCATCGTAAAATTTTCATTCATTAATGAATTAATAACGTCAGCACAAATACGTCTAGAAACTAGTTTTGCGAGTATTTGAGATTGACGGCTTGGACTGATGCGTCGGTCCCCAATTCTGCTCATACTCGCAAAACTAACGCTTCTGGCCTAATGCTACAAATAACTATTTACAGTGCAAGAGTTCTCAGTATCTGTAATTTAGACGATTTAAAATCTTTGGTACTTTACAATATAAACCATTCAACACAATTGCGGAATAATCAGATATTATTGCTTGATTAGTAAAACTGCATACCGCCACCAAACTGTTAATATTCATTTTTATTTTGTTTATATTTGTAATCCTACTTAAACTTGCCTTCCAAAAAAAAGCATATGAAAGGTGTTGATCAATTTTAATGAAATCATTTCCAATGTGCTGGAGTCTGTTGCACTTTTTCGGTGATTGGAAAATTCCATAAACATAAAAATATAATACCAGTAGAGCAATTGAAAACATTTTTTCAATGGCTTACGCCAAGCATTGCACGCGGAGTTCTGTTCATCTAGTCTTTTTTTAACTACATTGAGTGGTTTATTATTTGAATCATCTTCTGTCTCAGCTTTAAGTCAATTTAATTTAATTTTAATCGAATAAATTCCAAAATTTATAGTCAAATATTGGTATTGCTAGTAGAATTGTTAAAACATATTATAAAGTTCCAGTAAAAAGGTAAAAAAATCCTTTCTTCAACTAGGAAAGAGATGATCTTCAAACGGCTGTAGAAAATAGAAAAAAACTGAATCAAAATCGATTCCTCCGTTTGAGACTTACGATGCCACAGATACACATGTTAAACTTATAACACCCTTTTGTTTGCACCGGGGGTTTAAAAGGTTTAAATTTACACGTTTCAAAAACAAAAAAAAAGCAAATTTAGGATCAAAATAGAATTTTTTATTCTCTAAAGAAGAAAACCTCTTGCAACAATATTCCTTTGCGAAAATTGTATTGAGGAAATTGCAAGTCAGGCGAATCGGAGTGTAAAGGTTCAAGGTGTTGGTGAACAGCGTTAAGGTTAGACTGAATACTACAAAGATTAAAATAATAAATCAGAAAGTCATCACTTTCGATGACCAAGGTCGTTGGATCCTGTTCACCAGGACATCCCAATTTGGCAGGATTTTACGTTCCTAGAAATCGCAGTCCTTTTTTTGTTTATTTTGGACTCTCAGTCCGATGGGTAGTGTGAAAAGGAATAGGATGGAAATAGATAAACAATAAGGAAAGATTGACCGGCAGCTCTTACGGAGTATTGTCTAACTGCATCGAATGATACGGTACGTTATCTATAACCGCAACATTTTTCCCGGGCACCCATGGTTTTGTGATAATTCTGATCCTTGTTCCTGGAAAGTAGCACCCCGAATGCAAAATAATGTACCTTTTACCTTTACTTTTACTTTTGAATGAGTTGCTATTGATATCAGAATTGTGGATCCACCACCAAATACTAGGACCATTTTGATAAATTTATGTTTCGTCTAAATGCACAAATCTGATATCTTGGTATGAACTTTACAATTGCAGGAATTTTATCAAAAGTTTAAATTTGGCTACAACGACGCGTTTCTTTTGATAGAACATTTTCTACCAAAACAAATATCCAATTAAATGTATTTATTTTTGGGAACATGCATGACTTTAACTAATCGTTATATCACGAGACCTATGATTTTTGCCGGTTAAAATAATCCCAGTAAACTTACACTGAATATTTCCCTCATGTATAATTTACTCCTATAGAGCAATGCAACTTCGTTAGGATTACAGTGATAATCCGATTGAACGTTATGAATTACAGCGGTAATTCAACTGCAATGACGTCATACTCAACTACCATAGTAACAGAGCTATTCTTGTCATGAACAAGAAGCATTTGTCAAACACTAACAGCCACGTTAAAATATTTAAGGTATTTATTTGGACGCAAGTATATATATATATATATATATATATATATATATATATATATATATATATATATATATATGGCGCGGCATTAGTGCGTCGAAGTACGATATATCCATTATTAAAGGACATATCAAAAAGTTGTTTACAAAATTATAGGCAACTTCAAACTTCACGTTATAAAATTATTTTCGTATTTACAGGGTGTTACATAGTATCAGGGTGAACTAAATATACTTTTTTTAAATGGGACATGGTATATATATATATATATATATATATATATATGGCGCGGCATTAGTGCGTCGAAGTACGATATATCCATTATTAAAGGACATATCAAAAAAGTTGTTTACAAAAATTATAGGCAACTTCAAACTTCACGTTATAAAATTATTTTCGTATTTACAGGGTGTTACATAGTATCAGGGTGAACTAAATATACTTTTTTTTAAATGGGACACCCTATATATTATTTCAAATTTAGATTAAGCTCATCTCCTCCATACTTACGATATAGGGTTTCATTAAGTTATACAGGGTATTTCAAAAGTTATTGTTAATTGTACACGAAAATCATTCTCATTTCAACGTCCTGTATACCCCAGACAGAACAACTTAATAATAATTTTTTCCAGGCATAACTTTTTGACATTAGTACAGTGTTATGAGAAAGTGCTATTTCTTTATTATTGCACCAATTGAATATAGAGTGAGCCAAAACTGGAACACATGATTTTGTCAATTTTTTCATATGAATCACTCTGTATTTTATTTTAAAAAGTGAAAATACACTTTATATTCTTTCATTTTTATTAAGCACTCCCTATAGCTAAAATCGTTAATGTCTGAGATATTTTCAATTTAATAACAGAAAGAGATTTTTTAAAAATTTCTGTTATAACAAGTTAGCCGTGAAGAAATAAAACTGTGACAAATTATTATAAAAAATTTAAAAAACATCGGTTATTAAGACAAAATTCTTATAAAATTAATTAATTTCCTAATAAATGTTCAAAATGTCCACCGAAAACATCAACAGCATTGCAGTTGATCTTCAAATTCTAGACTGACATTTCTTAACATTTCTACATTAATACTCTGAAGTGCTTCTCGTATTCTATTATTCATATCATCTTGTGTGGTTGGTGGTATTTGATACACACGGTTTTTCACATAACCCCACTTGAAGAAGTCAATTTTACTTAACTCTTCCCACCCATCTTCCAGGAAAATGGGTATTAAGATGATTATGATTAATCTAGTGTGACGTACCGGAGCTCCATGGTGTAACAACCACATTCTTTGACGAATGTTAAGAGGAACGTTTGCCAACAGTAATGGTAAACGATTATCTAAAAATTCCAAATCAACCTGACCATTCACTGTTCCATCGAAAAAATTTGGTCCAATTACGTGATCTCTAACTATATCACCCCGAACATTCAAAGACCACCTAGTTTGACAATGAGTTGCTATAATATGGGAATTACTTGTCAAATAATAATGAAAATTGTGTCTATCCACGGAACGTGGCTTCGCTTGATTGTGGATTTGTTGTTGAGCCCATTCACAAAAAGCAACCCTTCTGGGATAGTCATCTTCTAGTAACTCTTGATGCAACTGGATATGGTATGGATGCATCTTATTTTTACGTACTATTCTTCGGACGGACCGGTCACTAATATCATGCTGACGCGAGATTTCACGTGTACTAACATGTGGATTATGCGTAACTTCAAGCATCACGTTAAATTCATTTTCCTCGTTAAGTACAGGTTTTGTCCTTTCCTTTTTTTCATAAACTACTGAACCCGTACGATTAAAACGATCTACTAACCTTTCCAACGTTATTTTGTCGGGTTGTCTTCGTGCGGGATATCTCTCTTTGTAAATTCTTTATGCTAATAAACAATTTTTCATACACTCTCCCGGTACCCATATCATGTGTCTTAATTCCTCAACAGGAAAGTTCATTTCAAACAGTATTTAAGTGTTTACAAATTAATAAACACTACACAATCCCAAAGAAGTTTGTTAAATGACAAGCTACTGATTATTACCGAATAATATCTATCATGTCATTTGTTCACGGATAACTTGTTATAGTAGAAATTTAAAAAAAAAATATCTTTCTGTTATTAAATTGAAAATATCTAAGAAGTTAACGAATTAACTATAGGGAGTGCTTAATAAAAAAGAAAGAACATATAGTGTATTTTCACTTTTTAAAATAAAATACAGGGTGATTCATTTGAAAAAATTTACAAAATCATGTGTTCGAATTTTGGCTCGCTCTATATTGAATTGGTGCAATAATAAAGAAATAGCACTTTCTCGTAACAATGTACCAGTGTCAAAAAGTTATGCCTGGAAAAAAGTTATTGTTAGGTTGTTCTGTTCTAGGGTATACAGAACGTTGAAATGAGAATGATTTTCGTGTGCAATTGACCATAACTTTTGAAATACCCTGTATAACGTAATTAAACCCTATATTGTAAGGATGGGGGAGATGAGCTTAATCTAAATTTGAAATAATATATAGGGTGTCTCATTTAAAAAAAAGTATGTTTGGTTCACCCTGGTAATATGTAACACCCTGTAAATACGAAAATAATTTTATAATGTGAAGTTTGAAGTAGCCTATAAATTGTGTAAATAACTTTGTTTGATAATTCCTTTAATAACCGATATATCGTACTTCGACGCACTAATGCCGCACTTGTGGTATTCAAAGGGTTTTGAAAAAGAATAAACCAAAAACGGACAGTTAAAAAATTAAAAAACAGAACATCCTCCAGATTAGACTCCTAGCCGGGCTCTTTTTAACCAACAGAGAAAACCAACTCATGCAGTTTCCAGCCAACGCCGCTTTTTCCCGGATTATCGATAATTTTGGACGCACTAGTGGTATTATATGTGAAAACATCTTACGGGTAATAATCACTTATATCATTTCCGTTGCTAAGCAATACAGCTTTGTTGACACTAAATTTTTGCATTTTAATAATGCACAAAATGCCATTGTTGAAGTTTGGAAATACAAATAATGATTCAATACATAAACTAATTGAGGAAAATAAGTGATAAAACACTGTAAATAGTAAAAATTATGTTGGAAAGCGTTTATGGACTTATGCAACATCTAGAAATACATGCTAGATGGGAATCGTACTCAAAGATTGGGCAGGAAATATGAGAAAAAGAGATGGTAGCGATTTTAAGGAAACTATGGTGAAAACACAAGTAATTAGTGAAGGTAAGTACTCATTATCATCGTGGGTCCCTTTTTAAGAGCGTGATATTTAAGAGAGCTCGGAAAATTTTATCACATACTTTCGGTGGGCTTAGCGTGAAGAGATACTGTTGCCTGTTTGATGGAATTCTTTTATATTGAAAGATACAACGATAGGTCTTCAAGTAATCATATAGAATATAATCGTTTTCAGTAAAACCTACCAGGGGGGCGCAAAGAACTATACTTCCACCAAATGGTTAGTACGAAACAGCGACAGTAACGTATGTTTCGTCTGATTATTTCTGAAGTTACTCGCAAATGGGGGTGTCAATATTAAAATCAACAGTTATTTTTAAGACGAAGTCGTTACTGGAAGACAAAAAACAAGAATTGGTACAACAAGATACCTCCTGGTAGAAATACAATAAGTGAATGAACAAAATCTTCTGTTCAAGAAATTGGTTTGGATATGAAAGGGAAAATTGCTACCAATCACTCCAATAGATATAAAAGGGAAAAATATTACCAATCACTCCAATAGAACGACTGCGGTCAGTCAGTTGCTAAAAGTGGAGTTTCAGAACAACTGCTGTTGAGAATTACGAGCCATAATAACGTAAATAGAATCTTATCTAAATATAGTTGAAGAATGCCAACGAAATAAAATATCTCTACTCGTTTTTGAATTATTTTGCGTTTTACATCTTATACAGGGTTGGAAAAAGGAAAGGGCCACATATTTCATTTCCTCCCCAAGTGGGAGGGCGGGCTGCTCGAGCTTTCCAAGCTCCTTCAGCCACAATCACGGATTCTCAGCATACATACATACATTACGTATATATGCATGGTGGGATTACGGATGGGTGTGGTCAGGATAGGATCGGAAGGAACGGAGTTAGGGTTCTGAGGGGGAAAATACTACCCCAGCATTCGCCTAAGTAGCCGCACATGGTGTGCATATACGCAGTGACCATGTCGCTACATGTGTATGAGGAAAACCCCCTGAAAAAACCTCATACAAGGTAGACGGTAACGAGAATCGAACCCATTACCTCCCGACTGCTAAGCAGGTTGTGTCACCACTACGCTACCAGCTCGGTCAGTATACAGGGTTGTCCACTTGCTCTACATTCTTTGATAGTACCTTTAATATTAATTTGAGGTTACGAGACATTTTTATTCATATTTTCCTTATTTACAATCTAAAAGATTTTGATCCCTGCACGGCTTCGGTTTCGTCTATACAGGACCGTACTCAATTATTTTAAATGGAGCACCCCATAAATTTATCATTTTTGAAATACACATGCGATTCTAGGCCAAGTTTGTTTGACCTTTCAGCTACTTAAGTCCACTGATTTAGGAGAACACAAATGTTTTAAAAAAACTCTCTCCAAGATTAACATTCAGTACAAAAAATCATAACTATTGAAGCGTTGGCAGCAGAGCAACGAAATTGAAGATTATCGTAGAAAAGGAGCCTTTTATTTATTGATATGCTGATTTTGAATGAAATTTGTTGCAAAAGGGCCGTACTGATTTTTTTCTAACGACCACGGAAGAAATAGAATAGAAGAAATATATAAACTCGACTATTTTAAATAGAACACCCTGTATAGTTTTTCATGAATGAACCGCTTTTTAAGTTATCTTTGATTTTTGTTAAATATGTCTTATATCTAAAGTTAATAGTTTCCGCGATAATAACCTTAGTTTGAATTATTTTGTTTTTTCGCACAAATCCTCAAAATCAAATTAAAGGAAGCAATAAACAATAGCACTATTTGTATCAGATATTTAATTATCATTAGCTTAATTGTGTTGTTACTTAAAAAACCAGGAATATGAAGAAAAAAAGACGGTATTAAAAAATGTTATTCAGAGAGTATGCTGTTCTTTAATCATAAACATATTTAACATTGCCATGCCACTAACTATAACAATTGCAATACGCAGACGACATACGTCGGTTTAATTTCAATTGATTGTATTTGACACATTAATTCTCGGCGAATGTTTACGGAACCCGTTATTGGCTACGTGAGTCTCCTATCCTGATAGACGCCATCCAGAAATAGCAACATTTGAAAATCTTCTTGCAAGATTCCTGGGCTCGGGGGGGGGGGGGGTGGAATATTTAAAACCTTCCTGTGGAAAATCAATCCTGAGTGAGCAAAATAAAGAAATAATGACAGCTTTGGTTGAAGACCCAAGAAGAAGTGCTAAGCAAATTGGGGAAATTTCAGAAGTTAGTAGGACATCAGTTTGGCGTACTATTAAAAGCGTCCATTTTAATCGCATACCAGTTTTAATGGTACCAGAAACTTCTTGTAGATGACCGTTTAAGTCGTTTAGGTTTTTGTCGATGGGCCAATGAAAAATTGGCCAATGAAAGACACTTTTTTAATAATGTTTTATTCACGGACGAATCAACGTTTCAGAATCACGGGTTTGTGAACAGTCATAACTATCATTATTATTCTGATATAAACCCACATGTGACAGGGGTAGTTGACCGCCAGCATAGGCTAAACACATGGGGTGGAATTCTTGGTCAATATGTAGTTGGGCCATATTTTTTCGATGGACATTTGAACTCTCAAATTTATTCCGATCTTTGAAGCATGATTTTCCGATCTTACTTGAAGGCATCCTTTTGATAATGTGTCAAAGCTTGTGGTTCCAGCATGACAGGGCTCCTGCCGGCTACGGAATTCGAATAAGAAACTTCTTAAACGTTGAATATCCTCAAAGATGGACTGAAAGAGGCGGGCCACTCCGATCACCTGACATGGCCAAACCCGACTTTTTACGACGATATGAAAAACAGTATAAGTGAAGCTTTCAAGTCAATCACGCCTGAAATCTTGGAAAATGTTAACAACAAGTTTTGCAAATCGTGTAAGGCAGTGTTTACAAAATAATGGTGGATTGTTTGAAGTTATTTTAAATTAATATTTACTGTTTTGTATTTTGTACCGTAAGTTGAGTTATACATCAGCAAATAATAATAAATAAATATCTGTAAATAGTGTTATTGTTTGTTGCTTCCTTTAATTTTATTTTGAGAATTGGGTGAAAAAACAAAATAATTCAAACTAAGGTTATTATCGCGGAAACTATTAACTTTAGATATAAGACATATTTCACAAAAATAAAAAAATATATACAGGGTGTTTCATTTAAAATAATCTATTTCTTCCGTGGTCGTTAGAGAAAGATCAGCAACAAATTTCTATTTTGTTTGTAATAATCTCCAATTTCAATGCTCTGCTGCCAACGATTGAATAGTTATGATTTTTTTACTGAATGTTAATTTCGGAAAGAATTTGTTTAAAACCATTTTCTCCTAAATGAGTGCAATTACGTAGGTGAATGGTCAAACAAACTTGGCCTAGAATCGAATGTGGATTAAAAATTTATAGGGTGTTCCATTTCAAATAATTGAGTGTGGTCCTGTACAGAGGAAACCGGAAGCCCTGCAAGGCTCAAAATATGTTTAGCTTGTAAACAAGGAAAATCTGAATACAAAATTTCCCGTGACCTTTTCTCCTAAAATTAAGATTAAAGGTACTATCAAAGAATGTAGGCGTCCCTGTATATTTATTTTTGATTTGCTCCGCCTCGGAAAATTTTGAACATTATAAAATCAGTAGTTAGCACCTAATACATTCTTTCTCTATTCTTCCTTAAAGGAAATGGTTTAGGGATTGGGTCTTAAGGTAAAAGGTACGGTAACAATGTATAACAGAAACAATTTCCAAAAACCTTTCAATTTTTCTAAACCTCTCATTTGTTTTAAAGCAGAAGCGCTCGAATTGAAAAAAATGAGGGTTACAGAAAATTTAAAGAGTTAATAAATGAAAACAGTAAATTGTAGAATAAGGTTGATATGAATAATAAATACCTACAGCTTTTAAGTTTTCTTTAAAAAAATCGTTTTACCTATTCGCGTTATTGTAGTTAATATTGTTATAACATAATGGGATTGTAATAGAATTACATAATGTACGTGCGTACCTTCTCTATTGTTAGGTGTATATATATTCGAAAATGAAACTTTTAAAATTGTTAATAAAGGGCGTTGTAATTGTGTACAAAATATTTTCTCAATATATTGTCGCTTTTCGCATAATCTAATTCGTTGTTGAAGTGTACATAATATTATGTGATGGAAGCTAAAATGTGTTCTGTAATAATGTTACATTGTTTCAAACTTGACAATAATACATTATCTCGCTGGGAAAAAATGGAGCATTAATATTCCTAGCACCCTCGCTTTACAATATAAACTTAGTTACAAAATACATTAAAACTGTTTAATACACACATAAAGTAAATCGTGTGCAGCAAGCGCTGTTGCTGACGCTCCGCTGTCGCTTCTATCGCGACATAATCGCCTATGTTGCATAATGCGGGACGAGGTGAGCTTTACACAAAAGATGTTGGCCATAAATTTTTTTTTGCTGTTAAAATTTAACTAAAATGAAAGTAATTCAAGTGGCAACTCGCGTGCATATGTAAATCAACGATTTTGATGATGTTACGGTAAAACCTCCGAGCTCGTAATCGTAGATACACTCGTAAAACTGCACATTTAGCTAACTAAACTACAACATTTTACGACAACACCAGACTAAATTGTGTGCATTTATTAACTGTTAGGAATTATTTTTATACCTGTCACAAAAAAAAATGGCCAAGAATAAAGTCATTAAGAAAAAGTTGTAGATGTGGAATGTAAAGTAATTTGAAAAGACCGAAAGTGTAGAACTATACGAAGGAAAAGTAGCGCGAGTCGGTCACTATAAAACCAGTAGGTAATCAAACCCACCCTCGAGCTGCTACATTAATGTCTAAACACGCCATTCCACACCTGCTTTAATTTTCGTAGTCAGACAACCGCGGTGTTAGAGAGGCTATGTTTATACAAATGGATTGTATAGAGGTCTAAAAGGGAGTTTGCCTTTATTCGAAGGTGTTAATCACACATCATTTCGGTTCATTTTTTTTCACAAAATTTTTGTATTTTATTCTACATTTTCTCCCTTTTTTTGCTTATTTTAGATTCATTTGGTTTAATGACATTATTACATAACATCAAATGTCATTTGTTACATCTATTTATACAAATTACTATAATGAGGATGTCAAAATTTTTTACGACAAATTTTAGTAAACCTCTGAATATACAGTGTACGTTAAAGAGTTTACGGATTTTAAATAATTGTATACTTAGATCCCCAATTTCTAATTTCAACGGAAGTTCTTTATTCTATATTTTTAGGAGGAAGTTATAATCCTTGGGTATTAACGTCAGCTGCCTAATAAAGCGTATTTTTTAAATTTTTTGTTTTTTAAATATTATTTTGGTCACAGTGTAATTGTCAACTTTTTGTGAAATTTTTATTAAATGATGGAAGTAGTCCAAATAACATACGCTACTGCCGGGCGTTTATTTTAAAGTCTCTGATATCTTTATATGCTAAATTAATGTGTAATAAAATATCAAGCGATTAGGTGTTGATGTTCCAATTTATAGCAGCATTTTGTTATACTAATTGAATATCTTGCCTTCTTTTAATAAAAATGAGACGATTACTTAAAAGAGAACCAGATGATAATTATTAAACATTTATTAAACAATAACTGAATAAGTAAATAACCCGTTTCTTCTTCTGTTTCCAAAAGGTATCAATATGTCAATTTTAATAATGAGGTATCTAGTGCGAGTAAAATTAGCAATGATGTCCCGCACGGTTTCATTTTGAGGGCCTCTGTTATTTGTAATATACAGAGTGGACCAAAAGTCTCGTAAATTGTTTTGCCAGATTTGCCGTTTCTCTGATATTATTAGCACTCATTATTGCAATCTCTTCTTCAATACGAGTTCAACCATCTGTAACACTTATGATTTTATATAGTCTAGAAGGTCTTAAATACATAAAACAGTCTGGCAACGCGTAATTGTCTCAATAAATTTTGTAATACAAATTATTTTTAACTACATTAAAACGTAACAATTGAAAGATTACAACATTTTTAACATAATGATTACTTAATCAAGTGTTCAAAATGTGCTCCATTTGTGAGTGGACTTAACTTAACTTAACTTAACCTTCACGCCATTCCCTTGCGGGGTAGGCAAAAAAATCCCTGCCGCTTATTTATTTTTTATTCACAATCTTTCTCCATGCTTTCCTATCTCCGCATACCTTCCTAGCTTCCTTCATTCATACATAGTCTCTGACATGCCCTTTTATTTTTAAAACTCCTTATCTTTCTTACCTTTATCATAGATTCTACTACATTCAGCCAAGTTTTACGCAGCCTACCAGGCCCGGCCTTTCCCCTAACCTCACCCACATATATTTGTTTCGTTAATCTCTCAATATAGCCAAACCAACGTAATGTACAACTTTTATATCTATCCATTATCGTCTTTTCCTCACCACACTCCGTCATTATGCATTCATTTTTTATCTTGTCCCTTCTCGTTTACCACATGCGCTTCTCAGGAATCTCATACCCACGGCATTTATTTTTCTTTCGTGCTTTTTTTGACATACCCATGTCTCACTTCCATACAGTACTGACGGGACGAATACGCTATTATAGATTGCTCGTTTTGCAGCTAGGCTCATGTTTTCATTTGTCATTATCGTCCTCATATTTCCATTCACTTTCCTTTCAACATTGACCCTTCTTTCAATCTCGCTCTCAATTGTACCATCTGTAGTAAACATTCTACCGAGATATACCAGCTCGTTCACTTGCTCCACAATTTCGTCTTGCATAGTAAATACTCTACTCTCCTTTCCACCTTCCCGATTGAACACCACAATCTTAGTTTTGTTCACGTTTACCTTTAGGTACATGCTCTCACAGACTGTACCAAACTTCCTCAGAGCAGGTCATTCGCACTGTCACTTAATTAGACTGTCATCTGCATACACCAGAAGTCGTACATTTACGTCACCAACCATTACACCATTTGTATCGGTATATGCTTGTCTAAGACATTTATCCATGTAAACATTGAACAACCACGGTGACATCACACAGCCTTGTCGCAGTCGTTGCTCAATATTAAAGTATTCTCTCACACCTCCTCTCACCCTACCGACTACCGTTGTATACTGCCCTTATTCCATTTGTTAGACCTTTATTTACGTCATATTCATTAAATATTTCCCACAGCTTCTCCCTATTCACTCTGTCATATGTTTTCTCCAGATCTACAAACGCACAGTACAATTTCCTTTTTGCCTTTAAACACTTTTCGATCACCTGCTGGAAAGCAACCATCTGATCGACACATCCTCTCCCTGGCATGAAGCGACCTTACACATCCCACATCTTAGTTTGTGTAGTTTCTCGTACTCTATCAATCAGTATTCTTCCAAACACTTTACCAGGCACTCTGAGCAAGCTTATTCCTCTCTAGTTCTTACAATCACCTTACCTTTATACAATGGTACAATGATCGCGCTCTTCCAATCACTCGGCACTTTTCCACACATAAGGCATACATTGAATAATTCACAGTACCTTAATCAATGGTAGAATGCGTCTACTACATTTCTCCATGATTGTCTAGAAATGGAGATTCATGGATAATTTGTTGCCTTAGCTCTACAAGACTTGCTGGTTTAGTTTTGTAAACTGAATTTTTCAAGTATCCTCAATAAAAAAATCCACCATTACCTCAGTAAACTCTAATCTACGGTCGTCGTCATCTTCACTTAATTCTTGCAATAAATGAATTTTGTATGGTTGACATTTATTCTTATGTAATACACGTATTTAAGACTGAATAATGACCTATATCATGTAATTTTGCAACCCTTCGTGAGGATGTATGTAGATCTTCAACTAATTATATCTAAAGTTTTGTTGTCATTTATAAATGTTTTTGGTCTACCTGATCGGTTTCTATATTTTATTCCTCCAGTGTCCTCAAAGCGCTTTACAGTTTTTTGTACCGTCGCCTTATGGATAGGAGAACGGTTTGGGAAAGTATCGTTGAACAAGTTGGCTACTTTACTATAAGATTTTTTTCTGTCGTCGTGCCCTCCAATCATTAGAATAGTAATTCGTTCTTTTTCATTAACAACCATTTTAGAGAAACAATTTACTTTGCAAAACTTTTCAAAACACATCAAACTACTGTCAGTTTTATTTAATAATGTAAATGGTGAACAAATGTCATAATCACAGCATTCTGTTTTAAAATTTCTTCAAATCTACATATTTTGCACTGTTAAGTATTTAAGACCTTCGAGATTACATAAAATCATAAGTGTTACATATGGTTGAAGAGGAGATTCCAATAATGACTGCATTTACAGGGGGTGATGTATTAAAAAAACCAAAGTAACTAATAATATCAGAGAAACGGCAAATCTGGCAACATTGCAAATGTCAAATCTAGAATCTCCGTATCGCAAAATATTCTTATCCCAGATTTTATACAATTCGAATTAGCAATTTACGAGATAATTGGGCGTTTCCAGACTTTGGTCCACTCTGTATACGGTTAACTTATTTTGCCATATTTTTAATATAACTTACAGCAAAGTAGCAAACTTCATTATTAATAACGGTGTGTATAGCCTAATGAAAATATAGCTACGAAACATACTCTGTAAAATAAACGAAATTAACAACTTAGGCTTAACTATAGACAACAAACTAAGACTGAACGCCCAGGACAGCAACAAGTTAAAGCATCAAGATACTAGTGTGATATTCTGTATGGTCCATGAAAAGACTTGGTGTGTTTGATCTAAGGAAAAGAGAGCCTGTATCTCAAAAGTTGCGCGAACTTTACTGGTTAAATATTGATAACAGCTGTATAAGTTTCATTTAGCATCTTCCGTTTATGGTATAGTGGTCTTATCGACTTCTAAATGCATTAATAATCCAGTGACTATACTAGTGCGCGCCTAACAGTAAAATATCATTACAAAATTTGTTGCTTTACAAATTCCAAGACCAACGTCTCTCACGAATTAGTTTCTCCAAAGACACGTAGGTTTCGAATACGTTGTTAATTTGAATTACAGAAAAGTAGGCTGAGAGAGTTGCTGAACTAGTGCGCGGTCAAGTTCAAAGCATCATTTCAGAATATGGCGTCAACGTCTTTCACGAAGAAGTTGCTCCAAAGATACGTAGGTTTCTAATATGTTGCTTATCTGTATTTTAAAAAAAGTAGGCTGCATGAGTGGCTATACTGTACTGTTTCATCCGTTTGTCCAGTAACTTTAATTATACCCCGTTCAGCATTTTCTTGTTAATATATGTATAGACCGTTGACCTTTTCATAGTTAATTTTCATTAATTTCTGTGTCCATTTATCCACCCACGCGTCCGTCCTTCGGTTTTGCGTGACTTACATCGCAGTCTAAAAAACCGTACTTTACGAGCATGGACGCTTAGATGTACTACGTTAACTATTTGAGTACGTCTTCTGTGTTGTAACATAAGGACTTGGCATTACTAGTGTAGTATTATAAATGCAAAGGATGATAGAGGGGACCTAACATAAGTCGATTTAGCACAATTTGCTAATACCGATAGCTTTTTGTTTGGGAACTATGGGCTTTCTTCGGGAAAATTTGAGTATAGTTAACCAATAATGAAATATATATATATATATATATATATATATATATATATATATATATAGTTGAGCATACCAAGTCAGAGCCCTTTAATTAGTCGAAGGTAAACATTAAGGTACGGTAAGGTAAGGTGTATGTGTCCTTCCGTTCATAAAATAATTATTTGACACCAACAATAAAAAATTGATTTTATGATGCGTGTTCTGCTTAAAATCGCTACTATTATTGGATGATTTTATTCTGGAGACTATACGACAATCTTAAAAGCGCAATTTATCATTAGAAGTGTTACGATTATAGCTACCACTGAATACCTCAACAAGATAATCATTATTCAAATTCAGATATAACGCAGCTGCAAGTAATATAAGAAAACGTTTAGTAAATAATGGAAATCAAACGACGAATAGAAGTAAACGTTTGGAACACAATTTCAGCTACTCAATCACCTTTAGTTGTAAAACGGCGTAATTGGTATTGTGCATATCCGATAAAACAAGCTGGAACCTTATCAACAGATTGATCTTTATGTGACTAAATATACTGAAAGTGCAGTCTTTTACAGGAAAAGAAATTACTAATTTACTAAACATGTCTTAAAAAAAATACTGTTATTTATATTGGAAAAGTATTTCCTTAAATATCACGGTTCAACGCGGGCGACCGACAACAAATTTTTACCAAATTTTTGGGGTCTCTTGAGTCCAAAATAGTAACAGATCAAACGTATTACAGTTCTGAAGAGTTAGATAAATATTAAAATTGTGTAATTTAAGATTTAATATATTAAGGGTTCCTAATTGGATAAGAAAAAAATATATCAATAAACGTTGTTGCAACTTTCTGGGAACTGCGCCTACAATGGCTGTAGTTCGATGATTTCCGTGTTGTCTTGATGAGTTCTTGATTTTCCTTTTGTCCTTGCTAATGGCCAGTTGCTAGGATTGTTAATGTTTTCTTCTTTGTGGGACCCTTTGGTCATTCTTGCTTGTGTGATGGTGATGGTTGTGTGGAGTGATTTGTTTGTATGAAATGGTTCCATTATAAGTTAATTAATGTTGCGGAACAGCGGTTGCTTTCCGTAATGTAGGTTTAGTTACTGGAACAGCGGTTTAATCCCCTTTTGGTACGTAAGTTAAGTTCGTGGTATAGCAGTGGAACCTTCTTTTTGGTATGTAAGTTAAGTTGATTTAAGAGCGGTTGGTTGTCATTTATTATGTTAGTTAACTTAGTGGAACAGCGGTTAGCTCCTGTTAATCTTTTAAGTTTAAGTTAGTATAAGTGGTGGTAGGTATAACTTGGTGATTGCACATATTCAGGTGTTGTAAATTCCTATATGCTGGTTGTGTTTCCTCGTGTATAAGAGATATAAATTTTTGTACACTGGTAAGTTGTAGTTGTAAGCAAAGGTAACAAGTAGGTAAAAGGTTCAAGTTACATTGAAGAAGCATGGAGACAGTAAATTGATTGAAGTACTTAAAGGGATTAGGGGGGGGTTTAGTACTTTGATAAAAACCTGCCTCAGCTGTCATTTTCTAAAAAGGCTTGAAAGCAAGTACCGCAATAAACAAGTAAACATTAGAATCGGTTGCCTTTTAATAAAAATTGAGTTTTTTTAAATTGAAATTGTTGTTGTTAACTTATTAGGTAATATTCCTTTTTTTAATTAGTTGTGAAGAGATGATTAATACCGTTAAATTACTTAGTTCTACAAACTTAAAATAGGTAAATAATTGAGTGATATAAATTAAAATTTCAGGATTACAAAATGTTAAAATTAAGAAAAAGTCTCATGTTCTTTCAATTATCAACATAGCTATATATAAATGAAGCGAAAATTCAAGATTGTGTTAACTTACATGAATACAAGATTATTGTTTAAATTACATAACTATTAATATTACAAAGGCAAAAACGATTGAATTTGTTATACTTCCGATCAATCGAGTTTTTTTTTTGGCTTTGATCAGGTTTTTTTACTAAAACAACTGTTACCTGACTTCTCTTCTTTATGCTACATCAACGTGTTGAACTAGTTATTTGAGTTCTATTATTGGCAGTCATAGTAGTGACAATGCTGCATTGATGACTTCAAACACCTTGTCTAAAAAAATTCTCCTTTCCCGTTGGTCCCTTTATTTATTTATATGCAAACTATCATGTGCCATAATATTAAACCTTTTTGTTAAATTTAGTTAAATTGTTCCTCAGCGAGTGATTGCACCATATTAACAAGTGAACATCCGAAGGTCCGCGCTCTGTTGAATCTGGCGCATGGCATATCTCTCCTTTACTAGTGTTAATAACTAGAGATCAGACGATTTTAGCCTAGTTTGACTCACATTTTTGTTATCTATGCATCAATGCCTGACCCAATCAGATTATCTATTGTAGGAAGAGCCGTAATTGTACTCAATATTTTATAATAAATGCTTCACTTTCTGGTTATAGGAAATACAGAGCATGAGCTACCTTTTGGCGTCAATGAAGGGTCTGACATATTTTTCATCATTAATCTCAATTTGATAAATAAAATTGTTTGGTTGGCCTAACTTTCCTATATGGTTTTTCAATTTTCCACATCTTTTTCGCCATCTTGCTTGTGTATTTTTTCCATTATCTTTAATCGCTTAGAAAAGACTCTGTATAACATTAATACTGTGTCTGACATGGATCTTCTTAGACCAGTGCCGTATTTTAAATTTTTTGCTGGCCTAAACTTTCTTCATCTTCATTCAAGAACGTCAAATCAAATTGTCGAGACCGTTCTCTGTAGTTGATTCTATTACAGCAAGTTGTATGAATTTCAAATTAACATAAAAACGCAAGACTTTATGTAAATGAAATTATGCATTAGAGAGCGGGTTTCAAGTAATTGCCATTATTTTGTTTTTAAAACGTTGTCGTTGTTTTACACTATTAACAATGATTTACCATTCAATGTATGCTTACTTTGTGTCCGTGAAGTCAGCAGAACATAAATGGTACTCGTTAGTGCTTCAATTTTTTTTTTTTTGACAAAACTAAACAGCTTCTAAATGTTACCATTTTGGGGTACTCTGTCAACTTCACACTAACGTCGAAACTGGGTTTATAGCTTAATGCCTCTTTTGCGCCACTTAGTGCTTTGATACATTTTGTAGATAAAACAAAAGAATTTTGAAATATAAACATTTTGATGTGTTCTGCCAGTTCTACAACTTGTTGAAGGCACAAACGTGGTTTATCGGTTAGTTCTTCGTTTGTGCTCGTTCAATAAATTTGTTGCAAAAACCAAAGGATTTCAAAGTAAAACCATTTTGACGTGGTCTGCCAACTTCGCGCCTTGTTGAAGACACAAACCTCGAAACTGGGTTTATCGTCGTTTGTACTCCTTACTGCTACGATATATTTTCAGACAAACCCAATAAGTTTTGAAATAGAAACATTTTGAAGTGTTCTTTTACGACTAGTGGCAGATACACTCGTCAAACTAGGATTATCGGGTAGTTCTTCGTTTGTGCTCGTTAGGCTTCGATCAATTTTTTTGGAAAAACCAATGGCTTTCAAAATAAGAACTACTTTGAGATATTCTTCCACATTACATCTTATTGAAGGCACAAACGTCGAAAGTGGGTGTATCAATTAGTGCTTCGTTTGTGCTCGTTAGTGGTTCAACCAACTTTAATAAAATATATTTTTGCGTTCAGAGATAATTAATAAACCAAACTGGCGTGAGTTCTTTTATTCCCTTATTTGTATTTAAAACAAGAATTAAAACAATTTGTAGTTAATTATAATAGAACGCCATTCAGTTCTCATTAGGAATTCTTTGTTATATCTGTGCATTTTAAAATTGTTCCCTAATTGTGCAAGATTATCTTCATTGATTATTCAGACTTAGAGTAATATAACTGCAACATGCATTTCGTCGAACGCTGATACAAACAATGTGAGAAATTGGTAGAACACTTCGAAATTGTTCCATTTAGAAAGTCTTTGGTTTTTCCAAAAAAATATTTCAAGCACTAACGAGAACAAACGAAGCACTAAGCGATACACCCAGTTTCAACGTTTGTGCCTTCAACAAGGTGTGAAATTGGCAGAACACCTCAAAATTGACAAATTTAGGAGGTATTTGGTTTTGCCAAATAATTTATTCAAGCGCTAACGGGCACAAACCAAGCACTACATATGCAAACAATTTTAATGTTAGTGCTGTTTATGTTCTGCTAACTTCACGGACCCTTACTTTTTCATTTATACCAAGTTGGTTGCGCTCATCGATATTCCGATTTCTTCTCGTATTGAAAGACCAAATATAATTTGACAGTGTTGTCAAACACAAGTTTTTTTATAAATCCGGAACTAACTGAACATGTTTCTAAATCGTCTATTACTCAGAGTAACCCTATGTCCAAAATATATTCTAATCGGACTTATAGTATGGTAGCAATTTTCACTATACACACAGACCTCAATTCAAAAACTAGTTTTTCGTATTCAGGGGTGGGGTGGGGGGCTGAAGACGTGTAAAGTTATTAAATCGATGTTTAGCCCTCATTTTTACCATCCAACCTACATATGCATATGTAGGTATAGAAGGTTATACGGTCGACCTTTTTTTCACTATCGCTAAATCATCTTATTAGCTCATTTTACAACTTTTGGCCGAGTTTCGAAAAAATGGACCATGATGTCTGGGTGTCTATGGGTGTGGATGTATGTTAGTATCTACGATAAGTCTAGAACGAAAACACCTATGTACCTAAACTTTTGTTTTTAAGCTTGTTTTCATTAGGCTTGGAGCTGGTTAGATTTTGGGAGATATCCAGTGACGGCGAGAGGGGTGTGTTAGGAGCAGTTTTTAGTTTATATCAAATTTTTCTAAAACAGCTGCATCTGTCAAAGATATAAAAATACCTAGATAAACGTATAGATTAATTCGACGCGTAATTTAGCGGCAAAAAATTCCTGATGTAGTAGAAATGAAGTGTTCTCGTTTTTTCAATATCTGGATAACGATTAAACGTGTTATAAAAGTGTAGACATATTTTTTAAAGAAAATTTCATTTTACATAACTTTTCTTTATAAATTTTCCTAACATAACGCAAGGTAAGTCTAAAAATCAATTTAATATCAATGAAAATGGTTAAACTGTATTATTGATATCTTATTATTGATAGAAGCGGGCTGCTTTGGAATTTTTTTTTAAGTTAACATGTATTTATGTCTATTAATCTCTATCTGACATGAAGGTTTAAACATCATTCTGACAGATTATTGTTTTCGTTATGAACGTATAAAAGAGGTTGCATAGTTACCCTAAAAAAATTATAATTAAAATTAGTTCATTTCCTTTAATTATTTAAGTTAGCATCTAGATGTCTATTATTGTTTTTACAATGTTGCCTATTTTCTTAATGAACTTATTATAAAAGAGATTGCCTAATTAATTATCCTAAAAGAATTTATTAAAATTATTTCATTTCTTTTATTTTCCATGTTGTAGGTTGGAAGGTCGTGTGGTGTTCCACACCAGAATTTATATTACCGAGAAATTGTAATCGGCCAAACCGCTTCATGCGTTAATGTAAGATTAAGACTCGTGAAGTTTCGCAGTTTTGCAACAATTTTATAGATTTATTACGTCAAGTATATAAACCATGTCAACATTAACTATCAAATGATGTGTGTATTCGAATATATAGTATGCGAAATAATGCAGTGTTCATTTTAACAATCACAATTTTAATATTGTTGTTAATACAGAACTTGTTTTATATCCTTCATCAAATTTTTGACCTATTGGTTTACAAAGAGATTCTTGTTACATCCTTATGTATCCCTTTGGGTTTTCTATATTAAAACTTGTTCCAACCATAAACGGTTTAGATATTTACGAAGAAAATGTTTTTATGTGATACAATTTTATTATATACCATACATTTATATTACAAAGGATATATAAAAACTCAGTGGTTGCCCCTCAAGGATCGGAAAGTAAACCTGTATTATTAATAAAAATTAAATGTACTCAATCAAATAAAACAAAATTTGAAATACTGTAATAAAAGCGCCGTATAAATGGATAAATTGAAAATAAAAACCAACATTTTAAATATTAACAGAATAATTTACAACAAAGTAATGCGATCGTGTTTGCTATATACGGAAGTAAAAGTTATAAAATGCAACAGTAAATGATGTTTATTACCACATGTAATGAGCGCTGAATATTCGCATTAACCAGGAGTTGTTAGTGTTGCTTGTTGTAATAACAAAATAAGAACAAAACTTTTAAAACGTGAATGTATAATATAATTATAAAGCAATCAATAACTTTTTTTCATATACCTATATTTCTATAATGCTTGTATTTTAATTATCTCAATTCTGGGTTGATGCACTGAATACTAAATGAGGTATTCTGAACGTGAAAAACACGTATAATTATTTCGACAAACATTGACATTTAAAATATTTTTAAGACTAATAAAAAAATTAGACACTAGCTAAGAATGCAGCAGTACATTGATATAAAGGTGAATCTTGCCATAATCCTACAAACATTGAGCTACCATCTCAATTCATCTTATGGTAACATGCATAATATGCAAACCAACCTTAACAATCAAAAGTATCGATTTAGTCTTGTGCATCTAGATACTTTAAAAATTGGGTTAGGGTGAATTTAAAATATGAAATGGGTAAAGTTTATAACTCCTAAAAAAAGGTTTTAAGCAAATATATGAAAATATTTTAAAACGTAAAGCTTCAAACTACGTTTTTCTATGTAAATTTATGTTGTAGATTACGTACAGAATATATTGACGCATAAAGAAATGCAAAAAAAGTCGCCCCCTTCAATATTCGTCAAGAGAAAAAAACTGCGTTTTATATAGTTTGAAATAATCCCCCTCTGAAGGGTCGCTAATTATAATTATTACGCAGCAGGTGAACCGTTAGAAGAATAAAAATATATTGATTACTCGAAACGCAACGAAAGAAGGGTAATCGTCGCTTTTTTTTATATTTTATTAATTTTCCTCTAAATATTAATGAAAAACTTTTTTAAAATTTTTAATTTCAACAGATTTTCAAGTAGAAAGTTTTATAATAAAAAGCTTTTTCAATTTTATAGCGAGCAATTATCAATTATATTTTAGTTGCAACAAACTTAAATTAATTTTCTTACATAATTTTAATAGCAAACTGCAACACTATTCAATGTATGCACTTTACAGGAATAATTTGTAATGTAAATATTGCTCAAACGTGAGAAGCTTCTCTCGCTGCAAAAGTATTAGTCCTAAAAGCAAATATTATTTAATATAAAATTTAAATTTATTTCGTATTACAAAAATTTTCTATATAATGCAATGATTTTTGTTTAAAAATAAAGCGGACAATAAAGACAAATCAAAATTAAAAATTAATTAAACTTTTACGAAAGACTTAATCAAAATTTAATTGATAATATGCAGTTTTATTCTATTTGGAGTTCAAAACTTTAAGAAAATAGGCTTTACCAAACTCAATTATGGCCTAAATGCATTTTTACAGAAGCTAACTATGTAAGTGGGTAATTGGGGATAAAGAGGTTCACATTTAATATGCGTATGTAAGAATCATATATCATGTAATTATCAATTGAAAATTTAAAATGTTTCGAAGTATTGTGAAAAACTTAGTGAACTTGAGCCCACAGAAAACCTATAATACTCTAGCTCCAGAAACCATGTACATTATATACTATATTATGTACCACGATTAGTTGTAATTAAGCACTTATCCATCAATACTCATTAAAATCTGAAAATTTAATATCGGTATACGTTTTTGACCACAAATCCACAATACAGCTTGGTATGAAACATGTGAACTTTATTTCATATTTGTATTTTCTTATACAATGTGTCCTAAATTCGCTTCTCTATAAAGTGATCTCGGCTCCTGTTATACTTACGGCAAAGGTTAAATGGGGAAAGTTTTAGAGGAAGATCAGAACATTCGATATCCGGTTTCAGATTTACGATCGGTCAATTGGTTTTGAAAATATCGGCGAAAAACCGAAAATGGCGGATTTCGTTTTTCGCCAGTAAATCCGAAATGGTTAATTTGACAGTTGTCACAATGTGAGACTATTCGGAAAATTGTTTAAGACGAATAAGATGGCGTGTATGACATGTCACACTCGTCTTTTGTTATCCCACAATCTGCCTCAACTTTCATTTTTCTTATGGCCGCCATATTGGGTTTTTCGATTTTTGGAAAGAGCGCAATATTTCCAGTTTGGTGATGTCTCACAAGTGCATAAAAGATTAAAGTTTCATCGAAATATCACACTTTCTAAAGTTAGGTCTTATTTATTATTAGTAGGCCATGATTTATTTGTCGCAAAATAACATTAATAAATAATGTATAAAATTCTTTGAAATTTCAATAAAACATGAAATTAAATAACGACCTCTCAACAAGACAGACGTTTTGGGAGTGTGTTAAAAATAAAGCCAGAAAAATCGTCATTAATTTAATTAATACTTGAACCTTTGAACAACCTACAATAAAATTACAATTACAATTAATTTACAGATTTGCAAAATGACGTCCATTTACATCGAGACATTTTTGACAATTGGTGACTGTTTTCCGTACAACCCTAGCAAGTGTATTTCCGTTAACACTATTTCTAAATGTATCCAAAACTCTCTGTCCCAGGATTTCTATGGTCGCAGGAGGATCAAACTAGTAGACCTCATTCTTTGTGTGACCCCAGAGGTAGAAATCCAAGGGAAAAAGGTCTGGGGATCTAGGAGGTCAAGATATTGGACCATTCAATGCAATAATTCTTTTATCAAACTGCTCCCTTAAGAAGTTCCTGACTTGAATGGTGTTGTATGCCGAACATCCATCCTGTTGAAACCAGGTTCTTCTGAACTCATTTTCGGTGAGAGTAGCTCGTAAAGCCGGCACAACCTGGTTTCGCAAAAGCTCTAGGTACCTCTGTCCGTTTAAGTTATAATTAAACAAAAATGGTCCTATAAGTCGATTTCCTGCAATGATTAATAATTTATAATACATAGGTGCCCTATTAAAATAGGTAAGTTAGATTAAATTACCAATAATCCCACACCAAACGTTACTTCCAAATCTGGTCTGTACACGTCTCTCTGCCACTTCGTGAGGGTTTTCTACAGCCCAATGATGAATGTTGTGCTTATTAAAAACTCCACAATTCGTAAACCTACTCTCATTAGACCACAAGACATGATTAACAAAATCGGGATTTTCGTTACACATTCTAGTATACCACTCGCAGAAGCGCATTCGTCTTGGAAAATCAGTTTCCTTAAGTCCTTGAACTATTGTGGGTTTGTATGGATAGTAGTTATTCTTTTTTAACGCTCTTTGTACCGTTGATTTTGACACACGAATTTCCCGTTCTACCGTTCTTACCGATGCACTGGGGTTTTCGTTGACAGCTTGTAAAATGTTTCTGTCACGATTTTCATAATCAATATTGTATCCGCTTTTAGGTTGTTCGAAGGCCCCATAGTTAACTAAATTACTTACAATTTTTCTGAAGTGGGTTTTATGAGGCTGCCGTCGTTCGGGGTACATCTCCAAATACCTCGCTGAGATAATGTCGGCGTTTCTGTTTGACTGCAAGTAAAGCGCTAACATGTCAAACTTTTCTTCATTTGAATAGGGAATACCGGCCATTTTCAACAGTCTTTTATGATTTTAATGACAGAAAAGCGTACTACTTATGAAAACACTACTTTGAATTATTTAACGTCAAAGTCAGAGCCACCTTATATGGAAAAAATGAAACCCAATTTTACAGACAAATAAATCATGTCCTACTAATAATAATAAATATGACCTAACTTTAGAAAGTGTGATATTTCGATGAAACTAATCTTTTATGCACTTGTGAGACATCACTAAACTGGAAATATTGCGCTCTTTCAAAAAATCGAAAAATCCAATATGGCGGCAATAAGAAAAATGAAAGTTGAGGCAGATTGTGGGATAACAAAAGATCATTGTGACATGTCATACACGCCATCTTATTCGTCTTAAAAAAGTGTCCGCCATTTTCGCTTTTTCGCCGATATTTTCAAAACCAATTGACGGATCGTAAATCTGAAACCGGATATCGAATGCTCTAAGCTTCCTCTAAAACTTTCCCCATTTAACCTTTGTCGTAAGTATAACAGAAACCGAGATCCCTTTATAGAGAAGCGAATTTGGGACACATAGTATACACTATTTAGTGTATATTTATATTCTTTAACCTTACTTCATGGAATTCCATATTAAATAGCACTAACGTTTTAAACACAGTATAATTAGACAATTTATTTTATATAATTGTTTATTTCTCTACGCGTTTCAATACATCATGTATCATTATCAAGAGAAAATATATAAGTAAAAAACAATGAAGTAGTTATGGTAACAAATCATTAAGGTAAAACAGCAAACTTGGTGTAAATTATTATTCTATATTTAAAATATCTGTTAAAGGTGAGTCTATAAGATCAACCTGTTTCGTTCTTAAAAGTACTTCTGTTAAGTTTACAAATTTCAAATGCGTCCACAACATCTAATTTGTCATAAATAACACTATTTGGGAAAAATGGTGTGAATATGTATTTCGCAAGCTTTCAGACAGATACTCTGTACTTTCGTCAGGCGTAATATGAAAGTGACAAATGTTGACAAGGTAACATCAGAATGACACATATTAAATAGGCAACTAGAGAATTACAACAAATCACTGTTGTAAAAGTTCTTGAAACTAGTCATCCAGGTATCGGACAGTTCATATCCATTATTTTTGTTCAAGTAGGTTCAAGTAGGCTGTTTCAGAATTTCAATTGTCGAATTCTCCTTATATACAAATTCCTATCATTAACCAGAATTCTTGTATTTTCAAGTTTTTATATTGTGCAGGGTGTTTAATGCATGTTCAGCAATTACTGATTTCGTAGGATGAAGTAAACGTAAGTGCATTTTGTGTTCTGTTAACATGGTGTTAATGCTTCTTCCGGTTTCAAGCTAGCGATAGGAATTGGTATACAAGGAAAATTTAAGAAACTATTTAAATTTTGAAACAGCCAACGTCTTGAACAGAGATAATGGAAATGAACTGTCCGATACCTGGATGTCTATTTTCAAGAACTGAGACTTTTATAACCTACCTTGTTAATATTTGTCATTTTGATGTTACCTTGTCAACATTTGTCACTTTCATATTACGTCTGACGAAGGACAGAGTATCTGTCTGAAAGCGATTAAGTCGAGTTTGTTATTTTACTTATATATTTTCTCTTGATAATGATACATGTTGTATTAAAACGCGTAGAGAAATAAATAATTACATAAAAGAAATTGTGGAATTTTATTGTATTTAAAACATGCTGTAAAGTTTTTTCTGTGTATTTATTATTAGTGAATTTGATTCAAGTAAGAAATATGCTGCTATGCTTCACGGAAGATATGGAAACCAAACGTGTCAAGGACGTTTTGCTCCGTATTGAAGAAAGTGCATTTTTGTTAAAAAGATATTAAGTCAAATTGCTACATAGGAAAGATACACATCATTCACATGTTTCTTAGCAGCATCTTATTTGCAACTTATTATAAATTGTAACATTTACATCCAAAATTTGATACCTATTAGATTTGCAGATTCACAGTGTTGCAAAAATTTAGTTTTCATTACGTTTAACTGATTCATAATTAGGTGCAAATTAAGTGGTGATGTTAAAAATTTAGGGCTTCCGCTATTCTGCACAATAACAGATTTAACCTGGGCGAGGCGAACTTAACATTAACCTAGACCCCCCAGTTCAAAAATGAATATGTGAATACGTTTTGTAAATAAAAAGTTCGACATAAACAAGTGCAGTCTACGAGCAGAGTAACTTACCTTTCCAACTTGTCACTAAAATGAATTTTTTATCGGCACACTATCAAAATATTCCGTGCCCGTATTAAGCACGAGTATTGTTTAGAAACAAGAGTAAAAAATTGCTGCCTTTTAACATTATTCTTTAGATATTTGTCCTCATGGTTGAAAACACAATAAGTATACTTTATACAATGAGTCCCAGAAGTTATGTCTAGATTCATTTAAAGTTCAAGGGTCTAGTTTTTGGAGAAACGCTCGGACACGTCGATTTTTATTTTTGACTGCGGTTTTTTTAGTGGTAAAATTAATTACGACCACCAACTTGATTTTGTCAAATGGAAACACCTGTTTTTTATTTCATTTTCTGAGTAAATTACATGTACCATGTCCTATACCTAAAGTCAATAGATCTCGAGGAATTTACAATTGAACGTATCAACAATTAAGACCGTGCCAAGGAAGGCGGCCTTTGTTTTATGTCAAAATTTATTCAAAAAACACAACAACAAATCAAATCAAATGTTCCAAATGTGCACCATTTGCGACTTCACAATAGCCAAGACGGTGAATAAACCCTCTTTGCACGTTCTCAAAACACTTCTGGAGTTATGGCACGCACTTCTTTTCTGATTATCTCTTTCAATATCTCCAGATTGTTTGGCCTGTCAACATATACTTTTGATTTGGCATAACCCCACAGAAAGAAAACATGTACCTACTGTTTATGGATCACCTTGAATACGATTATTTTGCAAGTGTTCTTGATGGTTTTATATAGACCATACTTTTTTTCGTAAATATCTCGAGATCTGTTGACTATAGGTATAGGGCATGGTACATGAGATTTACTCAGAATTCAAAGCAGAAAACATTTTATATGTTAATGCTATGCAGTATTAAAAGCTAATCAAGCAGGCGAATGTTCCCGTCTAATTTTCTTCTGATATTCTTTATATACAAAATTGTGATACTGTTGCGTCATTACTGGCAACAAAACGTTTCTGCAACCGCGGCAGTTAAAAAAATACGCAAGTACACGTAAGGTGTCAGCAGAGCTTGGGTATTCCAAAGAAACCGTAAGGCGCCATTTGCATCAACTTGGAAAAGCGAATAGACGCTGAAGAGAAGTTCCTCGCGACTTAACGCCAGCAATGTCAGAAAGGCGAGTTCAAGTTTTGATCAACTGCTTTCCAATCCTTGGGATGAACGTTTCTTTAAACGGATGGTTACTTGCGATTAAAATTGGATTTATTTCAATAATCCTAGGACAGAAAATCAGTGGATTAGTGTTGGGGAACTTGCATTGCCGGTTCCCAAACGAGAAAGGTTCCAAAGGAAGGTTATGCTTTGTGTATGGTGGAATTTTGAAGCGGTTGTTCACTTTAAGTTGGTTCCTGATGGGCAGACGATTGATGCTAACCTTTACAGTCAACAGTTGGATAGGATGCATGATGCTCTAAGTCGGCATTACCCTGGATTGGTGCACAGAGGACGGACAATGCTGCAACAAGACAACGCCAAACCTCATACTGCAGCGGAAGCTCAACAAAAAATTAGGGAATTGAATTTGGAGCTTCTTCCTCATCTATCTTATAGCCCGGACCTTGCGCCTTCCGATTATCACTTATTCCGATCGATGGCGCACTTACTTCGTGGACGGCATTTTACAAGTGTTGAGGAAGTTGAAGCTGCATGCGAGAATTCTTTAATTCCAAAGATGCCACGATGGTGGCATTGAAGATCTTGCAGAACGATGGCGAAAGATATTACTTTAGAATGGTTTATACTTTAGTGAATAAAAGTTTTCATTTGTTATAAAGTTTTCATTAAAAAAAACGTCATTTTTTATAGGCCATCCTAATAAATCCATGTTTGTGCCAAGCGAGTGTAGCACTAAATTTTTTACATTAGCACTTAATTAGCACCTAATTATGAATTGTGGTACAAGAAAATGCGCAATAGTGGAGGGCTAATTTAATGAGCAAGTGTAATTCTAGAGGTACTACAGAGGAAAGGCAACAAAAGTTTTCTTTGATCATAATTATTAGTATTCATTTCTGACTTTTGCAGATTAATTGTTTATTACCATTTGGATGGTATATTTTAGTTATTAAAATTAAAATGGTGAATTTTGTAAACCAAACTGTAAATTTATCGAAAATGTAGTGGAGTGTTTCGTGATAATGCTACGAGTTGAAAACTTTTTATAACTGCATTTAGTTTTGATCGAGTTTCCAGTATTTTAGTTTATGTTTATACCAAAAGGAAACTTCTCAGATTATAATCATGATAAGAAAATTGGTTTTAAATAATTAAACAAGTGACAAACAACTACTACTAGTTTTGGTATGTAGAAGCTGTACAATACAAGGTGACAATAACAATAACATTTTGGACAGAAATTTTGGACTAACCCTCAAAGATATATGTAATAGTTACCAGTGGATTTGCTTGTTTGACGTCACTTATGCCATATTGATATGCTTGCAGAAAAAATATTAATGCTCAGAGAATTTTGGACCTCTCCTAATGTAGTGCATAATTATGACACCATTTATTTCCATCATGATTTTCAACCTCGCATTTTAAAACTGATGTGTATCCAGCATAGTGCCTTTTTGAAATGGTGTTTGTGCAAATTTTTACTCTAGAAGTAGCTCAAAATCAGGCCATTATTTCTGCTGTTGACTGCGTTGCATTTTACAGTGTTTGAATATTTGAAATGTTCTTATTGCGATTTTTTGAAATCAATCCAAAATTAAGACATTTTTTACTATTCGTCTTGTGATCTTTTACGTCGCTTTTTACATGGGGCGTTTGCCATACTTAGGAATAAATTATGGAATTGGTTTTTGTGCATGTCTTTAGCTGAAAAATTATGCTACCAATTGTTTCTATTGTCTCACGTTATTTGGTACGCCGTACATTATGGTAGTCGTTTTATTTCCCATTTGTTTTGATTTTTCTTGTTATATATTACTTCGGCTTTTACAGAAGATGTTCACCTATTTTATGGGTGGATTTAATCGTCTGTACTACTGAATAGTGAAAAAATAGTCTCCTGCGCATAATTTTTTTTCTCCGTGCATATGGCCATGGTGAGGTTGATCTCGCTTGCCGAGCCATTACCCCCACTTTTACATATTAAATATCTATTTGAAAGTTGCTCTACAATTGTTTTAGCTGGTCCAAAACTAGTTAAAATTTTAGTATTACAATTTTTGAAAGATTTGTTGTTTGGTCTGACGAGGTCCTTTTTAGCAGGGCTGGTATTTTTAATCCCCAAAATAATAGATTTCGGTCTGAAAATAACCCACATGCATTGTTTCCACGAGAACGACAAGAAAGGTTTAGCTTTAGTGTATCTTGTTTCATATTGGGTAGTAAAATTTATATCAAGCTTTCGACAGAGGCCTTACTGTCAGTAGATAATTACAAATTTTGCAATATAGTGTACTCGAAATAGAAGGTGACATTTAAATCAATTGTATTTACAACAAGACGGTGCTCCTGCCCACACCGCTTAAATTGGTAGAAACTATCTAGATAACAACTTTCCAGGATAGGTAGAAATGGGCCTTAAGAATAAAATTTATAGAACCCAATATCAAACGCAACGTCTGTTATTATTTTAAATGTTATAAGGTGGATCAGAATGTGTAAAACTTGCTTAACGCACAATTCTTTTTATAAGCTAGTTTTATGATTTACTGCTACGTTATCCTACACAATTTTGACAAAAAAAGATTATTTCCGCCCCAGCTAACCGGGGTATTTGTAATAAACGTAAATTTTGAGCTTAATATATATATATATATATATATATATATATATATATATATATATATATGGAAAGCTAATGAAATCAAATTGTGATAAAATATACAGGGTGTCTCAGTTAAAAAAAGATAAGTTTGGGCTATATAGAAGAAACGGCATTAATTATAGAAAAGTTACGTATGCCAGTTTATTCTACGTAAAAATATCTATCAGTATCAGTTCTCACTTTATTTCTACGTTACTTGCTAATAGAATACGAGGGGGGTTCCAAAATGACAAATTTTCAAAATCCCCATGTATATCAGAAACGAAGCTTGCCATGACAATTTTGTTTAGTCCATCTTTCGCTTCATAAAAAAGTAGCACAGGAACGCGAAAACCGCAACTTCCTATCTCAAGTCGTTCTTGAGATACCCCCAAAACCATCGATATCGGGACACACGGTAGGGATTTATTTTCATTTAATGAATCTATTTAAATAACCAAGTTTACCTTGGTCTATGCTTAACTATTCCACGCATTAGGACATGTATTTTCTTAGAAATTAAACAAAAAGGAAGGTAAGAAGGATTTTTTAAATGAGCGGATTGGTGTTTCATTAATATCAATATCAAATTCAGTATGATTTTGGCGTTGATAACGTACACATGGATTTTTAATACAAAAAGAATAACCAACATCACCAAACTGAAATGTATTATTACGCAGTTATTTAGTAACAAACAACAGGAAAGATACTAAACAAAAAGTAACGAACGTTAATCACTCCAGATATTCATTGCCCTTTTCTACTGTTTATTTTTTTTTTTGCATTAAAGATTTATATTCATTGCCAAAATCATAGTCCATTTTATCAATTAGAAATATTAAAATATTTTACTTATTTAATCATTTTCGACTATTGTAGACTTAACTAATAACTTTTGTTGAAAATTGAAATTTGTTCAATATTCAATAAAAATATACAAAGGGTTTCAAGAACGGTTGTTTTTGTATATTATGAAAGTTTGATGTTCGGTAAATATATTTCGAATCTTAAAAGTAATTATACGGATCCGTTTGAAACAGACTGTAGTACGCTATAATATAGTATCCACACTTAAACTTCATGTTGTTCAAATAGTTTCCAGTAGTTCTAATTTTCGTGGAGTACGTAACACTAGATTTACGAGGTTGTAGATCCTTAATTATGTATCAAAGAAAAGCAGACTTTTAGATATGTACTTAAGAACTGGTAAATATGAGAGAGACATTATATATAATGGTTCTATTTAAGAGGACGAAAAAAACTAGTACATATTCATTGTTTAGTGAAAGTTTATTCTGAGAATATACTATTTTTCTACCATTTTGTACGCACAAAGTTCAGGATGTTATGGTTAAAGTCTAAGATTTGTTGTGTTTATGGTTGCCAGACGTCCGGATTTCGACGAGACAATCCGGTGTTCTTCATGTTTGTCTTGTCAAGAAAATCTGAGTAAACAAAAGATTATCCGGTTTTAAAGAAATTTCACGTAATATCTGGCGTTTGGGCCGACAACCTACACAAGTAAGATTGCAGGTAGGTAGATCCAAAAACGCGGACGTCCGTATGTCGCCGGCCCCTGTCGCGCGCTCTGTTCAGTCGCTAATTAGTTACAAGGGTAGTCACGTCGCGCTCTGAATTATTTCAACGTCATCAATATTTCATTGTTTGTATTGTCGCGTGTGTGTGTGTGTGTGTGTGTGTGTGTGTGTGGGCGTGGGCGTGGGTGTGCGTGTGTGTGTGTGTGTGTGTGTGTGTGTGTGTGTGTGTGGGTGTGGATGTGGGGGTGTGTTTGGGGGTGTGGGTGCGTGCGTGCATGCGTGCGTGTGTGTGGAAGCATCTACCAGCAAATCAACTCCACCTAAGAAAGTAAGAAGAGTTTGCTACTATAACGTTGACTGGGAATCTTGACAGCTGTTCACGTTTACAAAATGGACTGTAACTCCTATTTGGATTGAGATAAAAAGTTAAAATCCAAAATCCAATTAAGTTTGTAGTTTAAAGATGCCTGTATCGTATGCATTTTTTAAAATAAAAATCTTTGCCTGAGAGTAATGCCTAAATTTATATTTTTTAGCCGGAGTTAAAAATATAAAAAAATCAATTCTGACTGAAAAGTATAAATTTAGACATTATTCACAGGCAAAGACTTTTATTTTAAAAAATGCATACGATAAAGGCATCTTTAGACTACAAACTTAATTGGATTTCAACTTTTTATCTCAATCCAAATAGGAGTCACAGTCAATTTTGTAAACGTCAACCAGCTGTTAAGATTTCGGAAAATAATGTTTATGCAAAAACCGTAATATATGGGCATGATATAGTTTCAATAAAAAAGATTCAAAATTGTGGTTTGTTATCTTCGTTATATATGCTGCATCATTATTTAAATTTAATTAACTGTTAAATTCATCTGCTTGTTACTGTTTCGCTAATTTCGTCATTTAGTCTTTCCTTAGATATACTTTCGAAATTAAATACATTTCTGTATTAGAAGATATTGGCGGTCACTCGTACTTGATACTTATTGTTCACGATTTGGGGTCACTGGTTTACAACTGTTTACATCCGCGTTAAAGTCCAACAAATTTCTCTTTCGTATTGGATGTGAAGGTGGACATTTTGTTTTCCTGGAGAAAATGGACTTTTCTGTGTTTATTTAAACCATCGTCGTGCGTCGGCTTTGTAATTATTCTCCTAGATATGGAGTGATTGTTTGTGAGCGGATTTGTGCAATCAAAACATTCAGGTGAGCTTTGTGATCTTCTTTTCTGTTTTACAACGTTCTTCAATTTTCAGCCATCAACACATCTGTTTTTAAATAATTAGTAACTTTAAAGAACAAAAACCTATTAACTAGATGGTCTACGAACATAACCTATTAACGAATGCTTTACTCTAAGCACGAAGTAATTCTTGTGTCTCGGTGATTTGTTATTTTGTCAGGGTAAGAGTGTAACTATTAACTTTCGCTAGTTCTTTATTTATTTCAGGGGTCTTCTTTCGCTTTTCGAAACACAGACATCAGCTGTTATCGAAATTGTGTTTGTTTAAACTCTACATTACTTGAATTTTTTTCATGCTTTCTCTTTGGTTTTATCTAATTATTTACAGAGGTGCCTAGTACCGGAGTAACTGATTAACATAGTAACTGATGAACCTAATATGAGTAAGTGTAAACTGTTTCGGGTTGTGATTTTTATGCCAGGATTGTAGAAACTTATAAAATCTATCTGTTACTGTACTACGATTTGACACTAGATAGAAGTGGTAGGATTAGAATTAGAATTATGCCTTTTAACATCTTTTGAACAACCAGTACGATCTACAATCAAGATTATCTGGATATTGAAACCTAAGTAACCGATGATATCTATGTTTTTGTATTACTTGTGCTTTGACGCTTTATTTGTGTATATGTGAACAAACTACACCTATATGATTGTATAGACCTACCATAATTTATTTGGTAAGTGTTATACATAGCATTTAAGTATTTAGATTGTATATAGATAGTAACATTTGAACGGGTGAATGCATTCAACCTTGCTTCTTTAAAGGGGGAAATTATATACTCATTAATCTTTAGTTATTAAAACCAATTGCCTATCTGTGATGGCAATGTAATATACACTACCATGTTTGAGATATTATTTGTATACTGTAATACTATGCTTATGCGCCATAGTGGTGGCCTGTAAAATTATATAGGGATTTACGTAGTATTATGTACTAGATCCAGATATGCTTGATTGAGTGTTAACATTGCTCAATTTAATATAACGTAGTCTTGAATGATCTACATAAATACATCAATTTATTAATTTAATTTAATTTATTTTCTTATTTGAACTGGGTTCTTTGTTACTACATTCTGAATTAAAAGAATATTAATTTAGCCATTAATTAATTCGATTTAATTTATTTTATCATCTAAACTGGGTTCCTTGTTACTACATTCTAACTTCAAAGAATATGAATTTAATTATTATGTTTTGGGGTTTTGTTCAACATAATTCTACCTTTTCTCCGTTCTAACTCGTAGTGTTTATTTAAGCTATTGTCCAGATCCTTACTGTAAGGACTCATTGATGTTCCATTGAAAATAACAAAGTAGATGGCGACTTCCGGTATAACCGGAAGCGCTAGAAGTCTGATAATATTTTAGTTGAAGAGAACGCAATCAATTATACCTGATTCTAAGTTTTCAAGTTTTTATTTTATCCACAACCCCATAAACTTCTAATGAACGGTCTCGCTGAGACACCCTGTATATAAAAAGTAGATTGTAAGCTTTTTGTCATTTTCATCTGGCAACCATAATTGTATCCCATTCGCAACGTGTCGGCCATCGTGGTCGTTAATCTAAAGTATGGCTCCGGCACATTGACTTTTAATTTTTACGGCTTACCTTCCAATTTGCAAGATTCTCTTAATAACTACAGCTAAATTCAAGGCTAAATTCACTTTTGTTAAATAGTTTAAGATCAACCAAACTACTTTATCAATGAATTCGTAACATTCCGCTTTCAGATGTGGACATCTACCTATTTATCGATTTTTGTTTAAGCTTTGCATTTTTCAAGTTATAAAGAATATATTAATGCATTATTGGGTAGACTGTATAAGAATAACAGTAAAATAAATTATTGAATCAAATGTCACATTTTTCGCAAATTAACCGTTTATTCCATTTCTATTGGGAAAGTCGAAATAATTTTCATTTTGACATTAATTTATTGTAATAGCTAATTTTGAATTTGATTTCTTAAACTTTAAGGTGAAAAAAAAAGAAAGGCGGTTTCAATTAAAATTGCAACTCCATAAGTACATTTTCTGCAACTTTTTTTTCACGGTACAATTTATTCACAAATTATGCTAAAACTCAAGTCGAAGAAATTTAATTAATTTTTTTAGCTGCAATAAATTCCATTTAAGCAAAACAACGGAGAGGTTGTATTACTTTTATTGTTTAAGATATAGATGTAGTTTATAAGTTTAATATAAAAGCAACATTGAATAATGCATTTTATATTTATGTCCTACTTCACTATGCAATACGAACACTACAGCAAAAGTTTTGTCTGCTTCAGGTAGAGACGAAGGTATTCAATAACAGGGCAATATTTTATTGTTTCTTTAAAAAAAAGAGAGGGTCAAAAACACACTGTTTTGTAGTTTTAAATTATTTTATGTAAATTCCTGCTCAATTTGTATAGTTAAGCACATACGCAAACCCTTGTCATATCAAAAATTTAGCCATTTTGAGCGATTGAGGGAATGCTCCATCAGTAAACTCAATTATTAAGAGTACAAATTGGTTGTAAAACTCAACGTTTAGTTTAAATGTTTTTTTTTACTTTCTATTAGACGAGGCAGTTGTTTTTAATATTATAGATTTTAACTGTTAAAGTTGAAAGGGCTGTAGAAGTTGTTTTATATCCGTTAACGTAGTTTTGTTTCGCTGTTTATGCTAAAAGTTGCATTCGTTCGTGTGACTGCTTTACAAACTAACAATTCTCGTCTGGTTTTAAAGGATGTCGGCAATTTATCTAAAAGATTTAAAACGGTATGCATGCCATATCTAGTTGTAATTAGTTTTTCCTACAGCATCTTTATTGTTTCATTTTTTATTGTGTGACTTTACAAAATGTATTTTAATTAAAATGAGTATTTATCAAAATTAGAGATAAATTATAATGCTTTTTAATTTTCACTTTGATAAGGGAAACTGATAATTTTCTCATATAGATAAATATTTAAATCCAGCTTTGAACTGATATCCAAAACATGTTAGGGATTTTATTTAAATTTCAAATTTTATTTACGCTTCAGTAATCATTTGAAGACGTCACGCGTGTGAAGTTAGCACCCTGACAAAGAGTTCCAATAGCTCTGATTAAGATTGTAGCGTCCCCCAGGTACTCTATCTTGAAAAGCGTAATTTGAACTTATTTGCAATAATGCAAATTCAAGAACAAAACAATCGCTAAGTGATTTATCTTGATTGACTGACAGTAATGTTACTATTACTCAAATTAATTGCCTGGCAATAATTAAAACATTAGAATTTATTTACAAGTCTGATATTTAATTACTCGCAAACCTCAAATCTGATCAACCGAAGTGGTTAACTAGTGGTAGATACGTTGTGCTATCTGAATTAGATAGGCTGGCTGAGGTAAGTGTTGCATCATGAGGGGCAGGTAAAAAAAAATGAAACGAGTTTTGAGCAGCGGTGGTTCGGCCCGTTAATATACTGTTGTGGGAAAAACCACCAATAAAACCCACTTTATTCATAAATAAGTAACTGCACAAGTACATTAATAAATGAAATAACACAAAAAAAACACAATGAAAGGGTTAAATATGTAACAAAACACCATTAAATCACGTTAAAGTGCGTAGAAAATTATAACATTAAGAGAAAATTAATAAAAAGCAGTTAGGTACACAGAAACACAGTAAAAAAGAAACCCCATGTAGACACACCCACAATTGTGTCACAAATAATCAAAATAAAAATCATAATACCCAACATAAGGCCCTTAAAACAAATCATGCCGGTCTTAACAATAACAATAAAACAATAAAGCAACTTACGATACATATAAAATACAACAACAGAAAATTTGCGCAGGTGATAATAAGGTAAAGGCAAGGACAAAAGAAAATAGACAAAGTTACACGTACACAATTGTTTAGTGACCACTCAAGCACAAAATACCTAAGTCCAGTTACAAGAAATTACATATAAAGAGAAATTAGTTCGCAGGCAAATAATTCTACAAAAAAAAACTCATTAAAAACAAGGGTGAGTTATAGATTACCACATCGTGACCGATATGTAAATTTCAGGGCGTTAGAAAAATACAGCGCTCCTTTCTCAGGTTACACATTCATCTATACAATAACAAAAACAATAAAAATAAAATTCGAGTTGTTTAATGGTCATCTGAGCCCGGGAGTATGTACACATTCGGAAATTGCACATTACAATTAATAACCAGAGCGGTATCCTGTACCCGTTCGCTAACGTCTCACCTCTACACAAATATAAATATATACAGTAACCAACAATGCTAATTCACCACAATACCAGAGTGTAGGAGCCCTGTACTGTCTTTCGTTTTAACAGCTTTCAGCTTAAGGAGCCCGCGCGCGAATAAAATACGTTTGCAAGGCAACGCTCGATTGTTTAATAGGTTATATATATATATATATATATATATATATATATATACAATGTGTCCCAAATTCGCTTCTCTATAAAGGGATCTCGGCTTCTGTTATACTTACGGCAAAGGTTAAATGGGGAAAGTTTTAGAGGAAGCTTAGAGCATTCGATATCCGGATTTACGATCGGTCAATTGGTTTTGAAAATATCGGCGAAAAACCGAAAATGGCGGATTTCGTTTTTCGCCAGTAAATCCGAAATGGTTAATTTGACAGCTGTCACAATGTGAGATTATACGGACACTTTTTTAAGACGAATAAAATGGCGTGTATGACATGTCACAATCCTCTTTTGTTATCCCACAATGCTTCAACTTTCATTTTTCTTATTGCCGCCATATTGGATTTTTCAATTTTTTGAAAGAGCGCAATATTTCCAGTTTGGTGATGTCTCACAAGTGCATAAAAGATTAGAGTTTCATCGAAATATCACACTTTCTAAAGTTAGGTCTTATTTATTATTATTATTAGTAGGACATGATTTATTTGTCAGTAAAATTGGGTTTCATTTTTTCCATATAAGGTGGCTCTGACTTTGACGTTAAATAATTCAAAGTAGTGTTTTCATAAGTAGTACGCTTTTCTGTCATTAAAATCATAAACGTGACACACAAATTGTAAAAGCCTGTTGAAAATGGCCGGTATTCCCTATTCAAATGAAGAAAAGTTTGACATGTTAGCGCTTCACTTGCAGTCAAACAGAAACGCCGACATTACGTCAGCGAGGTATTTGGAGATGTACCCCGAACGACGACAGCCTCATAAAACTCACTTCAGAAAAATTGTGATTAATTTAATTAACTATAGGGCCTTCGAACAACCTAAAAGCGGATACAATATTGATAATGAAAATCGTGACAGAAACATTTTACAAGCTGTCAACGAAAACCCCAGTGCATCGGTAAGAACGGTAGAACGGGAAATTCGTGTGTCAAAATCAACGGTACAAAGAGTGTTAAAAAAGAATAACTACTATCCATACAAACCCACAATAGTTCAAGGACTTAAGGAAACTGATTTTCCAAGACGAATGCGCTTCTGCGAGTGGTATACTAAAATGTGTAATGAAAATCTCGATTTTGTTAATCATGTCTTGTGGTCTGATGAGAGTAGGTTTACGAATTGTAGAGTTTTTAATAAGCACAACATTCATCATTGGGCTGTAGAAAACCCTCACGAAGTAGCAGAGAGACGTCTACAGACCAGATTTGGAAGCAACATTTAGTGTGGGATTATTGGTAATTTAATCTAACTTACCTATTTTAATTGGGCACCTATTATTATAGGTATAAATTATTAATCATTGCAGGAAATCTACTTATAGGACCATTTTTGTTTAACTATAACTTAAACGGACAGAGGTACCTAGAGCTTTTGCGAAACCAGGTTGTGCCGGCTTTACGAGCTGCTCTCACCGAAGATGAGTTCAGAAGAACCTGGTTTCAACAGGATGGATGTCCGGCACACAACACCATTCAAGTCAGGAACTTCTTAAGGGATCAGTTTGATAAAAGAATTATTGTATTAAATGGTCCAATATCTTGGCCTCCTAGATCCCCTGACCTTTCGCCTTTGGATTTCTACCTCTGGGGTCACACAAAGAATGAGGTCTACGAGTTTGATCCTCCTGCGACCATAGAAATCCTGAGACAGAGAGTTTTGGATACATTTAGAAATAGTGTTAATGGAAATACACTTGCTAGGGTTGTACGAAAAACAGTCACCAATTGTCAAAAATGTCTGGATGTAAATGGACGTCATTTTCAAATCTGTAAATTAATTGTAATTGTAATTTTATTGTAGGTTGTTCAAACGTTCAAGTATTAATTAAATTAAAGACGATTTTTCTGGCTTTATTTTTAACACACTCATAGCTGGGAATTTGTCCCAAAACATCTGTCTTGTTGAGAGGTCGTTATTTAATTTCATGTTTTATTGAAAATTCAAAGGATGTTATACATTATTTATTAATGTTATTTTGCGACAAATAAATCATGGCCTACTAATAATAAATAAGACCTAACTTTAGAAAGTGTGATATTTCGATTAGACTCTAATCTCTTATGCAGTTGTGAGACATCACTAAACTGGAAATATTGCGCTCTTTCGAAAAATTGAAAAATCCAATATGGCGGCAATAAGAAAAATGAAAGTTGAGGCAGATTGTGGGATAACAAAAGACGATTGTGTCATGTCATACACGCCATCTTATTCGTCTTAAAAAAGTGTCCGAATAATCTCACATTGTGACAACTGTCAAATTAACCATTTCGGATTTACTGGCGAAAAACGAAATCCGCCATTTTCGGTTTTTCGACCATATTTTCAAAACCAATTGACCGATCGTAAATCTGAAACCGGATATCGAATGCTCTAAGCTTCCTCTAAAATTTTCCCCATTTAACCTTTGCCGTAAGTATAACAGAGTCCGAGATCTCTTTATAGAGAAGCGAATTTGGGACACATTGTATATATATATATATATATATATATATATATATATATATATATACTTACAATTGTTAATATACGCGGTTTAGCTGCAAAAACAGTGACTGTTATTTATAGATTAATATTTGAAAAACAAATTAAAACACACGAAAGAAAAGACAAATTAGTGCTGGCTAATTCAAAAGAAAATGTACACGCCCGAAATATTTTAAAGACAAACGTTTACAATGAAGGTATTTAATTAACTCAAAATCGATCTGGCTCGATCGACAGTGTAACTGTAACTAACTTTTCCTCGATTTCAAGCCTAACTAACTGTACTCCCGCAATCAACCCCCATTTTTCAAAAGTAATATAAAAACAAGAAACATTAATTTACGTTGAAACACTTTCATATTAATTATTGCACGACATCTTAATTTTAAAAATATGCATTCGTCCATAACGAATCCTACATTTAGCTCTCGAGTTTCCAAGTAACAAGGATATCTTTTGATCGCGGTCTGTACCTACACAATTACTTCTTAAACTCGTGTCATTTTTACATTAAGAAGCGGCGCATAAGAAATTCCAATGATTCGTTACGCCCCTTCAGTAAAGCAGTTTTAAGCGTACACCTGCTACTCACACCACAACGTGTGTTTTTCAACCCTAGCCAAATATCAGTTCCATACATTCTTACATAAAAATATGTACAGGTTGACATAGAAAAAAGTGCCATGCATAGTACCACGCGATAGAGGACACTAAAATAAAAGAAAAGTTCCTATAAACTTAGGTCCGCAACGCTTTGGTTTAAAAGATATAGGGTGTTGAAGTTTAATTATTTTTTGGTTTCTTTTTAATATATTTTTACAATGATGTAATAAGCGAACGAAATTTTGTATACAGGGGCTTTTTATCACTCAGAATTCAAATATGACCTTAGTCTTTTATTACTGATAGATGGCGCCACATACAGGTTTCCATCTGGTTTGAATCAGTCCTAACTTTTTTGCTTTACACTGTATGTCATTTTCGACTGGAAAAATTTGTTGTCCCAACTATTCTGCTTCAGAAAGGTATACCTTATTAAAGTCGCTAGGTCCAACGGTTTACGAGAAAAATGCATCAAATGCATGTAAATTATCCAAAAGCGCCAAAGTAACTTTGTTTAATACTGCTTTAATGAATTTTAGTATTAATTTGTCGGTTGTAAGTATTAATAAAAAAATCTAATAACTTGCAAAACGTAGTTTTTCTACTACAGACATTCAAAATGAATTATGTCCTTAACATTTTTTTTTTTTGGTAATTTACAGGGTTCTTATTTGTCATTTTCAAAACGGTTTAATGATATTTTATTTATTAAAGATCTAGCTAATCTTTACTAAAATAAAATTATATTCCTTTTTCATATGAGATTCCTAACTGTTGTAGACTTACATTTATGTTTTCAGATTTCATAAATTTATTTGACATCTTAAATAACTTTTAAAAACTATTATCGTTTGATGAAGGATCCAGTTCTTACCTGTTAGTAAATATAATTGCTTGAACGGTCATTCAATAATATCAATACCGGTTTAGCAATAAATCAAATAAATACGGCTGTTTGAGCTAGCCCCCACCTTGAAAAAATAAAAAACAAATACATGAAAATTACGAGCTATTTATCAGCTTTTATATTCCGCAAATTAAAAATTTTGAGCTCATCATATTAGGGAGGAATTTTATAATTTTAGTGGGGGCTGAGTCGACGTCGACTTACAATACTTACAAATAATAATATTGAATCGTTCTTTGCGACAGAATTAGGAGCTATTTATGAGCTTTTAAAATAATATAATTTCAATTTTTGTGCTCATCGTTTTAACCCCAAAACTACCCTTTAAATAATTTAATTCAAGTGAGAACTACACTAAAATTGAAAAAGTAACTCTTATGCAGGTAAACATTGCTTATTGATGTAAGAGCTCTCAAAATACGTATTTTGATTTTTGACACGCACCCCTTTACGGTAAAACTACTCCTCGACCCCGGCACAGGAGAAAACTATGCTTAAAATGAAAAAAATTAACTATTTTGTAAGTAATTATTGTTTATCGATTTATGAGCTCTTGAGATACGTCTGTTTTGACTATTCAGCTGCAACTCTTTTATGGTAAAACTACCTCTCGCCTTTTCAGCACACAAGAAATGAATATTTTGTAATAGCTGTTTTATAATTAAATATTTTATATTATTAGTGCTTGTTACAGGTTATAGGTTTGCAAAATGGTTAATTTTTTGTCATCTTAAGTATAGTTCTCTCGAAAATGTATTTTGTTCAGAAACAATTTTTTTTAATAAATCAAAGAATGCAACTCAAGAATCATTTCAAATCATAGACTTAAAATTAAATTACATTTATTGTACAATGTTTTGGTACATTGTGATATTTTTTTTATAAATTATATTTTTATGTATTAAATAACGGTTTACTGTAACTGAATTATTATTTATATTTACCTCTTGATCATCAAGTTGCTCACCATTAGTTGCATAACTTTCTGAATCGCTTTATGTTTCGCTTGTCAATAAACATTTTAATTTCTTTTTTGGAATTTCGCTCCTTCGAGATTATTTCCTTCTGTTTCATTAACAGCAATAGTTACAATAGCAAATAATATATTTTCCGCTTCTACATCACGCGCTAATATTAATTGACTGATACTTGCTAAGTAAAACGTTTTTACGCGTAAACAAGCAATTTTTATAACGTTTGCTTATTTTTTTATATAATGAGCAGCATCTATACGGATGTAACAAAGAGGTAGTCCTTTATCTTCGCATATGTTATCAGCATAATCGTGCGGTTGTGGATGCGTGTGTGCGTGCGTCCGTGTGTGTGTGTGTCTGTCTGTCTAAGTATGTGTATAAGTATGCATGAATATGTAGTAATTAATATTTAATATTTACTTTAATATTTCATACAGTCATACTTATTTAATACATCAAAATATAATTTATAAAAAGGATACATAAAAAATGAATCAAAATATGTCAAAACATTGTGCAATTATCTTATTTTATATTATTTTAAATTTATGATTTGAAAAGATCCTTGAGTTGCACACTTTGATAAAAAAATTGTTTATGAACAAAATACGTGTATTTTAATTATTGAACTGAAATTCCTTTACAACAAAACTAGTCTCAAATCTTTCCAGCACAACAGAAACTATACTTAAAGTAAAGTAAGTAAAATATTGCATTTTGCGACTAAATATTGTTTATCGATTTACGAGCTTAGAAAATACAAGGGTTTGTTTATTAAGTTAAAACTCTTTTATAAAAATAATCACCTCGCATTTTCTTCACATCAGAGACTGTACTTAATATGAAAATTATTTTGCAAACCTATAACGAGCACTTATAATATAAAATATTTAATTATAAAACAGTTAATACAAAATATTCAATTTCTTTCATTTTAAATAAAGCTCTCTTGTGTGCTGGAGAGACGAGAGGTAGTTTTACCGTAAAAGTGGTGCAGCTCAATAATCAGAATAGACGTATCTCGAGAGCTCGAAAATCGATAAACTATATTTAGTCGCAAAATGCAATATTTTACTTACTTTACTTTACTTTAGTATATTTTGTGTTGTGCTGGAAAGATTTGGGACTAGTTTTGTTCAATAATTAAAATACACGTATTTTGTTCATAAACAATTTTTTTTTAAATAAAAGTGTGCAACTCAAGAATCTTTTCAAATCATAAATTTAAAATAAAATAAAATAAATTAATTGCGCAATGTTTTGACATATTTTGATTCATTTTTTATGTATCCTTTTTATAAATTGTATTTTGATGTATTAAATAAGTATTACTGTATGAAATATTAAAGTAAATATTAAATATTAAATACTACATATTCATGCATATTTATATACATACATAGACAGACAGACACACGGACGGACGGACGCACGCAAACACGCATGCACCCACGCACACACGATTATGCTGATAACATATGCGAAGATAAAGAACTACCTCTTTGTTACATCCGTATAGATGCTGCTCATTATATAAAAAAATAAGCAAACTTTTTAAAAATCGCTTGTTTACGCGTAAAAACGTTTTACTTAGCAAGTATCAGTCAATTATTATTAGCGCGTGATATAGAAGCGGAAAATATATTATTTGCTATTGTAACTATTGCTGTTAATGAAACACAAGGAAATAATCTCGAAGGAGCACCCACATGCTGCGAAATTCAAAAACAGAAATTAAAATTTTATTGACAAGCGAAACATAAAGCGATTCAGAAAGTTATGCCACTAATGATGAGGAACTTGATGATCAAGAGGTAAATATAAATAATAATTCAATTGCAGTAAATCGTTATTTAATACATAAAATACATAAAAATATAATTTATAAAAAATTATTACAATGTACCAAAACATTGTACAATTAATGTAATTTAATTTTAAGTCTATGATTTGAAATGATTCTTGAGTTGCATACTTTGATTTATTAAAAAAAATTGTTTCTGAACAAAATACGTGTATTTTAATTATTGAATTGAAATTCCTTTACAATAAAACTAGTCCTAAATCTTTCCAGCACAATCGAAACTATGCTTATTATGCGACTAAATATTGTTTATCGATTTACGAGCTTAGAAAATACAACACAATAAACACCCCGCATTTTCGAGAGAACTATACTTAAGATGACAAAAAATTAACTATTTTGCAAACCTATAACCTGTAACAAGCACTAATAATATAAAATATTTAATTATAAAACAGTTATTACAAAATATTCAATTTCTTTCATTTTAAATAAAGCTAGCTTTTTCTTGTGTGCTGGAGGGACGAGAGGTAGTTTTACCATAAAAGAGTTGCAGCTCAATAATCAAAATAGACGTATCTCAAGAGCTCATAAATCGATAAACTATAATTACTTACAAAATAGTTACATTTATTCATTTGAAGCATAGTTTTCTCCTGCGCCGGGGGGGGGGGTCGGGTAGTTTTACCGTAAAGGGGTGCGTGTCAAAAATCAAAATACGTATTTTGAGAACTCTTACATCAATAAGCAATGTTTACCTGCATAAGAGTTACTTTTTCAATTTTAGTGTAGTTCTCTCTTGAGTTAAATTATTTGATGGGTGGTTTTGGGGTTAAAACGATGAGCTCAAAAATTGAAATTATATTATTTTAAAAGCTCATAAATAGTCCCTAATTCTGTCGCAAGGAACGATTCAATATTATTATTTGTAAGGGTTCGGAGGGCTGAGTCGACGTCGACTCAACCCCCCCACTAAAATTATAAAACTCCTCCCTAATATGACGAGCTCAAAATTTTTAATTTACGGGATATAAAAGCTGATAAATAGCTCGTAATTTTCATGTATTTGTTTTTTAGCTCGAACAGACGTATTTATTTGATTGATTGCAAAACTGGTATTGATATTATTGAATGACCGTTCAAGCAATTATATTTACTAACGGGTAAGAACTGGATCCCTCATCAAACGATAATAGTTTTTAAAAGTTATTTAAGATGTCAAATAAATTTATGAAATCTGAATAAATTTATGAAATCTGAAAACATAAATGTAAGTCTATAACAGTTAGGAATCTCATATGAAAAAGGAATATAATTTTATTTTAGTAAAGATTAGCTAGATCTTTAATAAATAAAATATCATTAAACCGTTTTGAAAATGACAAATAAGAACCCTGTAACCCTGTAAATTACCAAAAAACAAAAATGTTAAGGACAAAATTCATTTTGAATGTCTGTAGTAGAAAAACTGCGTTTTGCAAGTTATTAGATTTTTTCGTAATACTTACAAACGACAAATTAGTACTAAAATTCATTAAAGTAGTATTAAACAAAGTGCTTTATTAAACAAACTAGTGTTTTTCTTAACATAATATAATAAAAGCAATATTAACATTTGGAGTGCGCAAGCTTTAATTCTTATGTTAATTAAGTAATTCTTATATAAAAGTTATTTTCTTCATCAACGAATTCACAAAAGATTGGAACCACCCAAGTCAATTCCAGATCCACGGTACTCTAGCTTTCAACTGATATGGAAGTCAACAGCATCTTGAGGCTGCCTAGTTCTTTTTCTTTATGTTATGACCCAGATGTACATCAGGGATTTGAATTTGATTTAAACGTTTCCGTGGTTTTATTAAGGGTTCAACCTTCTTGGATATGTCGTCAGACTTATATAAGGTTTCCGTTTTTACTAAAATTTTATCACCAGTAATTGCCGAACTGACGTATTTCTCCTACTTGAGAATAGAGCTGATAATATTTCTCAAGTGTCTTAAAAGTATTGTGGCGTCTCAACAGGTAAGTATGAATGCCCACGAATGAGGAATATCAACGCTATAGTCTTAACTGTTTCGGGGACAAATCTGTAAAGCTATATCATTAGATGTGTATGGCATAACTACTTTTATTTTGCCCTCCTCAGCCATCCACAAACAGTCGTATATATTATATCTGCAGAGTTTCTTTTAAAAAAATTTAGAAGAGCAGACGATACTTCCACAACCCCCTTACGCCCTTTCTATTCCATCCATGAGTAACATATTTGACTTTCGCTATTATTTCCAAGAATACAAAAAAAGTAGACAGAAAGCTGTTCAGCACAATAAGCTTCTTGTATTGGGTACTTTAGTACCTCGACTTGCTAGAGATTGAAAGGAAAAGATATTGTATTGGGAAAATTCAATTTCATTATTCTGTGGAACTTAGCTGCTCGAGCTCGATGCACTTGTAATTGAGTTGTAATTTTTGTTTTTCAATCGCAACTTTTGTGTTGTTCACTTCAGTTTTTGTTCACACAAAATACTGTTAGGTTATGATTGTATAAATCACAAAGTTTAGAGATACTGCACTCAGGAGGCAAGTATATACTCCTCGATGTGTTTCTCCCATAATGATTGTCTTTGCCTTTTGTCTGTTTTATAAAACGCTCTACTGCAAGCAGTGTTACAGACCGTCTGTCTCCACCTCTTTTTTCTTCCAGTGCTTCCCTGTACTATTTTCTTGTAAATTGTATTTAGTCTTCTTTGACGAACGCTGTAAATGCCACTAAACAACTTCTGACAAACTTGTCTTTTTCGCAACGAATACCTAAAAATAATATGCTTACTGAAAATGTCTTACATACATGTCTTTTACTGTAAAGCAATGAGACTTCGATGAAGAATTTAGCTTTCTTTTTCTGCATTTGCGGTCAGTGTCTCCAACAACATGTTCTCCGATTACTTGCAGAATTCTTTCTACCACTTTAAACAACACCGACAACAAAAGATCTAACACACCGGTCACCCCTACCATACTAAACTGCTGTTATTCCCATTCAACTGAAGTTTGTCCACAATCTGTGAATCTAACGCGGTTTGCTTGTTTACTGTTGTTGGACAACATGCGCTTTGGTTGTCCACGTGAATTTCTTGTTAGGTTTTAAGTAAACACGCGCGGTTTGAATGTTTTCGATAGGCCTGCTAGACAGAAATATGTTTAACCACGCAAGTACCACCTTTAATTAAAATCTTCGAGGTCTAGTCATACCAACAGTTAAAATTAAATTGAAGGCATACCGTTTGGCTTTTTTTAATTAAAAGATGCCATAATCTATGTAGTCTGAGATTTTCTTCTTGTCTGTTAGAGTATATATATATATATATATATATATATATATATATATATATATATATATATATATATATATATATATATATATATATATTATACGTGCGTATATTTTATTTGGCTTGGAGAAGAAGCACTACATAAGTTTTTTTAGATTTTATAAATGGTATTCATCCAAGTATACAGTTTACTGTAGAGAAGGAATTTAATGGAGGTATACCACTTTAATTGTATTAATTTCTAAAACAAACAATTCATCTTTGTCTTTTAGAGTGTACCGGAAACCGACACACACAGAAAGATATCTACATATCATCATCCATATAAAAAATTAGTGTAATCTAGTGGATCGAACTATGAGAATTTGTAATCCAGAATTTTTAGAAGGTGAATTGGATCATTTAAAAACATCACTAAAACCTAGCGGTTATTTCATAAAAAAAATTAATAATACTGGCAATTACTTCAATAGATACTGCGAAAAGTTTAAATAGGAAAATTCTGAAAATTTGGTAGTATGAGACTGAAGTTGGGGGAAATTCATCTAAAATAGTTTTTAGTTCAGAGCTCTTCTGGCTATACCCGAAGTCGGTTCGAACTTTGTTATTTTAAACGGAACACACTATATTTTATTACAGCTTTATATTCTACATCAAATTCTAGATGTCTCACATATAACACACTTTTTACCTATCTTAAATGGTTTTCAAAATATTTGACATTTAATAAATTTTCCAGTTTCTATTACGAAACTTTTAGGAAAAGGTTTTAAATTGGAGTTCAAAGTTCAAGTTCAACAAAGTTTATTAGAATTTTTATAGTACATAACATTATATAGTATTTACAATACATATTACAAGATATAATAAAATAATAAAATAAAATAAGTAATATTGTGTTGTGTATTGTTGGTGGTGTACTGCTCAGGATTCTTCATCCTCTTCTGCGCGTGGATTGCGTGATCGTTGGGATTCGTAATTGTGTGGTATGGCTGTTGACATCATTGTGTTGAGATTTGTGGTATTTCAAAAAAAAAAGCGTTGTAGTGGTTGGTGATTCTGTTGGTGGTGTGGTTGCTGTGTGGACTGTCCTGTTGTCACTCGGTTGTGGCTGATGCTGTTGGTGCTCTGAGTATCTGAAATAAATAGAAACATGTGTTAGTTGTGTGAATACATTATCGGTGTTAACAGAACAGAATTAATAAATTGTCGATACTGTATACTTAGCTAGGGCACCAGTCTCTGAACCCTGCCTGAGGATCACTATCCACAGGTCCATCGCAGTTTGCGCCTGAACGAGCGCCGCTGCCACCTTACGGATGACAGGTAGGGCCTTCTCCATATCGAGACCTCCGAGGAGGCCCAATATGGCGTCGAACCCTAAGGCGGGTTGGGCAGGCGGGGTAACGACAGCGGCGGGAGCCGTTCTCGGTACTTCCGCCTTCTCAACCTTGCCTGCTGTCGCTCGGGCGTAACTGACGCCGGTCCGGGTTGAAGAAGGCGCCGCCGTCGGCGGTGTCCTCTTCGGTCGCTGTGGTACTTCCGTCTTCTTCCGTTGTGGAGGCCGAGGGAACTTCGGGCAGCCCCTGTAGCTAGCGGGGTGGTCCCCACCACAGTTAACACACTTAGCCCGGTCTGTACGGGGTTTCGTGCATTCACTGGAGTGGTGATCTCCGGCGCACTTTACACAGCGTGCTGCCGCCCTGCAGCAACGCTGTGCGTGACGGAAGCCTTGACACCGGTGACACTGCCCGATGCCAGATTTCCGCCGCAAATCCTCTACAGTCACGCGGAGGCGGGCGACGTGCTTCACCTCCCGGATCTTCTTGTTGTCTTCCTCGGTTGGCACCTTTACCATCACGAGCGGGAACGCGCGTCCTTGCTGCTTCATCCTGTAAACAGAAAGTACATTAATGTTTTGCATTTTTACCTCTGAGCTAACGTCAACCTCGGTTAGTTCTACGGGCACGCCACGTATCACCACCTTAGTCAATCGCTCGCACTTTGCCTGATAAGTGTGGTACGGAATACCACACTTATCCATACACCTCATCAGTCTGTCTCTGTCCTGGAGTGAGGCAGGCTGAATCCATATTCCCTCGCTGAAGGCCTTGGCTCTCGTGAAGGCGATCCGTTGTCGATCTATTTCTCAGGAGAACGCGACCCAGTTCTCCTTCTGACGAAGGATTACTGGAGGCATTTTCTCCCTGGTGTCCTCTTGTGTCGTCTGCTCCATTGCTAATGGGCTGTCGGTAAGGGTTCCAGGCCCTGGAATCCGTCGTCCGTGGGCGGCGGCGTAGACGGGCGAAACTTCGGGGTCTTCTTCGGTTTCTTCTTTTGCAACACAAAGTCGTCGAGGCTTGTAGATCCGGGGCGGGCCTGGTAGATCCGGGGCGGGCTTCTTCTTCGGTGTTGTCGGTTGCGGCTGCGGCGGCGGACGTGGCCGGCGTGTCTTCTAGGGGGTGGGGGGGGGGGGCTGATTCCTTCTAACGATGGCGGTCGCGTCTTCTTTTGCCGCCTCCTCTTCTGTGCCGTGGCGGCAGGTGGCGCGTCGCTGCTCGCTCTCTCGAACGGTATATTGGGCAGTGGCGGTATCGTTGGCGGTATCCGGAACTCCAGGGACGTCGTCAGTGACAGCTCTCCCTGAGCTGCCCGCTCCTGTTGGAACTGCTGGTAGCAGCGCCTTTTGTAGCCCGGCTCTAACATCGTGAAAACGACGTTATCTTTTTTTTTTCAAATAGACTGGCTAGTCTTATGTAAAGTTGACCTTTTCGGATCGAGCTTAACCTCGAATGCACCTTAAGTTGAAGAAGTAACAGCCGAAAATGGTAAATTTTTCATACAATGCCCACAAAAATGATTGAAAATTATTGTATCGGGATTAACATTAAAAATAATGATAACTTTCATTAACATTCCCTATGTCTAAACTGCATAGTTTTCGTATAAATTATTTTTTTTACTTCTACACACGCCGAGAAATTTGCATATCTAAATGTAAGTTGGCTGTGCAAATATTTTTGTGGACTTTGAATTGCCAAATTTTATTACCATTTAGACCACATGCCTGCACGGTTAAATTACACGCAATAAGATAAAATTGATTTATGGTTTATAGACAATATACGTAACGCAGTTTTAACAAGAAGGCATTAGATATAGGGAATGTTATATGTTTACTGAAAGTTATCATTTTAAAAAAAAACTGACTTTCGCTAGATTTTAAGTATCACTTTTCAATAATCTTTGTGGAAAACCGGAAGTGCTCCGAACTTGAAACTATTTTAGCTGAATTTCCCCCGCCAATCTCATACTGCAAATTTTTTTTAATTCTCCTATTTATATTTTACCCAATATCTATCGCAGTTCTCGAAAAGTCACTCTGTAGAATTAAACCTGTTGCACTTAATGAACAATTACTATTTAATGTTGGTAGAGCTTTTCTTTCTTTCATAACTAACGTTACGATTAAAATTTAAAAAATATTAATTAACTATGGAATTACAATTATTTTTAAACCTACAAGGAATGTTAAAAAACATTTAAAATCACCTCATAATTCTTCACACATTATTGATTTCTTGAATATATGTTATCTTGTTCTTGGCGAAAAGTATACATTGGAACCACAAAACGTAGAGATGCAGATACGAGATGTAGATTGTATCAACCGTAGCTGACTATGACATCTTGTAATCAAAAAAGACAAAATGGTCTTAATTTAAATTTTAACTGTTGGTATTTGAAGGTCTTTTGCTCTTTTTCCTAGACCTCAAAATAAATGCTTTACCAGTTAAGTTATCACAGCATTGCATTAATTTAACTTATACAGTTAAAATTGAGGTAAGATTAAACATGTACACTGTGTTCTCATTGTATATTAATGATTACAGTCTTTAAATATTAACAGAAAACTATTTCTTTATTGAATTTATTATTTAACTAGATATTTAATTGGCATGTTAAGTTTTTAGTTGTCAAGACGTTTACCACTCTAAAATAAAAATTTTGCACAACTTGGACTAACATCAACTTTGATTAAATTTTGTTAAATTTGTTTTTTTTTATTGTGACCTTTCTCATGTTTAGCCTCGTTCGTTAGAGGGTGTTCAATAATATTTAATGTACTAAATATCTATCTAATCTTAACTAAAGTAAAATTATATTCCGTAGTTGATTGATTTTTACATATAAGTTTCCTAACAATTGTAGCGGGATTACCTGTATGTTTTCAGATTTCATATATTTAGTTATGTTAAATATTCTTTAAAAATAATACTATTTACTGAAGAAAATAACTGTAATAGTTATCGAAACGTTTAAATTGTGAGTAAAATGACTAAAAATACACGTTTTCACACCCAAAAGCTAAGTATCTTAATTATAAGTGATATTCGTGAAGCTTTGCATTTTATAGATTAACGTTAATGATATTCCAATAGACTCTCTAACGGAGGAAGGTTAACAGAAAAATGTTACATTATGGCGGTTTTGATAAATTATGGTTTTCAGAAAAACCCCATAGGAAGAAATTCAGTATTGACAGATCTGGAGATCGTGGCGTCCATAACACCGATTTGGGAAACCGTTTTATAAGTAATTCCTTATAGTGAAAGCATAGGGGCTGGGGCACCGTCTTGTTGAAAATGAATATTTGAAAGATGTTTTTCAGGAATGTCTATATTTATATTTTTGAAAAACTAAGAAAGATCTGCAACTGATGGTTACCAAGCCAACTATGACTCCAATTTAAAAAAAAAAATGCAAGTTTATATTATTGCTCAAATACCGCACCCCCTAGAAAAATTCTAAGCAAGCCACTGATTCGGCACTTTTCAATATGTAAGTACCATTGACGAAATATGTCAGTATAATAGTATTAAGCGAGGTATAAGTCCTTGAAAAAAGTGTAGAAATATCGACGTTTGGCGAAAACAAAAGAAGATACTAAATTTTCGATTTTACCATGAAATCTAGGTCAACAAAGTAGTACGTAAATGTAAAAACTGCAAACTTGTATCTTTGATAACAACAAAGATATCTTTAAGAAACAACTAAAACAACGATATCGAGACACACTGTACATCGCTTAATCATAAGCAATAAAAAAAAATATAATATTTACAACACCGCAGATGTAATACGATCGACACTAGGTGGATTGTACAGTGTGAGTTCCGTATCTTAAAAGTTACTTAGTTACAAAATGAAAAGGGGTTACCTTTTTGATTGACAGCGTATTTAATGCATCATAGATGCTACAATACAGTCGCAGCATAGTACAAATGTTACAGCCCTTGCCATACGGAGACAACTCGGTTAAAAATTCATTACTAAATGGTTACAGTTTTATATTTTGTTTATTGCGGTATAAAATACTTTTTTAAAATCACGAAGACTAAAATCACCCTTCTTTGTTACCCTCCTCCCCCCAAATTGTTTTATTATATTTTTACGATCTTCTATACAGAATCTTACAAAAAAATATATTAATTCAACATCTTACTGAACAAATCGCTGCGATCTATTATGTTGATGCGCAAAGCTACACACAAATTTGACGAAAAAATCTTCTTTTTTAGTTCGGTGAATGGATTTGCGTAAAATGGCAAAAGTAAAAAATGGAGCATGATATTTTTATTAATACTCTTAGCATGAATTTTTGCTTTTCCTATTTATCGCTAACTTCATACTGAGTGTGCACAATCTATTGCTGGTGCTACTGATAACTTCACATCGGTGTTGGAGTACTTCCTGTTAAATGTACATTAAACCTGATATTATTTACGATTGATTTATATCATTTATTATTACTTTTGCATTTTATGATAATCTATGTAATAAAATAGAATCATTGTGTGCAATGTAATTATAAAATAGATTTATTATTTATTAGGTATTATTAATTATTAAATCACTGTAGATAAAAAATAAAATAAAACCTTGGTGGTGTAGAAGTAAGTTAGTTTACCTTTCGAACGGGACACGCCGGTAGGAACCCACCTAATGCAGCCTTTTTTGAAGAAGTCGACGATAATAATTGAAAGACGGCTCATTTCCAGAAGGAAAGGGCAGTTGATGGTCATAAAGATGCTTGTAAATCCGCTGTTCCTAGATGTTGGCCCACAATACAATACATTAATGCGTTTTATAGTAATATTTAATTTTGCAATCTAAATTGTTACTGTCTTATTTTATTGCATATAGCAAATGTCACAGGATCAGCCATTTTCTAACCTGATTGAGATACACTCAGCTCTTTTTGTGTGCTGGTTTCTAATTCCACTTTAGTTCCAATATACACAGGGGATATAAAGTCATCCCCCACCCCACCCTTATTTCTTGAACCATTGAACATGTTAAAATAAAAGTCTGACAATATAGTAAACAGATTTACGACTTTTTTAAGCTGTTTTGACGTCAACATTCCATGTGACGTTGCGACGCCAAGTGACGCCATTTTTTTAAATGGAATGGGGGGTTGAAATTTAGCTCATTCGGAAGTAGTAGTATGTATACTGCCCTAGAATGTTCTTCAATTATTTAAGTTTTTCTAGAAGTTATTGCCATTTTAATATTAAAAACTACTTGTTTTAATTAACAATAATTTAACTAATAACTTAATTTATTACTTTTTTGACATTCAAAGTAATTGCCCAATGTGACTACCTTGCACATAAATAAAGCCTTCGTATCATTCCATTTCGTACATTTCTAAATATTTCCAATGGAATATTTTGCCACTCTAAAATTATTCTTTGAGAAAAAATAAGTGGGGTTAAATCGGGTGAACGGGCTGGCCACTCAATTGGCCCTCTGCGACCTACCCACCTATTTGATAACACTTCGGACAATAATCCCCCATCGGTCAAAAATAATGGGAAGGGCGCCATATTGTTGAAACCATAACTTCCCATTGTCTTCATAAAACTCTTCTGCATTGTCCTCCACTAGTTGTTGAATTGTGGGTATAATTTCATTTGGAACAATTGTAATTACAGTGGACCGTCCAAATTTTGTTCAATAAAAAATGGACCAATGATAGGGTTACCAAGAATGCCAGCCCAAACATTTAGTTTTTGTGGATGCTGCGTGGCTGTCTCCCGAATCCATAATGGGTTGGTATCACTGCAATACCGCAAATATTGTTTATTTACCTCCCTGGTCAATAAAAAGGTGCATTTATTACTGAAGCACAAGAAATTCAAGGATAAAGGTTTGGCAATTGTCATTTTGGTTTATGAACCAATTTCAATTTGTAAGAGTGGTTACTTTGTTAACTGTTTTTTTTTTTACAAACTTCTTGGTTTTCAGGGATAAGGCGCATTGGGAAATTAGAATTTTCAACAAATTCAGTTAAAATGTCAATTTTTTTCAGAAATTGAGTGGCATTTATTTTGAACTGATCCAGTTCTCCCAAACACAGTCAAACACAGGCAAACAGGATTTTCTAGGTTTGCCTCTCATTGAAAATACGTTCCGTTGCGTAGTAATCTCTATTATTTTCTAAGAATAATGAGATTAATTATGTTTTTTCTTCCAGATTTCTTGGCATTTTGTAATTTTTAAACTTTTTTTAACATTAAAAAACAAATTACGTTTGATATTCAACAATTTGTTTTTAAGCTTGATTGTAAAACCTTCTTTCAAAAGTTATGTACCCCAAAGAAATAAAAATTGAAATGGCTACAACTTTTAGAAAAATTGGAATAATTTAAGAATATTCTAGGTGAGGATACTACATCGAAATACTTTTCGAAAGAGCCTAATTTGAACCTCCCATTCCATTTAATAAAATGGCGTCACTTACGTCGCAGCGTTACCTGGAATGTTGACGTCAAAATACCTTAAAAAAGTCGATTGTGTACTATATTCCCAAAATTTCATTTTAATATCTTCAATGATTTAAGAAATCGGGGGTAGTTTATATTCTCTCTGTATGTGTCCTCCAGATGTAAGATTGTTAAGATATTCGCCCTCTATGTTGATCCCTATTGCATTATTCTTCGGTATTTGAAGCAGTGTATTGGAGTAATTTCCGTGTTATTACGGCTCCTCTGCCGAACTCCTCCTTCAACTTTTTTCACTTCTATTCTGGTCTGTCTTAGACCTTTCCTTATTGCAGAGAACTTTGTGGTTTCAACCGCCTTTCGTAACGTAACAAACCCAACTAGTAAGAAATATTATATGAGGTTTAATGTTCTACTGTGCCCTCCTCCTAAAGTTCTAGTTTGTCCTATTTCGCGTAGAACCTTAGAAAATAATATGTAAATATGTGACAAGGTTAATGGTGGTATAGTTTTCTAATTTTGTATTCTCTCTTTTTAAAATATTACAATGGAGCTTTCCCAACCATGTGAGATTGTACTTGTTTCTAAATCGTTATTAAATAGGGAGAAAATTTATGTTGAGCTTCCTTTAGCATTACTTTCCCGTTTTTTTCAATTTTCAGTAGCTTCTGTGTACTATGTTTCTTCTGGTATAGGTAATCCAGCGAAAAAACCGATGCGTCATACATTTATTTAGCTAGTACCAACTAATTATTATTCATGTTACTATTTCGTATGTCAATACTACTTAAACAAAGATAGAAACAATCTAGAACGTTTGAACTACTTACTTAAATTAATAACGTGCATCGGTTTTTTCGCTGGATTACCAATACATCCTTTGTCTCCAATTTATGTCAATTATCTTTTTTTAGTCTTACTGTTTGTTTTCTCTAAAATATTTTTGAACCATTGTTCTTCACATGTAAATCAATTATCATTTTCTGTATTACATATAATCGTCTCCTCCATACGCTACACATAGCGGTCGTTGTCGTATTACATTTCCAAGGCTTCTCCAGTTGAGTGTTGGGGCCTAGCATTATACTATTTTCAGTGTGGTACTTTTCCGTAAATGTTCTAATTAATTGTAATTGTTTTATGTTAATTCATTTTGTGATTGTTTTAGAACTAATTGCTATCCTTAACACGCTGGCTTCTGTGTGAGCCCAATGTAGTGTCCCGCTAAATTTTTGACAATGGTCATGTGACGCCACGTTGGAGCTTATGCTTGTGATGAACTTATGGCCTCATGTACCCACATATGTAACAGACTCCTTTGCTTTTTATATGGGGTCAGAAAATTATAGCTTATATGAACAGAAAACTTGTTTGGCATGTAGCTTGGGCGCTGTTGGTGGGTACACAAGGCCACAAAACAGGATGTTCAAAATATCGAGTATATACAATTTTTATTCATACATAATTGTTATTTTGAGGTACAATACGTGAAATGTAAGAAAAACAAATACTCATTCGAATTAAACAATAAACAAAAACTAAACTACGATTAAAAATTATTATTTTGTACACTTATGCACTTCAAAAAAAACAAGACAAACAATAATATTTTAAGCATTGGTTACACCTCAGTTTGGTGCGTGGAGCCCTTGCTTGGGCAGAAACACGTCCGATTTCTACTTTTAGTCTTTTATAGCATAAAACACCACCTTAATGTATGATTTCTGCCAACATCTTCATGAATGTGTTTGGTAGTATCGATCTGGTCATCAGGGTTTAGGTCTTCTACATTTAGAAGTTGGGCTGCCAATAATTTTTTGAATTCTGTGATACTCATTTTGTCGTTAGTTCTTGGTGTAAAACAGGCATTTGCAAGAGACATTCCATCAATAACTTAATAGCCAGTTTTCTCTACCACTTAACTCCTCGTCCAAGACAAGTGTTGTATGCCTTCATCTGATCGGACAGTTCTATATAGGCCTTATGGCTATTATAACCAATTACTGACGGCGGATTTTCTTTTTCTTTAGAGCCATGTTTTACTTTTACCAACCGTGAATTGTGCTTGGTACTCAAGATAGTCACATCCCGCTTATCCTCCCATGTATGCACTATTATGGCAGAATTACTTTCAGCAGCTACAGCTTCTCCCGTTTTCAATTTGTTTTCAATAATTTCTTTAGGGTTCAACTTACGATTCGAACGAAGGGTACCAACTAAATATGTTTGTTTATCTAGCAGTGCATGCGCTGGTATAGTATAGTAGTTTTCCGTGTATATGGTGCGTCCCGCATTCAATCAGTTTACAGCCAAAGCGAGCAAAACATTTTGCGATACAGTCTGACCTTCTACTTTATCTTGACCGCAGTATACCAAAAGATTATCGGTATATCCTTTTTCTAAGCATAATTTATATGTACAGGGTGTTCCAACGAAAATTTGACCCCCCCCCCCTTAAAATCAGAAACCAAGAGTTTCTTCAAAATTTAAAAAAGCACGTCAAAATTTATTGGGAAGGGGACAAATTTTCATACAAAATTCATACCCAAAAATGCAACCCCCTACAGCCCCGCATCAACCCCCAATTTTTTTTAAATAGCAGGTGTGGTCGAGTGACACATTTGAAAGGTAATTTATTTCTCTACACAACATTGTAATTTTTTTTTATTTATGAAATAACTTTGAAGATATCTTGGATTTAACTAATTTATTTGTTGAATATCAGTAATAACACAAAAACTTAAAATTTCACCAAATTAACGAATTAAATGTTCGAAATTACCTCCGCTGACCTCCATACAATGATACAATCTATTTTCAAAGGCTTTTCTTACATTTGCAAATACCTCCGGTGTCAGTAATCGGCATTCTGTCACAATTCTCTGTCGCAACTCTGCAAGATCTGCAGGCGGAGTGGCGTATATTTTTGATTTTAGGTGTCCCCACAAAAAGAAATCCAAAGGCGAGAGATCTGGTGATCTGTCCGGCCATTCTATTGGACCCCTTCTGCCAATCCAACGCCCTGTAAAACGTTGGTTAAAAACTGTCTTACGCGTGTATCATAATGTGGAAGTACCTCGTTCTGTTGGAAAGTTAGTTGGTCCTCTAAAATATTATTATCATGTTCCAATGTGTCAGTAATCATTGGGTCAATAACGTTTTCTAACAAATTCAAATAAGTTGTTCCATTGAGATTTCCGTCAAGAAATAATGGTCCAATAATGTGATTCCCTAAAATGCCAACCCATACATTTAATTTCTCAGGTGTTTGTGTACGTGTCTATGAATAAATGACGATTACTCTCACTCCAATAACAACAGTTATTTCTATTAACTTCGCCATTTAACATAAAGGTACACTCATCGGAAAAACACGTATTGTACAATCGATGTGGGTTGTTATTTAATAAGTCACTAAATTCTTCACAAAATTGAAGCCGACGATCAGGATCATCTTCGTTTAATTCATGCATCAATCTTATTTTATAAGAGTGATATTTATGCGATTTTACAATTGGATAAACACTAGATGCTGATACCAGATGCTCGAGATAGTTGTCTGATAGACTGTCGATTGTTCATTTGTAAATGAGCCAATACCGCCACTTCAACTGCTTCATTTCGCACTGGACGTTCTACTTCGTGCTTTTTATTTTTAACGACACCGATGACTTATCTATTGATTGCGTAATGTATTGGTGACTTACGGTTTTTTCCGGGTGGTTGGTATTAAACCTTCTTGCCGTAGCGTTAGCACACTGATCATTTCCATAGTATAGCTTAACGATTTCGATTCTTTCCTCGGTAGAATATACCATTTTCGTAAGCGTTGACAATAATCTGTCTAACTTGACAATTCTCAAATCAAATGTTACTTGATATTGGCACTTAAGAAGCTAATTAGGATTCATTATCTTTTTGTATTTAAAAGATTACCATAGTAAAGAGTGATATTTTTACAAAAACATTGCATTTTCAATCCATTGGCGGGGTGATAACGATTTGCAGGTAGATTGTATCATTGTATGGAGGTCACCGGAGATCATTTAATTCCTTAATTTGGTGAAATTTTAAGTTTTTGTGTTATTACTGATATTCAACAAATAAATTAGTTAAATCCAAAATATCTTCATATTTCTTTCATAAATTAAAAACAATTACGATGTTATGTAGAGAAATAAATTACCTTTCAAATGATGTGTCGCTCGACCACACTTGCTATTTAAAAAAAACGGGGGTTGATGGGGGGCTGCAGGGGGTTGCATTTTTGGGTATGAATTTTGTATGAAAATTTGAAATTTGACGTGTTTTTTTAAATTTTGAAGATCTCTCTTAGTTTCTGAGTTTTCGTTGAAACACCCGGTATAATTTATGCCAAATTTGTGGCGCTTATTTTTGATATATTGCTTGAGACTCGAGCGTCCTCTGAACGGAACAAGAGTTTCATCGATACATACAGAATCTTTTGGTACTACGGGAGCTTGAACGTTGTTGACGTGTAATTCAATGAGAGGTAATATTTTTTGAAACCTCGCAGTAGTAACAACATCGTTGTTATAAATATGCCACATCCTCAACATCAACTGAAATCGATTTCTTGACATTAGCGATTTTATTTTATTTTGGTAGAGAACATTTTTATTCCAGTAGGATTCTATGGACGGATAAGAGGGGAGTCCCATCCGAAATAGAAGTCTAATGAATTTTTTCGTTTCGCTTATGTTAGTGCCTAGCCATTCATGGATTCTGACATTTGGTGCCGATTCTTTTGCCTTGCACTGAGCGGCACAACGGTTAGTTTCCAGAACCATCATATTGAGCAGAGGCTCATTGACTTTTATTGAAATAATTTTCATATATATCTGCTTTTACACCTGTATAAGTAAACTTTTTCAAGTACATTCTCATCGCATCGTCCCAAATGAGATTTATTGCTATTGTTCCTATTTCATTTTCGTCACTGCTATCTGCAGTGGAATCCCTTATGACCCGTTCAATGGTTTCCTTCTCGGTATCTACTTGGATTTCTCTACTAGTGCAGGCATTATTTGAAGTGCTTGTTATTTCTGGGCGCCCAACTTTCCTATGACCTTTTCCCAATTCTGCCGTACTGCCTTAGTACGAGACTTTTTAGAAGAGATATATTCTTCTGGCTCTTCTTCCTAATCACCACTTGAAGTGCTAGGAACATATTCATCCGATTCTGGTAACCCAAAAGGATCTTCGTTTTCATCAGACAAAACTTCCTATACATCAAATTTTACTATTTAACACTATATTGTAGTGTTAAATAGTAAAATTTGATGTAGGCCAAACAAATACCTTACCTGAACAAGTTTTTCCAAGTTACGTTATTCTTCTTCGTAACCCATATTCACAGCATGTACAAATAATAATAACCAGAGTAATTAATCGCAACAGTACAACCTACACAGATGTTTATACTTGCTTTACTCCACTTTCTGACCGTGACTCCAGGTATATGTCACGCAGCCCTTACGATAAATTTATTACTGTTGGAGCCTCTTGTACCCAATGTGGTGTGTCGTAGATGGAAACATGTCTAACAGGTTTTTTTCGCAATATTACAGTTAGCATGGTTAAACAAACAATATCGTTGTGGCTGTAATGATTTTTTTTCACCATTACGGCAGTCAACGTGTTAATATAATGTAATGTAATTTTTACAAACTTCGAAGGGGGTTATAAAATGGTGTCACGTACACTGGCTACCCTATGTACTGTTATACTTCACAAATCGTCGCTTGTTACGATTTTCTGAGTGTTGACCGAGCGCTAAATATGTTTTGAGAATCGAGAGTTTATACATTACCAAATGAGCGCAGATGATCCATTGTTTACGTAATTCCCGAACATTCCAGAAAGAGGTCCAACATTAACCATAAACTTTTGTTGTCTTACAGTATTTAATCTCCGCTATAAGTTAAGCTTTTTTTACACTTTTCCTGTTGCATTTATTTTGCAACGTTTTGGTAAGTAAACATTGTCCATTATTAGAATTTCTTGTGTCCTTTTTGTCTGATTTCTGATTGAATACATTATTTTGGATGTAGTCGATAATTAAAAGGTTAACTGAGCAAATCGTTAATTTGAAGGTCAGTCTCTGTATATAATCGTCAATTACATTGTATTTAGATCTAAGAATCTCTGTTTTGTCCTTAAAATCAATCTTTCTTTAAATATTCATTCGAATGTAATATGGGGCAATTTCTTTTTGCAATTTAAAACGTCATAATAAACGAGGAAACGCATAAAAAATATATGTTCAGTTCTTTTAATGGGAGCTTTTTTAAATTAATATTTAATATTGTGAAATAAGGGAATGATTTTACATTATTGATTAATTCTAAAAAAAAATAAGGTTCAGTAATAGAGCGTTTAGACAGAATATTATAAAACAAGCTCTGTATGTGTGTAATAAAGTGATTAAATTATTTAAAAATTAGCGGCGTGCGGTCTGTTTATATATAATGCTTCCTTATAAATAGGCGATTAAGAAGAGGCACATTAAAATAAAACAAATTCAATATTAGGAGTTGGTTATGTACAAAAAACACTTTCAACATAAATTTACGTTCATAAAATAAATGTTTATCGGTTCCACCTGCAATTTAATATCATAAATATTTCAATTGTTTGTTTTTATTTCAATTTACTGAGCATTACATTTTCTGTACGGCACGTTAATATTTCCCTTTTAATATTTAGTGCGTGTAAATATTATCATTTTATATCTATCTAGCACGGGGATGCTAACGAGCGTTTACGGTACATTAAAGTAAAATGAATATTTTATTACATTGTACCAACACCTGTACTAATTCTTTTTATTAACATTATCCTAATCTTGAAAATAAAAGAATTCCAACTGAAAGGCGGTTTGGAGTTAAACCCTAAGGTTTTTGATCAATAAATTCAAATATAGATGTCAACAATTTACCTAAAACTTTCTTAATAGTAAAAGACAAAGTTTCAAGTATCTGTTAAGTTGTATGTATAATTAAAAACTTTACTTTAATATTAAATTAAATGATTTTTAAGGTATTTCGAATACCCAATTCTAGAATTATACGTTAAGGAACATATAATTTATGATTCTTTAGAAATAAGAATGTGATACTTTAACCCATTAGATTCCATAACTCTTTTTTTTACTGAAATATTTTGATGAAACTTGCTAAAAGGGTTTAGTTTGACTCTAGGAACATAAGAAAAATAGTAAAAAAATTATGTTTGGCCAATTTTCTAAAATTGGGTGATGCCGTATGACATCACTGGGCACTAATGGACGGTGATCTGTTGGTGCAAATATGTATTTTAAACAGGGAGTACGCCTTTTTATTAATAAAGTCTTTTCAAAACAACTAGTATATATAGTGCAGTTGGTTAGCGCGGTACTCTAGCAAAGTACAGGTCGTAGGTTCAAATCCTGCTCGAGGTAAACTTTTTATTTATGTTTTTTTTTAAATTAATAATGATTTTTAATTACATATTTACCTTTGAACTTATTCGTTCATAACAAAACTTATAATAACTAGGATATGTTGCTAATGGCAACATTTTTTTATTTACCCGTGAATTTTATGAAACTGCGTAACACGAATTAAAAAAAAATTTGTATGAGCAAAAAAAAATAAAATGTTGTCATTTACTACCGTTTTTTAAAGATTTAAGGGGGGTCGCGGGGTCCTATCTTTTGCGTGTTAATTTGCCCAACTTTAAGGTACATTTAAATAAAAAATAAAAGTGGTAGAGCTTTGAATTTTTTTTTCGCTGAAAGTTTACACTTTTCTACATATTTTGAGCAGAGGGTTTTTACATACAATCACAAACCAGAATTGTATATTTTCTTAAAAAAAGTTATATTTTTGAATTAAAAACTTTGTATATAAATCAAGTTTCTAAAAAATTTACTAGGAATTTTGAAAAACCCTCTGTTTAAAATGTACAGCAAGACTAGACAAAGTAAACAAAAAAAAATCATCTCATTATCTCTTACCGTTCCTGAGAAAATGTTCCTTAAGTGCTAAAAATATTCGTTTGCGGAAAAATCAGCCGAAAGTTAGAAAAACATTAAAAGTGTAATATTTTTTGAAAATTGTTACTTTAATGCATCCCAGCTCCATACTTAGGGTTGTCTGGATCCTCTGCTTCTTTATACATATCCTCCAGCCTTTTTTTAGATGCTGTTAGCTTTTGCCGGCACTTTTTTTCAATTGCTTCCAATACCTTTTCTGCCTTTTTCACTCGTAGAGCGTCGACAAACTTCATTCTCTTGATGCAGTAAGCTCCAGGAACAATACCTAACTTTTCTAGGATTTTACATCTGACTATATTTCCCCTCATTATAGGTACAGATTGCCTCATACACGCCAAGTTCCAAGGTATTTTTGTGGACAAAGGTTGCTTTCGGGATGCGCGCCCAAATCAAACTATAGAAAGACTCACTAGCATTTTGGGTTTCACCGCGTAAGCATCTGCGGAGTAATTCTGGTTGAGATAAGTCTCTAAATATGGGCTTTATTTCTTCCATCACTATTCTAGGGAAATGGGTATGAATAGAGTGGTCATATGGCTCTTCCTTTTCCATCGCTTTGCGGTACTTGCACCACGTGTCTGGTCCAGGAGGGTATAACTCATGGGCTGGATGTTCATTTGTAGAATCCAGATGAAAATATTCGGCCCAAGCAGCTTTTTTCATATCATCTAAATTTGAAGTGTTTCTTCTGATGACAAGGACATAATAGGTTTGAATTTCATTGATTACTTCATTTGTAAGCCGGCTACGACCTCCAAGTGTTTTCCCATCTTCTAGTTTCTGTTTCCCAGCTTGAGATTTCAACTTTCGAAGGCGTGAGCCCATGCGTTTTTGCACGTGGCCTCCACATTCGAGTTTCTCTATTGAGAAATCAGGTCCATATGGCTCAGAAGCAACAACGGAAGGGTATGCTGCACTGTCACCGTCACCAAGAAAGTACTTATATCTTGTGTTGTGCTTGGTTTGTGACTCACGAAACATGTCGACAATAGCCTTGACTTCCATGCCACCATTTATACCATAAAAGTTTGCAATACAATTTGATTCATGTTGGTTTTCCAATCTATTTTTACATCTACAAAACTTTGACATAATTTTAACATCAAGCACTTTACCAGTTAGTGCACTTATCGCAGTTACTATGCCATTGAGAGATAAATGACCTCTGCGTTGCCACGAACTATCGAAAACTGTAGTAATGTCACGGTTTTCATTTTGTTGCAAGTCTACACATTCTTCTACAGCATCACTCATCGATTGAAAATAAACAGCCTGTACAGCCTGCAGTAAAATGCGGTTCAGAAGGGCACGGCATACTCATTAGAGAGAAAAAATTCTTTGCCGCTTCTTGGCCCTTTCCAATACAGTGAACACATCGTACATTCAAATCTGTCATATTAGTTAGGCCTACTTTCTTACTGTTACTTTCTGACACTAAAAAACTACAAGAAAAACACTTCAGATTGATATTTACACTCATGCCTTGCCTATTACTGGGAAAAACACAAAGTTGACCATGACACTTTGAGCAAACAGCAATACTTGAAATCAAACTTTGCAAAGTCTCCATGGATACAAGATCATAACAAGAATTTTCATCCTCAGTCCTATAAAACTCATATTTACCTAAATTAAGGCTTAGTTTTCTTTTTGAGGCACTAGTACTAGGTCTACTACTACTGTTACTAAGACTAGTGCTAGGCCTAGGCTCTAAAGCTTGGTTCAAAGTTTCACTCACAATAGCAGAAGAATTTTCAGTTTCAATCCTTGCTACCACTTGTTTTCTAACACCACTAAAAACGGGTTTTCGTTTTTTAAAAATTTTTGAAGAATATCTAGGCATTTTCACAAGAAAAACACTGACTAAACGCACTTCTAAGTTCTAACCTCAAAACACCAAACTACAGTCTAAAGTCAAAATAACACAAGCTAATGTTTACCTAATTGTCAGCTGACAGAGTAGCAGTGTAGCCAACACACAAATAAAAATTACAAAGATAAATGAGCACTGTATAATGTATGTATACTATAATAAAATCAATATTATGCGTTTACACTGTATAATAGTGGGCTAATTTGTGTAGTGTAAGCGTTTGCTAAAATATTAATTTCTTGAAAAGTACTGGTCAGAATTTAACAAAACTTAAATTAAATTAAAGCACAAGAATTCCAAATGATAAAAAATGAAAAATCTCAAATTCGAATATTTTTCATTTTTTGCCCCGTGAACCCCCTTAAGTTGCAAAGGATGAAGGATCGTCGATCCATGTAACGTCATCATATCATTTCATTATCTGTAAGTCAGATACGTAAATACGCACTAAACTGAAACTTTCCATAGTTCAAAATTAAATAATAAGTAGTTAAACAATAAAGTATTTAATTCTTTATTTTTAAAATAAAAAATCGACAATATTACACTGTTCCTATACATTAAGAGTCGGCGTGGACTATACGACTCAAATTTATCAATGCATCAATATTGACATTTTTACACCCTGCTTCCACTGTCATCATTAGCAAAGATTCTAGCTTGTCCTCGGTCATTATAGATCGAATTTTGGATTTCACCAACTCCAGTTTTGAAAATGTTCTTTCGGCCTCTACAGAAGTGATTGTTAAGAAACCCTTATGGGTATTTGAGTATACAACTGTGCTGCATGACCCATCCGAAATGTGGCAATAATGTCAGTCATATTTAGTTTTTCTTTAAAATCCACATCTTGAAAAAATATATGCAATTTTCCGGTTAGTAAGCCTGGATTTAAGTTAAAAAATCCTGCTGTTTCTTCTGTAGCTTTTCTATCGTTTTCTTTAAGTATAAAAGTTGTTTGAAAAGCCTCCAGTAACGAGCAAACTTTTAAAAAATCTCTGTTCGATTCCATTACTTACATAGTCTAAGACTTCTCTAAAGCTTTGTTTTTTCTCGCACTTAGTTATAAGAAGTGCTTCGTTTCTGGAGCATTATCTATACGAACACTAATGCGCCTTTTTCTTTTCTCTTTTATTTGTATGTTATGCTGTTGACATAGATCCATTAATATATTATATTGCTCTTCAAAGTAAGAATCTTTTTTATATGCTTCCACAATTCTGGACAACGTTTTTACTGCTCGTACTACTACGTCTAACATTTGTAGCACCATATTTACACTATTAATAAAAAATGCAGCCAAAACATAAAATCAAAAGATTGCATTGAAGTTAGTAAGTTTTGAGCTTGATTGACTCCTTTGGGGTCTGTTGCAGATTCTTCTAATTCTTCTAATGTTTTGATTATACCATCAAAGTACTCAGAAACATGATTGACTGCTTCAACTCTAAAAGCCCAACGTGTTTCTGATAACTTTTTTAAAGTTTTAATTTGAGCATTATTCGAAAGGATTTTAAGGATTTTTCCAAAATAGCACTACCCTCAATAGAAACGTAAAGAGACTCTAACACTCTCAAAAAGATAAGTATCGCCTATTACTTTTCATACTATCAACTAACACTAAATTTAAACAATGAGCATAACGGTGCACATAAAGTATAGATTTTTACACAGTTCACTAATTTTTGCTTGTAATCTACCTTTTATATCAGACATGTTACTAGCACCATCATAACACTGGCAAATTATTTTTTGTTTGTTTATCTGAACAGAGTCTAAAACTTTGGCCATATGTTCTAGAAGTACCTCCGCTTTTGTATTGGCAACCCTTTGAATGGACAAGTATTTCTTGAGGATACAAACGAATAATGATTGCAGCCTGTTCGTGTTTCGCAACATCTGTTGTTTCGTCCATTATAAGAGCGTAATAATCGACTTGTCCTAAATCCCTTCGAATACCCTCTTTATCACGTCATGAATAGATGAAATTAGATCATGTTGTATAGTTTTGGGTACGTATAACTGATTATTCTCAGATTGTCTGTGTCGATGCATAATTGGATCATAATCGGACAGGTAAATTTCCCTATACAACCCCTTATAAGTAGAATTTTCTCTTTCATTGTGCCCACGAAAGGGTCCACCTGCGACACCAAGAAGTTTTATAAGGTGTTCCATCACCTGACGATTTTTTAAATGTTCATCTTCTTTTTTTCTCAAATGCTCAGCTCTTGATTCTGATAGTGGACTGCCTATTCGAGGTGATTTCAAAAACGCTTCGTAGAGTTTTTTGGCTTCGACGTGATGCTCAGAATTATTGTGACTAGAAAATTTAAGTTTATGCCAGTTTCTACATCGATTTTCTGTAAATGCAGGATAAACTTTCCCTTTAGAAAAGTTTAATTTTCTGCTAGGCATGCTTCTACAATAAAAACAATATACACTATTAGTATGATGCCTGTATTCTTACCACTAATAAGTGAAATAATTTTTTGCATTAAAACCCTTGGCTCATCCTGCTATCTGTACGGTTTTAAATTGACCTGGTGGTTGGTAATGTCCTTATGAAGTCATAAAATTCTGTTTCATTACTATAGGAAGGTGCTGTCCTAATATGGACAATTTCCACTTTAGCATTTCCCAAAACGTTATCTTCAGAACATAAATATAAGTACGCACAAATGTAGATATGCAATTTTATACATCAATAATACAACGTACGTTACGTATAATACCTTTAGCAACTACATATTACTTTGTTATACGATATTATAAAGTATGAAATAATTATGAAACAGTACCCTTTTTTATTCAGAAAACTACCTCAAGAACTATAACTTGTTAAATACACTGCCCAAAATATCTTACGGGAGAACAAACTAGATTTCCATAAGACCCATAACCATGAGAAAAGCTGTTATATTTAAAATTTTATCTCTCTTAACCCACACACGGAAAGTTATTTAGGAAAAATAGGGTACAGTAAATTCTTGGTTGAAAACTGTATTGCCCCAGAGGTTCTTTGTGCAGTATATTTTTTAAAATATAGAATTATTCGATACCTTTCTTGAGTCTGGCTCTGGCATATTAGACGTAATAGTTGTGTTTCTATATCGGCGATGCTTATGTTTTTCTGACTGGCATGGTCATCTGCGGTAAAAATTGTTTATTCACATTTCGAATATTCCTGATATTATTACGGTAAAAAATTAGAATCAGGTTTAATACTTACGCAATGCAGTGCTTTGCCTTAAAATTGCCTTTTCTTTTTCTGCCTTATTATTTTTTAAATGTGAGGTTTTTTGCTTTTTCGCTTGACGTACTGTAGACATTTTAAACACACTTAGATTCACACTTCCATACTTTCAATAAACGACTAAACACTTAAAAAAAATACCGTACCGGCGTACCTACTACTTCACTTACGAGGTCAAACTCTAGGTAGGCTTTCCGCTTTAGGTAGAAAAGGAAATAATTTGACCTTGGCCACACAAATTCGTACTGGCTGCAGTAAATGCAATAACTTGCTACGTTGCTCGGTCGGTGTTGTTTATCTTAATCTTATGCTTCATGAACAAGAACCGTCTTACCGCTTACTAAATTTTACTACTATAAACAGAAAATCGCTTGCGGCGCTTGTTTAAAGAAAAAGCTTATCTGAGAATTTCTGAGTGTACATTAATTAACAATAGGTATTTGAGGAGCCAAGACGCTACGAACAGGGAGTACGCTCGTACCATCGTGCCCCCGTGGAGCCGCCGTTGGAAAGGATACAAAATAAATACTGTTTTAAACAAACGCAAATATAAGTACTTAAAATTTCAGCTTTTTTAACATTATTTTGTTACATTTTGGTATCAAATAAGGAAAAACGGTCAACACATACTCCAACTTTACATTTGCTACACATTGTTCGGGTCTGTGATTTACAATTAATTGCTACACACCTTTCTCCGTGGTATACACGTAGGTGATCAAAACGGATGTTGTCTAAAACTCTCGATGAAGATATGTATCTCCGAGAAGGTCCAGGGTTTCTTCTGACAACTGCAAATCGAGTGAGATAGGTCTGGGAAATGCTCCTTCGGAATTGGAGGTGCGATATTTTATTTGTTGTTTTTTATATAAGATCAATTTTGAATTACATATTCCACGAGAACAAAGGCCACCACTATTTCTTATTTCTTATACCGACCTCGCAAGCATTGAGATTCTGATCCGTTAAGTTTGTTCTCCCTCAAGTTTCTGTTGTACCTATAAATCAAACGAGGCATTTTCACTGTAATGTTCAGGTAAGTACCGTTGCACCAGTATGATTGGTTTTATTCCGAACAAAGGTAAACCAACAGTAACAACACCATTGAGAAAAAAATATTCCGTCATTTCGTTCAATCGCACTATCCACTGCTCCTCGGTTTTCTCCTTGAAAATCTGATTTGCTGGGAAATTTTATTCTTTGAGAAGAACAGAGAGGCCCTGACATCATTTTTGTTCGAACATCACTATTCTTTTTTTTTACATTCTGTGGTTTTGTTTTTGCTTTACATTCCGTTTTAGGCGTCCTGTTTTTTTCTAAATGTCCCTGTTGCAGAATATCATTTTTCTCATAAAAAACATAATAAGCTTGGAGAAAAGTATTGTAAGAGAGAAATCGTACATTATCGGGAAGTTCATCTAATAATGTCAGTAGTGGAGCAGATGCTTTTCCAAAACCATTAGCATTAACTGGGTCTATCTTTTGGGGTTTACCTTGGTGTAGATCGAAGTTAACGAGGTATCCATCAGATGAATTTATGCGCCACATTTTAAACCCGAATTTTATTGGTTTCCTCTTTATAAACTGCTTCATCTGGTAAAATACTTATCTTGTTTGGGTGTAATTTAAATTATACAATCTAAACGTATATATGTTAAATTACCACAACACTATAATTTAACATGAGTAATAGAAATTAAGATGAAAATTTAAGAAAAAATTACAAAAAACGTTCTGCATTATGCTTTTCATTGTTAATAACACTTGACTTTGTGAGATTTAACTGGATTATTTTATTTGATGTCATGTTTATATTTGTGAATGCTTTTATCATTTTCAAATTAAAGTTTTTCACAACTTTACACTTATATCATAACTTGATTAAATTTTGTTAAATGTGTTTTTTGGCTGACATTTTCCATTGTTAGCCTTCACCGTTAGAGGGTGTTCTGATTTGTCATCTTTAAGACAGTTTATTATTTAATTTTTAATGACCTAGTTATTCTTTACTAAAATTTAATTCGATAGTTGGCTTTATACGTTTCTCAAACTGCAATATTAATAGCAGGCTGAAGTTTATGTTTTAATTTTTCAACTTTGACAAAATTGTTTTCAACATCCTTAACAATTTTAATAGTTATTACTACTGACGAGAATAACTGTAAGTGTTATCGAAACAACGTTTAGATTGTATAATTTAAAATACACCATTTAAAAACCCAAAAAAGATAAGTACTTTATTATGTGTGATAATGGTGAAATTTTAAATTTTCATGCTTCATCTGGTGTCCACCTAAATACTTAACTATACTTTCATCGTAATTCAAATCAGCTATAGGAATAAAATGTTTTAGGCATCTTTTTTTTCGAATTCATAAATTTTCGTAATATCCATCTCTTGTCATTTTTGTCAAAATCGGCGTTGTTGTCAGCACAGTGTAAATACTTCTGTTTCGTTTCATCGCATTACTGACTAATTCATTATGCATATCTGATTTCTGATCCCAGTAATGGCGGTGTGATGGTACAATATTGTATCCACTGAGAATTAGTATTCCCTCAAAACATTTTAATTCCTCAGTTGTGATTTTCTTCACTCAACAGTTCCCATACAGTATTATCAAAAAAATTTCAAAAACATCTACTGGAAAATCACTAAACCTTGAATAATCACCTATCGGAATTTGTTTATATCTGCCATTTGATCTATCTTCTTCATGGAGAAATCTCCTGACATCTAATCTGCAACATATTTGCCCTGACTGTTTAAATCGAACCTTTTCTTTACTCATTCATTTTTATGGATTCTCTCTGTAGTTGTGGTAAATCCGATTGTGTGGGTTTCCTGCGCTGGTGCTATAAAAGTTGCATCCAAATCTTCATCTTCCCAACTCTGCCAATTATTATTTCAACTGGAGCCAATAGCTGCTTTCATGATAAATGTCACAAATGTCATCTTCATTTCGTCTGAACTTTTGGATCTGGTGGTTCAATAAATATATTGACATTAATATCGTCATCCGTTAAAAGAGAAGTATGTACATCCATTGTATCTTGCAAAGAAAATACTGGACTGAAATAAAAAAGAGCTATTTATGATAAGCAAACAGACATATCCACCCACCCAACCATTACTTCCCAGTGATGCCGTTTGGCACACTCTAGAGAAACACAAAAGCACTTTGTTAGTTCAAAATATTATTTATATGAAGCTACATATATCTATATTACAAAATACCAAATGTTATATTTTTAACTAATGTTTATGAATGCTGACGCTAATATATTTCTGAGCTGATCGACATCGGCAAAGTCGTCCATATTCGAAATGTATTTATGACCGTCACACGTGGAATTATAAATGCGACTAATATAAATACATGTTGGAATAACCTTTCATTTAACGTAAACAATGCCGACTAAACAGATTTACGAATTGGTCTCGAGACAGGGACGGCAGTTTATAAGGGCACCAGACAAACCGGTAACTAATGGGTTAATAAAACCAATCGTTCCTGTTTCGGAAATATCGGAGGATGGTTTAAGGTTAATTAGCCGAATAGTAATCCAAAACGTATTCAACCCTCAAAGCAACATATCATTTAATATACTACCGCAAATCTAGATGATTTAGAATATGTACCGATGAAATGAAAAGCAACAAAAAATTGAATACAAATGAAAGAATTCACTACAATTTGTAAGTAAAAGAAGAAAAATCTCACGCAAAACGGAAAAACGTCAGTCAGCTACTTGTATTCTTACGTTACATACATTTAGTACGCATATGCTGGTGTGATGGGTCGGATGCGTGGTGTCAATATAGTATAGGATGGAATAGAGGTTTTGTGATTCATATATTCGTATATGATGTGCAAGAGCGGACGATAACGGGAATAGAATCCACTACTCCTCGGATTCAACACTGTGCGTGATGACTATTACTGTTCGCCTACTTGCTCGGCCTAGATCTGGATAAATATTACACACATCGTATAAAGGCTTCAAATTACCTGTTACAGAGAGTTTGAAATACCAGCCTGAGTTTTTACTGGCGATTTATGACTGATAGATGGATATATAGCAAAACAGTGATTAATTCTTAAGTTCGGCTAGAGCTTGAACTTGCTGATTTCTCTTTAAACGGATGGCTAGTTTTTCTCTGATATCTCACAAACACTAACTGAATGCTGACACTGCCCTATCAGTTGAAGATCTGCAAATTTACGGCGAAGGGTTGAAAAAGGCATACACTACGTAACCATGCGTCCCCAGCTTGGCATCTTTACGATTAAATTTGTAACTACAGAAAATCAAAAATATATCATCGTCCGTGGACGCAGTCCTTACCTCATAAGCAACAGTCCTTAACATAACGAAAATAAGTGTTTTTATATTTATACTTGAATTGGTCAAATTTTCATATTTTTTGAACTACCTTTTATCAAATGTGTTTCTTCTCTAGGCAGCATTATCATCATTTCAGAATTTATAAGCGAAAAAATGGAAAGGAAAAGGCTACGTGTTTCATTCCCTCCAAGGAGGAGGACGGGCTGCTTGAGCTTTCCAAGCATCCACAATCATGGATTCCCCACATGCATACATTACGTATGTATGCATGGTGGGAATAAGAATAGGTGCGGTCAGAATAGGATCGAAAGGAACGTGGTTAGGGGAAGATACTACACCAGCATTCGCGTAAATAGCCGCACATGGTGTGCGTAAAAGCGAAATGGCAGCAACAGTTTTTATGATAATATACCAAGCTTGTTTGTGTTCGGTTATCGCGTTATTTTTCGTAAGTTTCCTCCAAGATGTGAAAATACGGTGAATCCATATCTCTACATTAAATAACTTATAGTAAGGTTCAGTACAAAACAAATCATTTTTGTAAACAAAGTACTTCTCTTTCCGCAATGAGGGTGGTTCACCAAACAAGGGATTGAAAATAAGAATCTACTATCAGCACCCAGCACATGAATTGATCCCATTCATTGACTGCAACGTAGCTAGTCATGTTTAATTGGACAACCATATATGCGACCTTAAATAGTATTATTTTTCTAATGTTATGGACGTTCTCATTGGGGCCGTTTCTGATTAGTTGGAGGGGCGGTTTATGACGCGCATAATGTTCTTTTGTATGTTTATTAAGCTTTTAGCTGTTTAGTCGCTCCGACGTTTGTGACCAGTTTGTTGTTTCAGTCATATTTATGATTAATTATGATTAATTCTGTTAATTTAATAATGATTGTCTACAAAAATTCTAAGCATGACTTTTTCTCTGCATTTAAAGACAGTGATGAACTTTCAAACCAGTATGTTGGGCAACATACACGTACTGAATGTCATAATAAAATTAATACATATGATACAAAATGTTTATTTCCATACACCATTGTTTTCAGGAATGTGGAAATTCATTAAGTATTTGACTTTAAAATCACGAAAAGTTTAGGACGTCTGTCAACTTTTTGTTGAGAAGATACTTCAATGGTTATTGTTATCTATGCAATCATGTCAAATTATCAAGTTTCTAAAAGTTTTATGCCTTGCTTTCTATTTTATTGAAATACTTGAACACGTGCATTCTTCTCTGCAAAAATTTATTTTACTATCGTAGAAAATTCAAAAGGTATTTCGTTAAAGGAAACGTAATACTGCGTTATATTTTACATTTTTTATATACATACCTTTCTTTTTTTAACGCAGTTTTTCGATAGTTTCAATACTAAGGGATGTCTTAATTTCCTTTTTAGGGTTTTGTTCTCTGTACACCTCTACTTCTTCTGATTTTAGCTAGAGATGAGTGTTAACTTGTCGCATTCAAATTACTGGCAGGTAGTTTTGCCAGGACATCAAACAAAAAGTTAGATCTAACAATTACTTAAGGCAATGCTTTAATATTGTTGAGGCTACGTTAAAAAAAAAATAGGCTCATTTCCGTACAATTTCCTTACAACGAGCAGTGGTTATTAACATCTGACATTATATCTCATTAAGGTATTGCTTCCATAAACCCAATTAAGGGATTTATGGTAAATTATTTATTGACGTAAAAGTGCTTACAGCTGTTTCTGTCATATATAATACTTATTAATATAAGTTAACTGTATATATAAAAACAGATATAAGAAACACGCCAGCAATTGTCACATAAAATAAACATACAAATTACTGAAAATAGTAACAGAGAATAAATTCTATGTATAATACACACATCAAACTAGAAGAATGTTGCCATAGGCTTAAACGTAAGATTAAAATTAATTTATGTAGCTTATGTGTGACATTGACCGGTGTAGACGTCAGACCGTAACATTGTTTCAGTTATATTATGAATATAAGAATACTATTGACTCTTAAGGCGTGATACTTTGTATATCTTGTTTTGTAGCTAACTTAAACATTTTTATGCAATAAAAAAATGCGCAAGTTCCGTATTATTCATGACAGTTTTGAACGTTCCCCTTTCGTGCGTTTCCGCAAATTTTCTTCTTTCGAGCGTTAATATTTATGAATCCTGACGCTAATATATTTCTGAGCTGATCGACATCGGCAAAGTCGTCCATATTCGAAATGTATTTATGACTGTCACACGTGGAATTATAAATGCAACTAAAATAAATACATGTTGGAATAACCTTTCATTTAACGTAAACAATGCCGACTAAACAGATTTACGAATTGGTCTCGATACAAGGACGGCAGTTTATAAGGGCACCAGACGAAGCCGGTAACTAATGGGTTAATAGAACCAATCGTTCCTGTTTCGGAGGATGGTTTAAGGTTAATTAGCCGAATAGTAATCCAAAACATATTCAACACTCAAATCAATATATCGCTTAATATACTACCGCAGATCTAGATAATTTAGGATAAGTACCGATAAAATGAAAAGCAGCAAAAAATTGAATACAAATGAAAGAATTCACTACAATTTGTAAGTAAAAGAAGAAAAATCTCACGCAAAACGGAAAAAAGGTCAGTCAGCTACTTGTATTCTTACGTTACATACATTTAGTATGCATATGCTGGTGTGATGGGTTGGATGCGTGGTGTCAATATAGCATAGGATGGAATAGAGGTTTTGTGATACGTATATTCGCATACGATGTGCTAGAGCGGACCGATAACGGGAATAGAATCCACTACTCCTCGGATTCAATACAGTGCGTGATGACTATTACTATTCGCCTACTTGCTCGGCCTAAATCTGGATAAATATTACACACATCGTATAAAGGCTTCAAATTAACTGTTATAGAGAGTTTGCAATACCAGTCTGAGTTTTTACTGGCGATTTATCACTGCTAGATAGATATATTGCAAAACGGTGATTAACTCTTAAGTTCGGCTAGAGCTTGAACTTGCTGATTTCTCTTTAAACGGATGGCAAGTTTTTCTCTGATATCTCACAAACACTATAGAATGCTGACACTGCCCTATCAGTTGAAGATCTGCAGATTTACGGCGAAGGTTTGAAAAGGCATAGACTACGTAACCATGCGTCCCCAGCTTGTCATCTTTACGATTCAATTTTTAATTGCAGAAAATCAAAAATGTATCATCGTCCGGTGGACGCAGTCCTTACCTCATAAGCAACAGTGCTTAACATAACGAAAATAAGTGTTTTTATATTTATACTTGAATTGACCAAATTTTCATATTTTTTGAACTACCTTTTATCAAATGTGTTTCTTCTCTAGGCAGCATTACCATCATTTCAGAATTTATAAGCGAAAAAAGGAAAGGAAAAGGCCACGTGTTTCATTCCCTCCCCAAGGAGGAGGGCGGGCTGTTTGAGCTTTCCAAGCTCCTTCAGTCACAATCATGGATTCCCCACATGCATACATTAAGTATGTATGCATGATGGGAATAAGAATAGGTGCGGTCAGAATAAGATCGAAAGGAACGTAGTTAGGGGAAGATACTACCCCAGCATTCGCGTAAATAGCCGCACATGGTGTGCGTAAAAGCGAAATGGCAGCAACAGTTTTCGTGATAATATGCCAAGCTTGTTTGAGTTCGGTTCTGTCACTGGTATCGCGTTATTTCTCGTAAGTTTCCTCCAAGATGTGAAAATACGGTGAATCCATATCTCTACATTAAATAACTTATAGTAAGGTTCAGTACAAAACAAATCATTTTTTGTAAACAAAGTACTTCTCTTTCCGCAATGAGGGTGGTTCACCAAACAAGGGATTGAAAATAAGAATCTACTATTAGCACCCAGCACATTAATTGATCCCATTCATTGACTGCAACGTAGCTGGTCATGTTTAATTGGACAACCATATATGCGACCTTAAAGTATTATTTTTCTAATGTTATGGACGTTCGCATTGGGGCCGTTTCTGATTAGTTGGAGGGGCGGTTTATGACGCGCATAATGTTCTTTTGTATGTTTATTAAGCTTTTAGCTGTTTAGTCGCTCCGACGTTTGTGACCATTTTGTTGTTTCAGTTATATTTATGATTCTTACTGTTAATTCTGTTAATTTAATAATGATTGTCTACAAAAATTCTAAGCATGACTTTTTTCTCTGCATTTAAAGACACTGATGAACTTTCAAACCAGTGTGTTGGGCAACATACACGTACTGAAGTCATAATAAAATTAATACATATGATACAAAATGTTTATTTCCATACACCATTGTTTTCAGGAATGTGGAAATTCATTAAAGTATTTGACTTTAAAATCACGAAAAGTTTAGGACGTCTGCCAACTTTTTTCTTGAGAAGATGCTTCAATGGTTATTGTTATCTATGCAATCATGTCAAATTATCAAGTTTCTAAAAGTTTTTTTTTTTTTTTTTTTTTTTTTTTTTTTTTTTTTTTTGGGGGGGGGGGGGGGTTATATTTACATTTTTATATACATACCTTTCTTTAACGCAGTTTTTCGATAGTTTCAATACTAAGGGATGTCTTAATTTCCTTTTTAGGGTTTTGTTCTCTGTACACCTCTACTTCTTCTGATTTTAGCTAGAGATGAGTGTTAACTTGTCGCATTCAAATTACTGGCAGGTAGTTTTGCGAGGACATCAAACAAAAAGTTAGATCTAACAATTACTTAAGCCAATGCTTTAATATTGTTGAGGCTACGTTAAAAAAAAAATAGGCTGATTTCCGTACAATTTCCTTACAACGAGCAGTGGTTATTTAACATCTGATGTTGTATCTCATTAAGGTATCACTTCCATAAACCCAATTAAGGGATTTATGGTAAATTATTTATTGACGTAAAAGTGCTTACAGCTGTCATATATAATACTTATTAATATAAGTTAACTGTATATATAAAAACAGATATAAGAAACACGCCAGCAATTGTCACATAAAATAAACATACAAATTACTGAAAATAGTAACAGAAAATAAATTCTATGTATAATACACACATCAAAGTAGAAGAATGTTGCCCATAGGCTTAAACGTAAGATTAAAATTAATTTATGTAGCTTTTGTGTGACATTGACCGGTGTAGACGTCAGACCGTAACATTGTTTCAGTTATATTATGAATATAAGAATACTATTGACTCTTAAGGCGTGATACTTTGTATATCTTGTTTTGTAGCTAACTTAAACATTTTTATGCAATAAAAAAATGCGCAAGTTCCGTATTATTCATGACAGTTTTGAACGTTCCCCTTTCGTGCGTTCCCGCAAATTTTCTTCTTTCGAGCGTTAATATTATAGATGGGAACTTAATGTGTTTCTAAATTTCTGTTTCGTACTCATCTAAGTTACCTACTCGAAACTGAATAAATAGGAGAGAAAGTAAGAAGAGAATGCTGCTGCATAATACGGTGTGACGTCAGTATAAGGGTCAATACCATAAATATTAATTACAAGAATACTATTGATTTGTAAGGCGTCCTTCGTTGTATATCTTATTTTGTAGCATACTTAAACATTTTTGTGCAATAAAAAATTGCTGTTCCCTATTATCCATGGCTAAACCATTTATAAGCGTTTCGGGCGTTTCCCTTTCGTGCGTTCCCACAAATTTTCCTCTTTCGGGCGTTAAGGCTATACGTAGAAACTTAATGTGCTTCTGAATTTCCGTTTCGTTCATCTCTAAGTTACCTACTCGAAACTGAATAAATGTGAGAGAAAGTAAAAACAGAATGCTGTTGAATAATACGGTGTGACGTCAGAGATGTTTTTATTCTATGAGGGTCAATACCGTAAAATATTAATTATACGAATACTATTGACTTTTAAGACGTCATACTCTGTATATCTTATTTTGTAACATACTTAAACATCTTTATGCAATAAAAAATGCGTATTATCCATGGCTAAACGATTCATGACCTTTTCGAACGTTTCCCTTTCGTGCGTTCCTGCAAATTTTCCTCTTTCGAGAGTTATAGATAGGAACTTAATGTGCTTCTGAATTTCCGTTTCATGCGTATTTAAGTTACCTATCGAAACTGATTAAATAGGAGAGAAAGACAAAACAGAATGCTGCATTCTCTGAAGTGTTTTATATTTATACTTGAATTGACCAAATTTTCATATTTTTGAACTACCTTTTATCAAATGTGTTTCTTCTCTAGGCAGCATTACCATCATTTCAGAATTTATAAGCGAAAAAAGGAAAGGAAAAGGCCACGTGTTTCATTCCCTCCCCAAGGAGGAGGGCGGGCTGTTTGAGCTTTCCAAGCTCCTTCAGTCACAATCATGGATTCCCCACATGCATACATTAAGTATGTATGCATGATGGGAATAAGAATAGGTGCGGTCAGAATAAGATCGAAAGGAACGTAGTTAGGGGAAGATACTACACCAGCATTCGCGTAAATAGCCGCACATGGTGTGCGTAAAAGCGAAATGGCAGCAACAGTTTTTATGATAATATACCAAGCTTGTTTGTGTTCGGTTATCGCGTTATTTTTCGTAAGTTTCCTCCAAGATGTGAAAATACGGTGAATCCATATCTTACATTAAATAACTTATAGTAAGGTTCAGTACAAAACAAATCATTTTTTGTAAACAAAATACTTCTCTTTCCGCAAACAGTCCTCAATGAGGATGGTTCACCAAACAAGGGATTGAAAATAAGAATCTACTATCAGCACCCAGCACATGAATTGATCCCATTCATTGACTGCAACGTAGCTAGTCATGTTTAATTGGACAACCATATATGCGACCTTAAATAGTATTATTTTTCTAATGTTATGGACGTTCTCATTGGGGCCGTTTCTGATTAGTTGGAGGGGCGGTTTATGACGTGCATAATGTTCTTTTGTATGTTTATTAAACTTTTCGCTGTTGTAGTCGCTCCGACGTTTGTGACCATTTTGTTGTTTCAGTTATATTTATGATTAATTATGATTAATTCTGTTAATTTAATAATGATTGTCTACAAAAATTCTAAGCATGACTTTTTTCTCTGCATTTAAAGACACTGATGAACTTTCAAACCAGTGTGTTGGGCAATATAAACGTACTGAGTGTCATAATAAAATTAATACATATGATACAAAATGTTTATTTCCATACACCATTGTTTTCAGGAATGTGGAAATTCATTAAGTATTTGACTTTAAAATCACGAAAAGTTTAGGACGTCTGCCAACTTTTTTCTTGAGAAGATACTTCAATGGTTATTGTTATCTATGCAATCATGTCAAATTATCAAGTTTCTAAAAGTTTTATGCCTTGCTTTCTATTTTATTGAAATACTTGAACACGTGCATCCTTCTCTGCAAAAAAATTTATTTTACTATCGTAGAAAATTCAAAAGGTATTTCGTTAAAGGAAACGAAATACTGCGTTATATTTTACATTTTTTATATACATACCTTTCTTTCTTTAACGCAGTTTTTCGATAGTTTCAATACTAAGGGATGTCTTAATTTCCTTTTTAGGGGTTTGTTCTCCGTACACCTCTACTTTTTCTGATTTTAGCTAGAGATGAGTGTTAACTTGTCGCATCTAAATTACTGGCAGGTAGTTTTGCGAGGACATCAAACACAATGTTAGATCTAACAATTACTTAAGCCAATGCTTTAATATTGTTGAGGCTACGTTAAAAAAATAGGCTGATTTCCGTATAATTTCCTTACAACGAGCAGTGGCTATTTAACATCTGATGTTGTATCTCATTAAGGTATCACTTCCATAAACCCAATTAAGGGATTTATGGTATGACGTAAAAGTGCTTACAGCTGTCATATATAATACTTATTAATATAAGTTAACTGTATATATAAAAACAGATATAAGAAACACGCCAGCAATTGTCACATAAAATAAACATACAAATTACTGAAAATAGTAACAGAGAATAAATTCTATGTATAATACACACATCAAACTAGAAGAATGTTGCCCATAGGCTTAAACGTAAGATTAAAATTAATTTATGTAGCTTTTGTGTGACATTGACCGGTGTAGACGTCAGACCGTAACATTGTTTCAGTTATATTATGAATATAAGAATAATATTGACTCTTAAGGCGTCATACTTTGTATGTCTTATTTTGTAGCTAACTTAAACATTTTATGCAATAAAAAATGCGCAAGTTCCGTATTATTCATGACAGTTTTGAACGTTCCCCTTTCGTGCGTTCCGCAAATTTTCTTCTTTCGAGCGTTAATATTATAGATGGGAACTTAATGTGTTTCTAAATTTCTGTTTCGTGCGCATCTAATTTACCTACTCGAAACTGAATAAATAGGAGAGAAAGTAAGAAGAGAATGCTGCTGCATAATACGGTGGGACGTCAGAGACGTTTTTATTCTATAAGGGTCAATACCATAAATATTAATTACAAGAATACTATTGATTTGTAAGGCGTCCTTCGTTGTATATCTTATTTTGCAGCATACTTAAACATTTTTATGCAATAAAAAATTGCGCAAAGTTCCCTATTATCCATGGCTAAACCATTTATAAGCGTTTCGGGCGTTCCTCTTTCGTGCGTTCCCACAAATTTTACTCTTTCGGGCGTTAAGGCTATACGTATAAACTTAATGTGCTTCTGAATTTCCGTTTTGTTCATATCTAAGTTACCTACTCGAAACTGAATAAATGTGAGAGAAAGTAAAAACAGAATGCTGTTGAATAATACGGTGTGACGTCAGAGATGTTTTTATTCTATGAGGGTCAATACCGTAAAATATGAATTATACGAATACTATTGACTTTTAAGGCGTCATACTCTGTATATCTTATTTTGTAACATACTTAAACATCTTTATGCAATAAAAAATGCGTATTATCCATGGCTAAACGATTCATGACCTTTTCGAACGTTTCCCTTTCGTGCGTTCCTGCAAATTTTCCTCTTTCCAGAGTTATAGCTAGGAACTTAATGTGCTTCTGAATTTCCGTTTCATGCGTATTTAAGTTACCTATCGAAACTGATTAAATAGGAGAGAAAGACAAAACAGAATGCTGCCTTCTCTGAAGGTCAATACCTTGAAGTATTAATTACAAGAATACTATTGATTTTTAAGGCGTCATTCTCTGTATATTTTATTTTGTAGCATACTTAATCATTTTTATGCAATAAAAAAATGCGCAAGTTCCCTATTATCCTTATACACACACTATTTTGCAGAGAGACGTTGTAATAGTGTATTTCTTCTTGAAGAACTTTCATCAGTTCAAATTTATTGGAATGTGCTTTTCCGATCCGTCTGTTAAGCCATATTCGACGAGAATTATCAATAAAATAACCGTTGAGTTTAACAATGGCTTCTAGGTAGAGGAACTTTGCATTATAGAAAGCCAACCATCGCTAACTTTATGTTCTGGCAGATGAGCTAACGCAGCACACCTCCTTATGTGGTTCCTTTCTTCCTTGTTTTTCTTGTCCAAGTTTGTTAGACCCAAATCTTGCATTGTACACCAAATAGCTTATTTAAAATTACATCCTCTGATAACTGTGGCCGGAAAAACTTTTTCATAGCAATATGTACGACAACTTCAAAATCAATAATACAATTTTTTGGTAAAAAATTCTTAACTTTGTTTTTTAATAACGAGAAAAGTCGTTTGTACATCACCTCTTTTTTGTCAGGTAACAGGGCGTATACAGCAGGGATAATATTTGTTCTTTCTTACGTATAACCAATATCAAGGTGAACTGTGTATAATTGGTAAAACTTTGAACTGCAGCTTTTAAAAGTTCCATAGGAAGTAATAAGCAATCTCCATCATCTCTTGACGATATATCTGCCATACTGGCGTAACCTCTTCTCTTGATCTTTTCCTGGCGTTATATAAACTCTTGTCAACTTCATATTTTGCAAAATCTGGAATACTGTTGTGGTTTCTTATCACTTCTGACTTTTGATTTTACTTCATCAATAGGGTGAGTCATTAGTGCGCCGTCGGAAGATCCTGGCTTTATTATTAAGAATAAAAAAAGTTATAGCGCCGATCTATATCAGACTTAGATGTGCATCGAATAAAAATAGTTTCATCCCTATAGGGTGTTCCATAATTGCAGGACCGGACTCAGCTTTGTTTTGTTAAATGGAACCCTATATTTATTTAATTTTACTATTATTTGTCTTGTTAAATGCTAAAAAACGGTATTTCGTTTTTAAATTTATTTTGTAGCGTTGCCAAGTCAGAGAATTTTTTCTTTAAAAAAGTGAAAATTTATACCTTTACTTAAATTGTTCTGAAGACTTTAATATTAACAGTAGAACTGTAAGGTTTGGCAGACAGGTAAACAAGACCTTGCTCTATCTTTTGACCTTCATACTTCCTGATTATACTATACTGGGTGTTTACAAAATATGGTCAATTTTTGCAAATTTGAAATGACCATCACTTTTGTTTTTTAAATGGAACACCCTGTATTTTATCATGTCATCGTGTTCTGTTTTTAATTCTCTTACTTTTTTATAAAGCATGTAACATACCTAACGTTACGCGCTCTCGAAATATTTAAGATTTGTTGCAAAATTAATGACAATTGTGACAAACTGGACGGTCTATACAAAAGTAATAAAGCAAACAAAAGAATTTGTATTTGAAAAATCATAAATTATTGAGAAAATTATAATAAGTTATAACTAAATCAAATGCTCGATGTGTTCACGATTTTCTTACAAACAGGTGTGAATTCTCCTCAAAAAAGAATCTTCAACATTTCGCAGCATATTTTGGTTAACCATTTGAAATGCATTCCGTATTCTAATTTTCATATCTTCTTTGGTGGTAGGAGATTCTTGGTATACTAAGCTTTTAATATAACCCCACAGGAAAAAATCTAATTTTGTCAGATCAGGAGTCCGAGCTGGCCATCCTACTGGCCCTCCTCTCCCAATTCATGTATTGGGAAACGTTCTGTCTAGATGTTCTCTAACAATGCGACTATAGTGGGGAGCCGCACCATCCTGCTGAAGCCACATCCTTTGACATGTGTCTAACGGCAATTCTTCAAGGAACGGAGGTAACTCATTTTGAAGAAATTCAAGATAGGTTTGACCATTAACATTTCTTTCAAAAAAGTAAGGTCCAATTATATGGTTACCTACTATCCCGCCCCACAAATTCAAAGACCAGCGATGCTGATGATCTATTTTTCTAATAGCGTGGGGATTTGTATTGTCATAATAATGGAAATTATTCCTGTTCACAAAACCATTTTTGTGAAAGGTTGCGTCATCAAAATGTGTTTAAAGAAATAATTGTCCTGTCCTAATCGTTCCCACTGGGAGAATTTCAAGCGTCTTTGAAAATCATTTGCATTCAGATCTTGGACTAGTTGAAAATGGTATAGATGAAATTTATTTTTTCGAATAATCTTGGAAACACTAGTTTGACTAATACCTAAATCAGCACTGAGGTCCATTGTGCTAACGTTTGGATTTTCCACTACACTGGTTAGTACCACAAATACGTTTTCTTCGTTTATAACCTTTTTTTCTCGTTCTTTTCTTTCGTATTGTACATGTCCTGTTCTTTCAAATCTTACTTTGAGTTTTTCAAATGTCCTTGGATCAGGATGCCTGCGCTCAGGAAATCATTGTTCATAAATTCTGGAAGCAAGAAATGAATTTCTTTCACCTTCGCCCAAAGCGTAGACCATGTCAATACATTCATCTTGTGAAAATTTCATTTTTCACACTAAACTGAGGAACTAGTGAATGACGTTTAAGCCATACGTCAGGAATTATAAATCGCAGGCCTACTGGATGCCCTTTTTACAATTATTGCCATATTATAAAATTGATTTTAAAAACTCGAATAAGAAGTAAACCTTTGTCCATTAGTGTTTATTGGACCATATTGTCAAGACATTTACGATTTGTAAATATTCAAAGCAAAAGTCATGATTATTTTATTAATTTTGCAACAAATCTTAAATATTTCGAGAACGCGTAACGTTAGGTATATTACATGCTTAATAAAAAAGTAAACACCCAGTATAGTATAATCAGGAAGTATGAAGGTCAAAAGATAGAGCAAGGTCTTGTTTACCCGTCTGCCAAACCTTACAGTTCTACTGTTAATATTAAAGTCTTCAGAACAATTTAAATAAAGGTATAAATTTTCACTTTTTTAAAGAAAAAAATGCTATAACTTGGCAACGCCACAAAATAAATTTAAAAACAAAGTACGGTTTTTTAGCATTTAACAAGACAAATAATAATAAAATTAAATAAATATAGGGTTCCATTTAACAAAACATAGCTGAGTCCGGTCCTGCAATTATGGAACACCCTGTAGGGATGAAACTATTTTTATTCGATGCACATCTAAGTCTGATGTAGATCGGCGCTATAACATTTTTTTTATTTTTAATAATAAAGCCAGGATCTTCCGACGGCGTACTAATGACTCACCTATATATATATATATATATATATATATATATATATATATATATATATATATATATATAAATTTGTAATTGTAATTTAAAGCTTGATAAAGGTGTGTTTGGCGATGAAATTATGTTGATACCAATTGGTAGCTACTATATTTTATTGTGTTATTTGTATTAGTTTTTATGGAATTTAAATCAATGAGAATATTCACTCAGTGAACTTTCAACATTTAATTGAACAGTGATATAAGTATAAATATATTATTTAGAATTTAATGTTCGAAATGTGATTTAAGAAAACGAAATATTTTCTGGACGCCCGAAACGGGAACATTTCAACTAAAATTTTTCGACGCGTAATAAGGGAACGCACGAAACCGGAAAACACTGACTAAAAATGTCGCGCAGCTAGAGCAGGCTTATATTTGCATTTTTTTATTCCATAAATTTGTTTTAACATTTCAACTTAATCTTAAAGATATTAATTGTATTTGTTAGTGAAACGTCTAATTAATATAAAATATAAATAAAGAAAATACACGATTTATTTACCCAAAAGATAAGTATTTTAATTAAAAATATGAATTGAAAGAATTTAATTTTTAGTACGGTTCTGCACTGTTCAAGATTGGTGCGTTCCCATAAATCTTGCGTATTTCGTCAGTATACTTGCCAAATTGGACCGGTAATAATAATAAGAAAATAAAGTAGTAAAATAATATATAATAATTTTATAATTTTCGAAAGAATAAAAAAAATAGAAGAACTTGGCGATATAAGTAGTACCTATGGTCCAGTAGCAAGATACGATATAAGAGAATCATTTATAAAATGGTTTGAGTATTCGATAAAAATGAAATAGGAAGCGTGTAAACAATTAAATGTTATGTTAAAGTGAGTTTTGTTAAATTAGAGAAAGTATATTATTGCATTACTTGCTATCTGTTATCATTATTACCCTTAATTCTTGCTTGTTAGCAGCATCTTCATTAATGATAGTACAATTTCATAACATTGATCAAAATGCAACATTTCAATTACTTTTAATAAGATTAAATCGTGGACAGAATGTGAAACATTTTTTTGCAATTAGTTTTTTTGATTTATTAAATTATGAAGGGGATGTGGTGCTTTATTTTACATTCATTTTAAATAATAACTTCCTTGTATTTCTACCGACCGCTTCGTGTACACTATGTACTAGTGCACTTACTATAGATGTTGCAGATGATTGCAATTGCAGTTTTGATTAAGTTTAATAATATTGGCGCAGCCTACTATCTAGGCGAGGTCGAATTATTTTATTCTACAGGATGGCACTTGTTATATTTTATTTATATTAATGTAACTGTAGGCGATGTTATTTGCTCAATTAAATGGAGCATAATCCAAACGCAGCACGGAAACAATCATCATCTACTAATTTTAGTTATGTTATGTTGCATCTTAAAAATATACTCATTTCTGGAAGTTATCTATCACTTAATTTATATATTTTAGTGTGATGGAGTAACAACATATATTGTCTCTATGTGAATGATTAAGACATTAAGTCTTTTATAAAGTTTAATTGAAACATTTCTCGATTAACATTATAATTAAGGTCAAGGTTGTATATTTAATATTATATTGTTAAGATGTACTTATTAATTTTTGCAAAATTTAAAATACGCCTACAAATGCATTTATAAATTATATTTGTTTATTAAAATTACGATAATTACAAAATTAATTGTTTAATTGATTAGTAATTAATTATTTATAATTGAATTTTTGCCAATCCGTCTGTAAACAAAGATTGTACAGGGTGTGAAGATAAGTAGTGGGTAGGTTGTAGGAGTAACACAAATATAGTTCTTATGTGTGGTGGTAATAGACATATTGGTTTATTAACGTCAAAATATCTAAAATGATTTGGAAATATCCTTATCATTATCCTCATACTGAAACTAAACGATTCTGATAATTAATTTAAGCAAATTTAGAATCATTTTTGTAGTACTTAAAAAAGAAGAAAATGCAAATCAATTTTTAAATAAATTAAAGAAAAATGTAAGAACTGAATTGAATAATTTATTTTTTTTTAAAAGTTTATTAACGTTTTTAGTTGTAAATTATTATGCTGATATAAATTCCTCACACCTCAGAATTCATCATGATCATCGTTATAAGTAAGCTATATGAACTAAGCTTACTAAAAGTGTATGTAAATCGAGAGGTGGGTAACCATTCTCTGTATTCATGAAAAACGGTTTTATTCTACTTTATAACACTGTATATAATATAGGTACCTATTTGGGGCCCGCCCTAAAAATTTGAATAATTTTAAAACAATTAAAATAAATTTGACGCAGTGGTTACCTATTAACTACGTAACCATTCCTGGGTTCCATTCCCAGTTGTCTCTAAACAGTCTCCAGGCTTCGATGTTTGTAAATGAGTAGATCGAACACCGCTACAGTAAATACTCTCATTGGGGCCGAAATTATGGTACGCCACCACAAAGTCAGATTCACTGCTAATAACATGCTACTTTATCTTCAAAAACAACCATAAAATTACTATTGAATTGTCTATTCTGTATTCACGTTAACAAATAAATACTTGACAGTTGTACCTCAGAATGTTTTACGTGTTCGTTTCCTACACAATCAATAATGTGGTATACGGGGGTGTTTTTTTAAGTTTTCTACCTAGCTATGAAAGAAAGACGAGGAGTAATAAAAAATATTTATTTCTCTACATAACTACCATCTACACTAACACATTTAATCCAGCGTTTCCCCGCTGCTTTATTCGATAAAAAAAATTCATTCGTTCGCGCTCAACAAACGACGTTGTGGCGCTTTTCAGATCATCATCTGAGTAACATTTGCGGCCCTTGAGGTGTTTCTCCGGATGCTTGAATAAAAAATTGTCACACGGTGGTAAATCAGGGTTGCACGGTGTATTGTAGTTATTTGGTAAAGCGACAGCTTGCAATAATAACTTGAGCCTAGTCGATCCTGCGGTTGTCGTGCAACTACGCATTTTTTTTTTTCGCCAGAAATTCGATTGTTTTGCTTTAATGCATTCGTTTTGCCTATTACTGTAGCTGCCGTTTTATTACAGTTTCTTTTATGAAATGTACAAAACAACACAATTACAAACACCAAAGAACATGAGAAAAAAAAATTGTAAAGAATAGTAGGTTGCAAATAATAAAGTATTAAATAGATATTAAAAAAATACCCAAAATATGAAAAGTGCATTCAACATTTTGGCACATTATAACCTAAAAAACAACGAAATCCAAAAAATGTAAAATAACACAAACGGTATCAATACATAATGTAACACATTCCATATTAAAAACCTTGTATGTGCTATAATATTATCTCCATCACCGACCATCGATTTAACTCCGTCCGTGACTATTTCAAAGTGCAATAATAATTAAAACTAAAGAAAGTCTTCATTTGTGGTCCAAGGCAGTTAACGGGTACATTAGCACTGACGTTACGCAAAATTATGGACGACAATAGACGTTAATAGCAGGAAAATGATTAAGGAAGTGCTTCAATTGTGATTCATGTACCTCACCATTAATTGTGGTCACTTTACTATGTATTCAATATGCAAAATTCTCTTACAACCCCAAAAAACGGTCGCCATCAACTTTCCAGGCGAAGATTGGGTTCTTGCATTGGTTCCTGCTTTTGGAACAGTTCCAAGCGAACACCCATGTTGCATCGTGTGTGAGAATTTGCTAAACCGTTCAAATGGTTTTGACAAATTTCTTCTTCAGCTGTGTCTCCTTTGGTGTATGTGGTGTGTGAAGCAAAAAATATTGTCAAACTGCACAATGTTACGGAGCCGTACAGAATTACGTGAGAATACTTATTACTATACTAGCAGTTATTTGACAGCCAAGAAATTTGTTTGAGTAAGTCATTTTCATGTCTAGGTAAATTATATAAAAATACGCCCTTGTATAATCGCATATATAAACATTACATTTCATGTAGAATATTTTACAACTGTCGCATTTAATGTCAAAATTAAAAAAAAATGTTTTACCTTCTTTAAAGCTCTCGGCTAAAGTCTCGAGCGCTAAAAACAGTATCGTGTTTGAAGAGTAAGCTTTCATATCGTAATATACTACTTTGGTGGTCACCACACAAATTGGCTGCTAATCACTGCGTTTCTTAGGTTTACAACATAATAGCGAAGTGGGTATTAAAATAAAAGTTCTTGGTTTCACTCCCGATTGCACTTCAGTAGTAACGCTGTATCACTATCCTTTATAAGGTATCTCTTATCCTTTAGCCCTATTTGCGGATCTCGAGGCTCAAGCTTATTGCATCGACTAGTAAGAATTGTAAAGAGTAAACCTCATTATTTTTCCGTATTGGCTTCTAAAATATTTCTTTCTTTATTTGCTTATTCTCAAATTGAGGACAGTTGATCAAAATGGCGAAGCGCATCAAACCTTCTACTCATGTTTTTTGGGCGCAGATGGCACCGATACACCTAATGAACCAAATATAAATTAGCTAGACTAGTGGCTCACTTGTAATAAAAACAAAAAACTATGATAACTGGTATTATATTTTGCCTTGAAACACACCAAGCATAGCACGGAAGATACTGAAGATGTGTTGATGTACGGATCAAAGATTAGGTATTTTAGATAACACATATCACTTTCTTTTTATTCTTTCATCCGTATATCCGTCTTTTCTCTAAGGAACGTTTTCGTAAAGCTTGATTTAGATCTCAAAGGAAAACGTGTAATATCAAAAGATAAACCTCTCCTTAGTACCTCCCTCCTTGTGTCTCCCTCCAAAGAAAAACGAGGAGTGTAAGGTAAAAATTAAAATCAAGCAACAGAGCAGATTTTGGTATTTGGGTGTGACATGAAAACGTACAATGTCAGTAGGTGGACCTCCCCATATCACCCCTATCTCCTTGCACGTATAACACTTCTTCGAAAGGGGTGAACAGTGTTAGGGGAAAAATAATAATTAAGCTACAGGGCCAAGTTCGGTTTCAAATAACAGCGTGCAATGCCACTTCTGCCCTCTTCCTCTAACGGAGACGCGCGTTTATTAATGTCTAGGTGTATTAAGCCGAAAAAAATACGAAAAAGATGTTTTCAACAAGTCAATATTTCAGTAAAAAATGACGGAGAATGTAACCCCGCTCTCTCCTCCCCCACCCATATCGAACTGGATATAAAGTTGGTTTATGTAAATCGTTTAAGATTACTTTTTGAACTTGTTTCTGATCATCTTTTGCTTTGTTTTCTTATTAGTCTCTTTCTTACGTACAATTTCGTGCCTTCTTACACCTGCAATTCCAATTTTTAAATTGATGATAACTGACGAAATTTGTAAAGCTGTTCCTGTTTTGAATTTATAGAGCATAATTTTGAAAATTAAAATCTGTTATAGGCCATAATATGTCAAACAAAGCAACCTCGGTACCAAATTTCTTTAGACCAATGCGATTGATGAATTACCATAATGCTGAAAGAATAATGTATCCAGGTCAACGCTACGACTGTGTTCATGGTTATATTCCTGGAAGTTCATAAACCTCTTAAACGTTACTGGATTCATTGGTCTCTTTAGGCAACCGAATTAGCGTAAGAGCAAACCAAACGCAAACTGTACGGGGTACCTCTTCAATATCGCCAGATGCGGTGTACATTGGCCTTTTCACCGGAAAAACAGGCAACTCCCCAAAAACAAACACTATCCATGACATACTGATCTGTTCAAGTTGAAGGCAATCGGCTTAGCTAAGTTACAAATCACTTTGCAAGGTCATTTTCCGTAGGCAATGTGGAAGTAAAGGTTATGTCAAATTCTCTAAAATAAGATTTGAAATAAGGTTCATTGAACTGTACAAGGTCATTGCTCTAGCAAGACACAAAACATATGCATGACTCATTAATCTTTTAAAGATCAAGCAAACCCCTTACTTATCCTAGCCCAAAAAATGCCAGATGCATGACTAATCCCGTTAGGTTAGGTCACATGGCCTAACCTAAAAATAAACCGGATGCTGAAACATCAACCTTTTGTTTTGATAACCGTGAATATATACAGAGAAGTACCTATGTGGTTCGCGTTCTGACCTCTAGGGTCATAATCCTGCAATATAAGAGCAGCATGCTCCTTATGGATTAGATCTGTTTATCAGGGTTAAAAATACATGTTGTAAACCGTTTAAGAACGTGGTTGACTTAGATACCACCGAAAAATATAAAATACTGGTATTAGTAATACTTTTTCCAAGTATGGTGATCGGTTTAATGTAGAAACGCACAATTCAAAGTAGTAGTAGTATATACAAAGATCTACACAGAGCAATAATTTGATAACGAAGATAAATAATTTAAAATACAAGTGTTGAAACAGAGATAACTAACATTACTGCAATTACGTTTTTTGATTTAATATTCTTCTTGTACTGTATAATTAAGCAATTAAAAAAGCAATTTGTTAACTATCTTCAATTCGGGGAATATGAATTGGGACAAGATTGTGGCATTGACCTTGACATATCTTTCTCTTTTACCTTATCGTAATTTCTTATCTATCTACATATGTATCTCTCTTACACATGAAATCCCTAGGTAGGTCAGAAGTGACATGGGATTATTATTATGAACGTACTGGAAAGAAAAGGAAGATTTTTTTAAACTTTTCGTCCGATCTCTCTACGCCATACATGTTTAAAGACAATGCAATGCGTACAATACAACGGCGCCCGTTTTTTTGTGTTCTTTTCAATAAACTGTAATTTTCTGTAAATTTGCCATTTGTGATATTATATATATATATATATATATATATATATATATTATATAGGGTGATTTTTAAGTTGATGCTTTTTTTTAAACATTGTATAGAACTAATTAAAATAAACAACTTTTTCAAATAACATTTTTTCGTTTTGTTTTAATTGTTGCTGCTGCCTGTTCTATGCGCCCAATTAATTATTCCCGCGTGTTTACCGGTGTTTATAGTCTCACCACGCACATTCGGGTTGTTATGGAACTGCAAACAATCTCTGTGATAAACCGGCTGTTAATTTTGTTTTGTTTCTGTTTACACTTTTTATGTCAAGCAGAAATGTGTCAATTTGTTGTCAGTTAATCGTGTGTTAGATTTCAGTCAGTTTGTGATTATTGAAAAATAAAGAATGGCTCATGTGTATGAAAATAATGAACTCGTGGACATGCTGTTGATTTATCGGGAGTGTCGTCAAAGTGCGGCTGCAGCCGCAAGGCTGTATGCAGAACGCTTTCCATTAAGAGTGCATCTGACATCCCGTAGTTTTATAAATCTCGTTCAGAGGGCAAGGGATACTGGTTATTTAAGAGAACATCGTGGAGGGCATATAGGAAGACCGAGACAACCTGTGAATATGCAGAATGAAGAACAAGTTTTGAATATTGTTGAGGAAGATCCATCGATAAGTGCTAGAGAAATTGCACGTGAGGTCAGTGTAAGTCAAACAAAGGTGTGGAAAACATTGCTGGAAAATCAGTTGTACCCATTTCACGTTCAACGTGTACACGCGCTACTTCCTCAAGACCATCCCCGTAGAGTTGAGTTCTGTGCATGGCTTTTGCAAAACAATGCAGATCATTTGAATTTTACAAGAAAAATTTTGTGCGTGGACGAGGCAATATTCACCAGAAATGGAATCAACAATTTCCGCAATATTCATGTTTGGTCATTTGAAAATCCCCATGCTATACGGAGATCAAGTTTTCAAGAAAGATTTTCCCTAAATGTTTGGGCTGGAATTGTAAATGGAATACTCATTGGTCCGCACATCTTGCCAGACCGTTTAACGGGCGAGAATTATCAGAATTTTTTGGAAAGTCATCTACCTAATCTGCTGGAAAAATTGCCATTGGATATAAGGCAAAATATGTGACTTCTATAAGACGGAGCACCTCATTTTAGACGAGAAGTGCGGGAGTTCTTGGATTATACTTTTCCAAACAGGTGGATTGGTCGAAATGGGCCAGTTGCGTGGCCACCTTGCTCACCAGACCTTACACCATGCGATTTTTTTCTGTGGGGTTACATGAAAGCGTTAGTTTTTAAAACACCGGTAAACACGCAGGAAAAATTAATTGGGCGCATAGAACAGACAGCAGCAACAATTAAAACAAAACGAATTTCGTTATTACGCGCTGTCACCGAACAGTGGTTACATCGCGCACAGCGTTGTGTAGAACAGAATGGTGACAACATTGAACATGTCATTTGAAATAGAACTTGACTGCTTATTCCTTTAAAACGAAATATATCTTTTATTTTTGAGTTAATTAAAAAATGTTATTTGAAAAAGTTGTTTATTTTAATTAGTTCTATACACAAAAAAAAGCATCAACTTAAAAATCACCCTGTATATAACTCACAAAACCTACATTTTTATACAGCACATTACTGTCAAATATCTATGTAAACGAACTCAAAAAATACATTATCTAAGGGTTGAAGTAATTTTACGGTGTGTGGAATATTTTTTACACGGCTTGTCCACAAATTAAGTTCCAATTGGTCATAAACATTACAAGACTTTTTCTTTCAATTGCTGTGGTAGTATTTGCTTAAACTATTTATACCTATGAAATTTACTAAAAACTTCTAATGATAGAGATAAAACTCATTTCAAGGTCGGAGCTATAAGGTGAATGATTAAAAATATCCCACTGAAATCTTTCCAAGGGTATCGTAGCAGTAGTACTGAGACACTAGACGCCATCTTGAATTTTGACGTCACTTCCGGTTTTACACGCCCACGTGGAGGACCGGTTTTCCACTTATTTTACACGCTTACGTGTAGGACGTGTTTTCACCCTATTTTTGCACATCCACGTGTGAGACAGGATTTTCAACCCTAATTTTTACACATCCACGTGTGAGACCGTATTTTTCATCCCTAATTATTTTTATATGCCCATGTGTGAGACCGGATTTTCCACCCTTATTTTTGCACGTCCACGTGTGAGACCGTGTTTTCAACCCTATTTTTGCACGCTTACGTGTGAGACCGGATTTTCCACCCTATTTTTTATATATCCTCGTGTGAGACCGTATTTTCAACCCTAATTTTTACACGCTTACGTGTGAGGCCGGGTTTTCCACCCTTATTTTTACTCGCTTACGTGTGAGACCGTATTTTCAACCCTTTTCAACCCTAATTATTTTCGCTTTTGATTCGTCCACGTGTAGGACGCGTTTTCAACCCTTTGCATTCTTAATTAAGGCCTTTTTTGTATTTATCAGATCCGTGTGGGGGATATATTTTTCAACCCTTGATGAAATTTTTAACTGTTTTATTTGTATTAAGGGCCTTTTTGACAGCAATTTTTGTGTTCACTAGCGTGAGCGACGTACATTTCAACCCTGACAGTATTTTCAACCTTTTGTTTGTATTAAGAGCCCTTTTGGCGGGGAGCCCTAAAGGATAGGCAAATGGATGTGCACGTAGGATCGTATTTTCTACCTATTTTTAAGGGTTAATAAACGGTAGAATATTTTTGGTATTAAAAGAAGCTAATCAAGGTAAAGGTAACGTATACGTTTGATTTTAAATACACTATTAAATTCTATAACGATAATAAACAGTTAATGGCATTGCATAATCAGCTAATTACCCTGTTGTTGTCATACAATGTGAATGTACGGTTTAGCGACTATTTAATATGAATTGAATTTTATCAAATGAGATTGCATAATTGTTGTTATTATTAAAATCATTATTAGATTTCTTTTAAACACCCATCTACAGATTGTGATCCTCTACCTGGTTTAAAATTCACTTGAATATATTTTAAAATGAAATTACTTTAAAAATAAAACGTGTAATTAACTAATTGATTAACCTGCTTACAGCAATAGTAATCACTGAAAATTAAGGAATGTCGCTTTTATTTATTTACCTTTTAATACGTATCATTTATATGCAATATATTCTGGTTTTAAATATGAGTCACAATGTATCGCAATGCTTTCTGCTTTAATTATAGGTCATAATTAAATCTAGTTGTCGCTCAAGGTAATCACTACCAAATTAATCTCATCTACAACAAGAAACTTAATATCAATAATGTTAACAAAGTATTTTTATAATGCCATTTCTCGCATAGTTTAATGTCCATGTATGGTCATATTTTAGTCTTGGGAGATCGGATTTTGTCACAAAATACAAGCACAGGAACAATTACAAGTACAAGCACAAGCGCAAGCACAGGTACATACAAACACACAAACACGAAAAAACGAAAAATCGCAAACACGAAAAACGAAAATTCGCAAACACGAAAATTCGTAAACACACAAACTCACAAACACAAAAAACGAAAACGAAAATTCGCAAACACGAAAAATAACAAACACACAAACGCGCAGAGTACGAAAAAACGCAAACACGAAAAATCGTAAACACAAAATTCTCAAACACGAAAACCGCAAACATACAAACGCACAAACACGAAAAACGAAAACACACAAAACGAAAAACACGCAAAGCTGCCGAATGAATTAAGACTGGGATTTGGAGTCTATAAACAAAATGATTCTCTCTGTCTCTGTCTCTGTCCTGTCTCTGTCTCTGTCTCTCTCTTCTGTCTCTGTCTCTGTCTCTGTCTCTGTCTCTGTCTCTGTCTCTGTCTCTGTCTCTGTCTCTGTCTCTGTCTTGTCTCTGTCTCTGTCTCTGTCTCTGTCTCTGTCTCTGTGTCTGTCTCTGTATCTGTCTCTGTCTCTGTGTCTGTGTCTGTCTCTGTCTCTGTCTCAGTCTCTGTCTCAGTCTCTGTCTCAGTCTCTGTCTCCTCTGTCTCTGCTCTGTCTCTGTCTCTGTCTCTGTCTCTGTCTCTGTCTCTGTCTCTGTCTTTGTCTCTCTCTCTGTCTTTGTCTCTGTCTCTGTCTCTGTCTCTGTCTCTGTCTCTGTCTCTGTGTCTGTCTCTGTCTCTGTCTCTGTCTCTGTGTCTGTGTCTGTCTCTGTCTCTGTTTCTGTCTCAGTCTCTGTCTCAGTCTCTGTCTCTGTCTCAGTCTCTGTCTCTGCCTCTGTCTCTGTCTCTGTCTCTGTTTCTGTTCTGCTCTGTCTCTATCTCTGTCTCTGTCTCTGTCTCCGTCTCCGTCTCTGTCTCTGTCTCTTAATCGCATACGGTCGAGGTGCGTGTCTGGGTAGTTGATTAGAAGCACATACAAGTCGAAAACACATTCTTCTTGTGGCTGGGATCGATCTTCAAGCATCTCACGCATAAAAGCGTTCAGATTTTAAATCTCGCAGGCTCTGTGTTAGGCTGTGTACGTTTTCAATACATAAACAGAATCTTCACGTAGTAGCAAAACTAGCGTATTTCACCTCTATATACTGAGCTGAACAAACACTGTTAAAGCAATTAAACAAAGCACGGTCTGGGTTAGAAGCAAGCTTCTAATATATAGGCTTTAGATTTATAAACAATGGGCCACCATACAATGCTAGCATGTTAGAGTGTAGGATCAATACAAAAGCCATCCGCCGAAGAGTCGATCTACCACGACACATGAGACGCAGCACGCTTGACGCATAGGCCAAGGCTAGCGCCGTCTGCTCTAGCGAGAAATCTCACCAACACAAGCATCTTAGATTTAAAACACCACCAGCAGTTACGAAAACGCTAAAGCGAAACTTAGTCAATACTTGCAAACATGAATCGAAGACGTCCGATTCTACCGCAGAAAATACAGAGTTTATTAACACAAGACCGAAGGAAAGCTAACGTTCTTGAAAGTCTTATGTATATTATTAGTCTATTATAAACAAGCTTACATTATTATTATAACATAACAGCTTTATGAGTTGTTGTCAATATCTTCTTGAACATCCCGAGTCGTCCGATCATCATCATCATGATTTTGAGATTTGCACGCTTCCTCTACTCAAAGGCTCTTCTTCTGTGAACCATCATCTTGATGGAGATAACCAGCTCAACCACTCATCGCTTTCATCATTATCTTGAACGGTCTATGTTGTAATAGTTTATTAACAAGTCAGTAAAATCTCTAATGTCCGCTGATGTTGGCTCATAAAGGAGAATACATTATAGTAATCTCACTCGATGACAGTTACACTTCTCGAAGATGTCGATCTACCGAACGTGACGAGTACTTGGTCTTGCGCCAAGTACTCGTCAATGGCTAGCTGCGTTCTCGTTTCTCGTGTGTTTCGCTCTTTAACAGCTGTAACTGTCTCCAGTGGCATGTTTTATCTATAATGTTTATGTCTCCTGTTCTATGACGCCAACATCTAGCTGGTAGCATTAGAGATGTTGTAACTGACTTGTGTCTGAATAAACCTATACAACATAACCGTTCAGTTATAAGATCAAATCCGGTCTTTTAGATGAGTGTGGTTAGAGCGATACGTCAGATCCCAAGATGATGGTTCACAGAACATGAGAAGAGCTTGAGGTAGGCAAAGGCTAAACTCAAAATCATGATGTAGGATGAGGACGACTCACGGTTCAGATTAGATTAAACCGATAAAGCATGTTTTAAATAATAAGTTATTATATTAATATAATAATAATATCTTTCAAAACGTTAAGCTTTCCTTCGGTTTTGTTAATAAACCTGTTTTTTTCTAGCGGTGCTCCACCGTCTTGATTCATGTTTGCAAGTTTACAAGTTTTTCGCTTTAGCGTGTTTTCGCGCTCTCGTGTGTGTGTGTGTGTGTGTGTGTGTCACATACGTGCGTGCGTGCGAGCGTACGTACGGTCGTGCGAGCGCTCGCGCGCATACGTGCGTGCGTGCGAGCGTGCTAGCTGCGTGCGTGCGTACGTGTGACGTGCGTGCGTGCGTACATGTCGTGCGTGCGTGCTACGTGTACGTGCGTGCGTGCGTGCATGCGCGTTTTCGTTTGATCCTCGTACTAAAGCAGTGCTAGTCGATTGTATTTAGTTGTAGGCCCTATTGTGTTGTCTAAAAGCTATAATTGGAAGCATTGCTTGCTATACCCAGGCCGTGGGTTATGTTTAATTAGCTTTTTAACAGATGTATTTATTTATGATTAGATCAGGCTTGCATGTAAAGTAATATAGAGGTGAAACTAACTAGCTAATGTGTTTTGCTGCTACACGTATCACAGTATTGAAGATTCTGTTTATGTATTAGAAAACGTACTACAGCCTCAAAACAGAGTGCAGATAAAATTGAAGAAAGATGTATGCGCACAAGTGTTGAGATGCTTGAAATCGATCCCCCAGCCACAAGAAGAATGTGTTTTCGACTTGTATGTGCTTCTAATCAACTACCCAGACACGCACCTCGACCGTATGCGATTAAGAGACAGAGACAGAGACAGAGACGGAGACTGAGACAGAGACAGAGACAGAGATAGAGACAGAGACAGAGACAGAGACAGAAACAGAGACAGAGACAGAGACAGAGGCAGAGACAGAGACTGAGACAGAGACAGAGACTGAGACAGAGACTGAGACAGAAACAGAGACAGAGACAGACACAGACACAGAGACAGAGACAGAGACAGAGACAGACCACAGAGACAGAGACAGAGACAGAGACAGAGACAGAGACAGAGACAGAGACAGAGACAGAGACAGAGACAGAGACAGAGACAGAGACAGAGACAGAGACAGAGACAGAGACAGAGACAAAGACAGAGACAGAGACAAAGACAGAGACAGAGACAGAGACAGAGACAGAGACAGAGACAGAGACAGAGACAGAGACAGAGACAGAGACTGAGACAGAGACTGAGACAGAGACTGAGACAGAGACAGAGACAGAGACAGAGACAGAGACAGACACAGACACAGAGACAGAGACAGAGACAGAGACAGAGACAGAGACAGAGACAGAGACAGAGACAGAGACAGAGACAGAGACAGAGACAGAGACAGAGACAGAGACAGAGACAGAGACAGAGACAGAGACAGAGACAGAGACGAGAGAGAGACAGAGACAGAGACAGGGACAGAGACAGAGACAGAGAGAATCATTTTGTTTATAGACTCCAAATCCCAGTCTTAATTCATTCGGCAGCTTTGCGTGTTTTTCGTTTTGTGTGTTTTCGTTTTTTCGTGTTTGTGCGTTTGTATGTTTGCGGTTTTCGTGTTTGAGAATTTTTGTGTTTACGATTTTTCGTGTTTGCGTTTTTTCGTACTCTGCGCGTTTGTGTTTGTTATTTTTCGTGTTTGCGAATTTTCGTTTTCGTTTTTTGTGTTTGTGAGTTTGTGTGTTTACGAATTTTCGTGTTTGCGAATTTTCGTTTTTCGTGTTTGCGATTTTCGTTTTTCGTGTTTGTGTGTTTGTATGTACCTGTGCTTGCGCTTGTGCTTGTACTTGTAATTGTTCCTGTGCTTGTATTTTGTGACAAAATCCGATCTCCCAAGACTAAAATATGACCATACATGGACATTAAACTATGCGAGAATGGCATTATAAAAATACTTTGTTAACATTATTGATATTAAGTTTCTTGTTGTAGATGAGATTAATTTGGTAGTGATTACCTTGAGCGACAACTAGATTTAATTATGACCTATAATTAAAGCAGAAAGCATTGCGATACATTGTGACTCATATTTAAAACCAGAATATATTGCATATAAATGATACGTATTAAAAGGTAAATAAATAAAAGCGACATTCCTTAATTTTCAGTGATTACTATTGCTGTAAGCAGGTTAATCAATTAGTTAATTACACGTTTTATTTTTAAAGTAATTTCATTTTAAAATATATTCAAGTGAATTTTAAACCAGGTAGAGGATCACAATCTGTAGATGGTGTTTAAAAGAAATCTAATAATGATTTTAATAATAACAACAATTATGCAATCTCATTTGATAAAATTCAATTCATATTAAATAGTCGCTAAACCGTACATTCACATTGTATGACAACAACAGGGTAATTAGCTGATTATGCAATGCCATTAACTGTTTATTATCGTTATAGAATTTAATAGTGTATTTAAAATCAAACGTATACGTTACCTTTACCTTGATTAGCTTCTTTAATACCAAAAATATTCTACCGTTTATTAACCCTTAAAAATAGGTAGAAAATACGATCCTACGTGCACATCCATTTGCCTATCCTTTAGGGGCTCCCGCCAAAAGGGCTCTTAATACAAACAAAAGGTTGAAAATACTGTCAGGGTTGAAATGTACGTCGCTCACGCTAGTGAACACAAAATTGCTGTCAAAAGGCCCTTAATACAAACAAAACAGTTAAAAATTTCATCAAGGGTTGAAAATATATCCCCACACGGATCTGATAAATACAAAAAAGGCCTTAATTAAGAATGCAAAGGGTTGAAAAACGCGTCCTACACGTGGACGAATCAAAAAGCGAAAATAATTAGGGTTGAAAAAGGGTTGAAAATACGGTCTCACACGTAAGCGAGTAAAAATAAGGGTGGAAAATCCGGCCTCACACGTAAGCGTGTAAAAATTAGGGTTGAAAATACGGTCTCACACGAGGATATATAAAAAATAGGGGTGAAAAACTCCGGTCTCACACGTAAGCGTGCAAAAATAGGGTTGAAAACACGGTCTCACACGTGGACGTGCAAAAATAAGGGTGGAAAATCCGGTCTCACATGGGCATATAAAAATAATTAGGGATGAAAAATACGGTCTCACACGTGGATGTGTAAAAATTAGGGTTGAAAATCCTGTCTCACACGTGGATGTGCAAAAATAGGGTGAAAACACGTCCTACACGTAAGCGTGTAAAATAAGTGGAAAACCGGTCCTCCACGTGGGAGTGTAAAACCGGAAGTGACGTCAAAATCCAAGATGGCGTCTAGTGTCTCAGTACTACTCGTAGCAGTTACTTAAGATAGTTTTTTCACGCACATTGATCAGAATTAATCCCGCTAATAACAAGCACATTTACATTTTACATTTAACAATGAAATACATATATAAATGCATTATAAGCATTTAAAAAAATTGTATTTTGTTAACTATGCGGAAAATCCATTAAATTCCCATAAGCTTGTCTTCAAATCACATTATTTAGCTTCCGTTTTAGGGCTGATGGTGCTGAGAGTTTTGGTGTAACGTGATACTTTTAATACAAGGAAAACTATTGTATCCTCAGAAGAGTACTTTTTATTAGTTTTTAGCTTCCGGGTCTGTCCTGATATATAAAATTAAAATACGCTCTATTTAATTGAAAATATGTGGGGGTCGATCAGGTTGTGGTAAAACATTAGCGGTCCTATTAAACATTTAATAAGGTTTCCCCACATAAATTAACAAAAACTGGAATGTGTTTATCATTTATCTTAGAGAGATCAACTCTACGTAAAAGGACTTTTAGTAAATTTCCAAGATGGTAAAAGCAGTTCCATAGTAAGAAATGAATTTTATCAAAGAATTTACGTATTATTAATTCCAATAATCTCTTTTAATCATATTTCTGTAATCTTAGCGGGATGAAGCTTGATCAATCTGCATTTCGTGATGGTTAAAATGAATCCCGTTAAAAGTACTACTGTAAAAATATCTGGTGTGGAATACAACACGACCTTGCAACGTACACAATGGAAATTAAAATAAATGAAATAATTTTTAATAACACTTTTTTAAGGATAATTATTTCACCCCTTTTATAAATAGGCAACATTGTAAACCCAAAAACAATAATCTATGTCAAACAGACGTTTAAAACTTCATACAACAGAGGTTAATAGACATCTAGATGCTAACTTAAATTAAAAGAAATGAAATAGTTTTAATTTCAATTTTTTTAGGATAACTATGCAACCGCTTTTTTATACGTTCATAACGAAAACAGGCAACATAGTAAAAACAAAAACAATAATCTATGTCAAAATGACGTTTGAAACTTCATGTCAGATAGAGATTAATAGACATAAATACATGTTAACGAAAAAAATTACAAACCCGCCCGCATCTATAAAAATATCGATAATACAGCTTCAGCATTTTCAATCATATTTATTTAATTTTTACATTTATTTCGTTTTACATTAAAAAACTTTATAAAGAAAATTTATGTAAAATTAAATTTTCTTTAAAAAATACGTCTACACTTTTTCTTATAAAATTAATCGTTATTCAGATATAAAAAAATGTAAAATTTTAACACTTAAATTCTACCTTTGAATTTTTTGCCGCTAAACTACGCGTCGTATCAAAAAATTTCATGGAACATAATTAATCGATATGTTTAAGGTCTGTATGAAGGTATTTTTATATCTTTGAAATATGCAGCTATTTTAGAAAAATTTGATAAAAACCAAAAACCCACCCTTTCCGCCGCTGGATTTCTTCCAAAATCTAATCAGCTCTAAGCCAAATGAAAACGAACTTAAATACAAAATTTTAAGTACGTAGGTATGTTAGTTCTGGAGTTATCAAGCATACTAACATACATCCACACAGATATACACACGCAAACACATAAAAATCTAGGGTATAAATTACACGTTTTAGGTGAATGTTTTTTAACGAGATTCTACATCCAGAAATTTCAACTTAATCTGGACTAAACAATTAAATAACGTTACAGAAAAATAGTAAGAGAATTTTAAGAAGTCATTAAAAACCCGTTAAGAAAAACTGGCGGGGTTGAAGGTACGGCTATTCTATTGACGTAGTTGATGATTGAGGCATTCCTACATTAACTCTCTCATATCCCAATAATTGAAACCCCTGGTACTTTCTCGTACGTCTTACAGTAGACCATTTATTTGTATTGTAAATACAATCATGAAGCGGAAATTTGTTTAGTTGTTAAGGATGAACATATGATTATTTATTTTTCAACTTATCCTACCTATTTGGCTGCCCCACAAAATGGTTCCTCCGATTAGAGACACACTTTGCATGTGTATTGGTTCGGCCCTGATAGCATCCTAAAATCAAATTTACATGTTGTTAAGTTTTACGTTATTTTGCTTGATAAATTCTCGTTTAGTATTTTCAGCAGTTTGTCTGGTTCAATAAGGTGTAAAAATATTTAATGAAATGGTTTTCTGTGCTCTACGCGGGATTGCGCCCGCCCGCGGTGCTAGATTCGCGGGCCAAACTACACCATTCTCAACTTTTCGGATTTTTACGTTTAAGAATCTCCAAACGTTGCATTTTCTTTCATAAATAATTTGTGTAAATCGATAAATCTAACCCCACTGCAAATAGACTATTTTTATTTACAGCTATCGTTTCATTTTTTATCATATGACACATTTGCACTTGGCTAGTTTAATATTTAGCGTCTGCTTTATAAATAACTTCAAATAAATTAAGATAAAAATTAAACATAAATTACTTTAGTGTAAAATATGCAAATATCGATAAAGCTTAATATATATTTTTTAAAGAACGTTCCATGATAATTTAATTATTAATCGCTTACATAAGTGAATTAATACTGTTATACCAATTATAAGATGGAAAATAAATTATAATATATTTAAGTTCAAGTGTGAGTCTGTTGTATAAAGGAATGGGCTGCTGCGATGCGTTGTTGGAATTTATATTTAATTATTAAATTAAAATACATCGATATTTTAAATTGTTTCTATTAATAATTCTTTTAGGTGTTAAAGTCGACAACAAATTAATTAAAATTTCTTTTCTTTAATCTGCCACGCAGTTTGACCGATATACAACTACGTGAATTATATATAAATTTACTGTGTAATTAAGTCTGGGTTTAATTAATCTATTTTCATGAAAATCATAAAACATTATCTAAATAGCTAATCCGTATAGAATAAAAAGTTTTTATTGGGTCTCATTACAGAAGATAACTGAATTATGGTAATGAAAGTTGTGCGTATAAAGGTGTAATGAACCTATTCTTTTCTCTGTTCTTGAAGGGGTATTTACCGAATAAAATAAATGTTACGCCACTGTAGAAGAATGTTCTATCACAGTCAGTCGTTTACAACTTATGATTAAGGTTTTATTACCTTTATCCCCCTTCCCCTGATCTTCATTTGTGCCCTCACAAGAGACCGCTATCAACTTTATAATATATATTTATGTTTATATTTTTATAGCTTATAAAAAGAAATATGTAATTAGAATATAAATAATAAACGCGATAAAATAAATAACATTTTATGACTGGTTTAAATTAGCTATTGTAAAGTAAATAGTTTTAATTGTGCTTTGTTTAAACATTTAAATTGTTTTATTTGTATATTTTAGTCAAGCGAAACTTGTTAAGTATCTTGTTTGATAAATATTTCGTTTCGTCATACACACCTTTATTTTCTTATTGATATAACTGCTTTTTTTTCGCATTTTTAAAAGAACAGAAAAAAAAATATTTCGTAACACCCCAATAATTAACATCTACAAGAATTCTACAAATCATTCATGAATAATAATCAAATATTTCTTCTCTTCATTATCTTAAATACGCTGATACGATCAAACCAAAAACTTGAATTAATATATAATTAAATTTAAATTTAAAACGCATACAATTTTTTTTTATGTTATAACCATAATTAGATTATAATTAATATAAGATTCAAAAATAAATTTCTATACGTAATTTAGGATATATTAAGACGATAAATTATTTGCCAAACTTAACCTACCAGTAAGATGTATATTGAAGATATATGAATAAGTTATGTTAACTTCTATAAAATATACAGGCTGTCTTAGCAGACGTTGTGTTAACATGGGTAACTTTGTTGTTGATTGAGATACAGCCGCTTGTATGTATTAATTATCGCGCAGTACAGGCAGCAGTGGAATACAACCTCTTTTCGCCAATATTTATCAAACGTTTTGTTATTTTAATCACACTACAATTACAAAATTAGGAAAAGTACGACATGTTTTACGTATTACGCTCGTTGCAGTAAAAACTGTCTTGCCCAATGGAATGATTGAATAATTATCTCAAACTGAGGCAGATCTCATTACAATACTTCTATACAGGGTGTCATGAGGAACTGTACATACTCCTACCTCTAAAGGGAACATAAAATGAGCATTCAAAAATGTCTACTACTCTTGATTAATAATCTATAGGGTGATTTATGAGGTTTGATGAAAACTACTCTACGCCATAACTTTGTTAATGCTGATTTGATTGATTTCATATTTTCGTGCGAAGTTATGCTATTTCTACCTAATTATCGCACGCGATCAAAATTTAAATAATCCAGGACCGGTCTTTAAAAATTAGCCGGCTTGGATTCTAGAATGTTACGCACCCTGTATATGGATTTTGCAAAACTTTTGATGTTTCCCTGAAAGTACAGAGATGGGTAACACAACTAATGTAGTTCACATTTTTCCCACACGATCATTCTGTTTTTAATAAAAAAATCAAATTTAATAAAATTTTAAAGTTTGACAAAATATGTGAAATTATTTTATAGCTTTTAAACAAGAAACATTTAATCCCAAAAATTAACTCAAATAGGTACTAAATATATTACCTCCATTTTTATAATAATCATTTAATTCAATTTCCAGGGCCGGCTTACAAAATGTATCCAACTATGAGGCGATTAGCATAAGATCACCCTGTATATAAATGCAGCACCTAATGTTTATTTTTTCTAATTCCAAAAACTGTTTAAACTACTTTTTACGTCTACAAGAAAAAACTTGATTCTGAAACAATTTTAATAGTTGATTTTTTTACAAAATATAACTAACAAAAAATAACTACAAAAAATTTAATGTGTTATTAATAATTTAAACAACAAAGTAAAAACGAAAAATTAATGATTACAGGATATTTTCAAAAACGAAACCACCTGCTTCAATACTTTTTCTCTGTGGAACCATTAAATGTCTAATTGACTTCCTGATTGTTAACGGGTATTTTTTACATTTTTTGTAGTAGAAAACGCTTGTAAACATTTTTAATACACCCAGAGAAATGAGGGATTCAATGAATTTGAATCAAAAACAATAAGATTCAAAAGGAAAATATTTGACTGATTTCAAAAAAGGATTTACAACACTGTTTAGACTTAACTAAAACATAATATTTATTCAACAAGTATTAATAATAATACTTTTTTAATTAAATCGTGGTATAATTTAAAAAAAATCAAACCTATCCTAGGATGCTGTGACAATTTGACACTTTGTATTAGTAATTTGAGGTTGTGTTTTAAGTAATAATTACCTTATTAGTCTTCTTTTGACTGTGTAAGTGTTATCTTTGTAATTTAAAAAAAAATGCCGAATAAATTTTCTACAGCAGAATATGCCGATATTGTGTTTGTGTATGGATTTTGTGATGGAAATGGAAGAGCTGTCGCTAGGGAATACGAAAGAAGGTTTTCTGAAACATCGAATTGCAAATCATCGAACATTCGGAGCTGCATTTAATTCCCTAAAAGAAAATGGTACTTTTCCTCAATCTAAATCAATGTAAATCGATTACATGAACATGAAATACTTGATATGGTCTTAGAAGATCCAAAAATAAGTACCCGAAAAGTTAGTAGATAATTAGGAGTTAGTCAATCAAAAGTTAGTAGAGTTTTAAGAAATAGTAATTTGTATCCTTATCATATCCAACAAGTCCAACGATTGCATCCCGGAGATTCAAAAACTGTAATTTGCAAGATGGATTGCTCATCATGGTCGCTTATTCTACAGGATACTATTTTCTGACGAAGCCCAATTTACGAGAGATGGAATAAGTAACTCACGTAACTCACATATTTAGTGTCAAGAAAATCCACATGCGATTCGCGATTTCGTTCACAATACAGATTCTCAGTAAATGTGTGGATTGGGGTAGCGGACGGGTATCTAATTGGTCCCCATTTTATTGATGTTCTATTAAATATTTTTGCAAAACGTTTTGCAAAATCTTCTTGCCCATGTTAATATCCACGGGATGTACTTTCAGCACGATGGAGCATCACCCCATTTCTCAGTTGCTGTCCGCCAACATCTCAACGCCACTTACGGGAACAGGTGGATTGGACGTGGTGGACCCCATACATGGCCGACCACGTCTCCTGATTTCAATCCCGTAGACTATTCGACTAAAACTCATGGTATACGAAGAAACTACCAATACACAATTAATTGAAAGAAGTATTAATTGTTGTGTCATTATTAGAAATGATTCGTTAACAATCAGGAAGTCAATGAGCCAATTAATTGTTCGACAGAGAAGGTGTATTGAAGCAGGTGGTTTTGTTTTTGAAAATATTCTGTAATCTGTAATTTTTTGTTTTTACTTTTATTAATTATTAATAATACATTAAATTTAATTTATTGTTTTTTGTTAATTAGATTTTGTAAAAAAATCAAGTATTAAAATCGTTTCAGCATCAAGTTTTTTCTTGTAAAAGTAAAAATTAATTTAAAGTTTTGAAATTAGATATAATAAGCTATATATGCTACATTTATGTACAGGGTTATCTTATGCTAATGGCCACATACGTTGATGCATTTTGTAAGCCGACCCTAGAAATTGAATAAAATGATTATTATAAGACTGGAAACATACTTAGTACTAATTTTGAGTAAATTTTTAGATAAATGTTTCTTATTTAAATTTATAAAATAATTTCAGGGAGCCATCAAAAGTTTTGCAAAATCCATATACAGGGTGCGTAAAATTCTAGAATCCAAGCCGGCTTATTTTTAAAGACCGGTCCTGGATTATTTAAATTTTGATCGCGTGTGATTATTAGGTAGGTATAGCATAACTTCGCACCAAAATATGAAATCAATCAAATCAACATTAGCAAAATTATGGCGTAGAGTAGTTTTACTCAAGACTCATAAATCACACTGTAAATTATTAAGCAAGAGGAGTAGACATTTCTAAATGCTCATTTTAAGTTTAGAAGGCTCTATACGTGGTGGAGTATGTATAGTTCCTCATCACTGACCCTGTATATTAACATATAAATTTAGAAGGGATGAGTGTATTTTTTAAAAGGTTTCTGAAAGGAATCTGTAATCAAAAATGTTAAGTTGTACCATGTCATAGCTTAAACAAAATATGTTTCTAAGAAGAATTATAAACGACGTAATATTGTTCTCTAATTCCGGAAGATTTTGAACTGGTTCCATCATCTTTAGAAGTAGATAAGTCTTCAAAATTGCTTTAATTCGTATTAAAGCTCTTCAAAAATTACGTCTAAATGACCTAAGCAAGCGGTTTGAAAATGGCATTTTATAGTTGTTACTCTGTATATTGATTTTTGCTGTATCGTAAATAGTTTAGTAATATATATTTTTTTTTCAGGTAAGTGCCATTCATTTTGTTTTAAAGATCTTTATACGAGTGGAAAGATGAGTACAAGGTCAGAACAGTTTTGTCGTTAATAAACAATGAAAAAATTTATTTTGAAATTCAGTTTACGTCAAAAACACGCACATTTTTTTAAAATAATTTTTTAAAAATGTCTAATTTTTAAGTTCTAAAAATATTTGCAAGTCAGTATTTAATTTACTTTTATAATTTAAAAATTTGGAACGCTGGATTTGTGGCAGAACACTGTAACAAACTAATACATACCTCACAATTAAAATTAATAACACCGAATGCGTTTCAATAGCTAAGCTATCGTCACCAATAGTCGAACAGGACGAACTAAAGAAAATTTGTAATGTATACTACCAGATTGTAAAGCTTCGTTGCTTATCTGGTGAAAGTTAAGCTTTTCATAGTTTAATGAGTTCTCAGTAGTCTACAAGTCCTTAACCTTCATTATTCTAATTTGTTTGTTTTTGTTCTTTAAACTTTCGTATCAATCAAGTTAATATTTAGTATTAGCATCATTAGTGTTAGCAATAAAATTTCTAATATATACCATTTGATCGTAACGCTACGTTGTTTATATGGTAAAAGTTAAGGTTATGACGGTTGAATGAGTTCTCAATAGTCTAAAAGTCCTTGTACATCATTACTCATTAGAATTTATTTTTTTTGTTAAACTTTCATATCATTCAAGTGTTGATTATTAGCATGTTTGATTAAACATGCATTCTGTAATACACGATTGTCATCAAACATAGGTCTACGGCAGTATTGCCCCAATGTGTTTGATATGAGGTAAATGTTCTTTAATGCAAATTTTGATAGCTCGTTTAGTTTGCCCTATATATGTTTACAATTTTTACAAATAATTTTATAAACTCCATTTCTATCTTGCTTATTCACTTGCCTTTGGATTGCTTAAAAGATTTGCAAACTATTTTCTGTAGTAGTTACAGTTTTTAAATTGATTTTGAAAATGAATTTAATTGGACGTTTTGTATAAGTTGGATAATTTTACATACTTTGTTTCTATTTGCTGCCTAACACTACCTAATGTATTTACGTTCTTATATCTGTTTTCCAACTACATTCATTACAGCTTGATTAGGAATGGATTGTATGTAGCGCGTAATTCTTTATTATAATTTTGAACTGAAACATGAAAATTAACTATGAACCAAAAAATTAAAATCCGCGAGTTTACGCTAGTTTCCTTACCATAAATATATGTACCATTATTGTAATTTGCCCTTATCTCATAGGTAAAGTCCCTACGCCACAAATTTTATTATTAACTCGTATATAATTCAGGCTTTAGGAAAATAACACGAATCGGGTTTTAAGTCTGTTTCAAATTTATATAGATTGATCATAAACGGAGATAAGCTATTACCTAGCAACTGTCGTTACATCACTCTATTAATTAAAATAAATGTTCTTTTATATATAGTGGAAATGGTTTTGTTTTACAGTATCTTGTAAATAGTTTGACATATTGGAACGCTCGGAAACAATGAACAAACATCGAACGAGATTAAAATTTTTTCTTCTGTAAGTTCATGTATAAAATTTATTCGAAATTGAAATAATTAGGTTAGCTTATTTTTTAGAAAGATTATTACCATTACCTGGTTTATGTATTTTAGATATGCAATACATTCTAGGTAGTGTGATATTGGATACCGTTAGTCAAAACGTAGGATAGCGATCCACAAATCTTTTACATTCTATTAAAACCTTCCTACTTGAAGGAATCACTTTTTTTGGAAGAGGATCTTTGGTAACGACTGAATAAGGACCTAATTTATTAGTTGACAGACAGCTTAAGTTTCCTCCTTCAGTCACTGATTGAGAATATAGTTTGCAATCTTTTTTTAGGCAATCAATAGGATCAAGTGAATAAGCAAGATAAGTCTGTAATTTATAAAACTAACTGTATACATTGTCTACATGTATACGTAGGGCAAACTAAACGACCTATCAGTATTTGCTCTAAAGAACATTTAACTCTTATCAAATTCAAACGTTAGGACAAGCCTGCTGTAGCCCTACATATGTTTGATAACAATCGTGTATTTTTAGTCAAACATGTTAATAATAAGTACGAAGTTGATTGTATGAAGGTTTAGTGATCTAGAGTAAAGTGGTATGCACTCACACAACTGATCTGTCATTTTCCGGTATCATATGTTTAATGAATTCCCAATGCCCTGTACTGGATTTAAGTCAAGAATTTGAAATCTCAATTTTTTTGAACTTTTGAAATATCATTGTAGACCTCTCTACATTCGGCCTGAAAATTGGACCACCTCGTATTGCTTGATCCCATCTGCTTTCCAGCTTGTAAATCATTAACGTTTATAAATGAGATTTTTGTTGTTAGGAAGTCATAATGTAAGGAACTGTATTCGAAATAACAATTTAATAAAATTCCATGCCAGCTATTATATAATGAACTGAAAATATCAAATAAGGGCAACAGAGATGATGTTCCTAACAGTGAAATGATTTATTTGGTTAATACATGCGTCGCATTAAGGTACATTAATTTTTACCTTCATTTCTTAAATAGTTTTTTATAGAGCTTTTTAGAGCAGGCTTAAGGTATGGGTTTCGTTGACATAGAATAAATTGGATTATCGCATTTACTATAAAATTCTTTGTTTGGACGGTTTATCGGCAACCGAAATTCATCCGTAGGTAAAGGTTTATAAGGAGCCTGGTTCTTTTTTTCAGAAAGGACGTATTTCTTTCCAAGATTATCCACTTGATAAACGGCTTATATGAGGTAACTGAAACCGTAAGCACACCAGAAGAAATTTGTTTGCAAGATTAGTGCCAAGATAATTAAAAAAAAATTAAGACGTTCGTCCACCACTACATACCAATAGTGGAATACAAATCAATGCAATGGAGGGAAATCACTGACTCTGCTTCAAAACAACAGAAGGGTATTCCATTTACCGCTAAAGTTATGGCCATAGTTTCGTATCCAAATTAGTCGAATAGAAATTATTAGAACATCCACCTTATTACGTACATTTGACAGAATTGGCAGAAATTAATGTCGAAATGGTGTTGGGTCAACTGAAACCGTAGATGGATGTTTAATGGAAGTCATTAATTGGAGGAACTTTGGACAAAGTGTAACATAATGAAAGATGACTATGTAAAAAATAAATTCATTTTGAACTAAAAACTATAGTCGTCCATCGCCAGATTAAGAACTTTTATATTTTCTGGGTACTATTCATTAGAACACTCTCGACCCCCTCGACTCCAAGCGACACACTATCCTACGTGTAATTGGCTTATTTTGATCAGGTCACTTAGCGTTAATATTTGCAGACGTGTAAGATAGCTGTATTACAAAAGAAACACACACGTAATATAAAAAAGAAAAAAAATTACATCGATTGGGGCTTGTATCTCGATAGCACGGTTGGTTATTGCGGTACTGTAGCAAAGTACAGGTCGTAGGTTCAAATCCTACTCGAGGTAAACTTTTTATTCATGTATTTAATAAAATTAATAATAATTTTAATTACATATTTACCTTTGAACTTATTCGTACATAACAAAAACGTATAATAATTGAATAATAGTCAAGATGCTTTGGTATGTGTGAATCCTTGCGATATTGCAGGCTCACATTCCATTAATTTAAGTAATTTGACTGGAATCTTAGAATATTTAGAATTTACTTTAGTTCTACATACATAAAGACAAAATTTAGATTGATTGGGGCTTGTATCTCGATAGCACAGTTGGTTAGTTCGGTACTCTAGCAAAGTATAGGTCATAGGTTCAAATCTTACTCGAGGTAAACTTTTTATTTACGCATTTAATAAAATGAATAATAATTTTTAATTACATATTTACTTTTGAACTTATTCATTCATAACGAAACTTATAATAACACACGTAATATATTCGCAACTGAAATCTCTTAACCTGTGTATTATTTTTTTAATTTATGTAAGGCCGTGCAAAACAAGGCATATAATACAAACCAAGTAATGTCAATACTTTGAAGTGTTTTAAATTATTAAAATTCTACTATGCCAGTGGTACAACGTAGGACTGGAACTGTAAACCATATTGAAGATTTAGCTCACATTTCACAAAACCTTATGTTTTACTAAGCATCCTAGCTAATGAACTGATAAGAAAGGTAAAAGTAATAACTGCAAAAATGATATGGCTAGTCAATCGAGTTCGGCAATTTCAATTTCACATATTCACATTTTTTGCAATGAAAATATTTCATGAAGTTTACAACAGCATGTTGAAAAAGTTATATCAGCTTCCTTTAATGCATTCGTATTCTCCTTCTTTCTTGATGCTATCAAGCAGTGGTTACCACTGTTTTTCTCTTCTCTCTGTTCCAGTAAATGCTCCTTCAGACACTTCTTTTAATAACTATTTTTTAATCTATTTTCATTTGCGACCTTATATCCCCACTTCACAGTTTCAATTTTTCGCTATACCCGCATTTCACACGCCCTCTGATGACTCAATGCCTAAGCTTCTGACCATTTAGTGTCACACTAAGTCTTTACTTTTTTAACGGTCCACTGAAAACTTTTTTTGCAATAACGATTGTTTTTTATTTTTACATTGCAAATGAGTTAATCTTTGGTTCCGCTGCTTTCACTTCTGTTTCTCATAACCACTCACTTTGCTTTTTCAATACGTATTTTGTTTCCATATTCCTCACAACTAACGTTTAGATCAATCAGGTATTTTCACTTCCTGCTACCAGTATCATACCTGTTTCAGACCTTACATACTATATTGTTCTCTCTCAAATGGATACGCCACTTGTTTCATACACTTTTGTTCTTCTTTTTGCGTTACCTTTTGATTGAGACATAGGTGTTCGATCAGACGCATTTCTTTCCAATTCATTCTTCTTTCATTTGATTAAATCTATTCCATTTTACTCTATCAAAAGTTTTTGGTGAACTCAAATACTTTTTCCCATTGTCACTGTTCTAATTAGTCATCTTCTTCCAAATCTTTTTCGAAAACTAAACGTTCTTCCCAAGATGGGCGTCCAATCGTGCATAGATCCTTCTATATTTTTTTCTTTCAATGGCATCGGTTATTATACTGAAGAAGTCTTATTAGCTGCTAAAAACCATTATAATCTGAAATTAGCATAATACTTTTAACCTTTGCCATGTTTTCAGGCTGTTTCCCCGTCACTGTAATGTTGATACCAGTACCACTTTTTTTTTAATTTCTCTTTAATTTTTGTTAACACGCCCTTCGTGTATGTGAAAATGTAGTTGTGTGTATTTCTAAATATAGTGATACTATTTTTAATAAGGATGATTGGAAGGAAAAGATTGCAGTCCATAATCAGAAAAACAAAAAAAGCGGGATGAATAAATTGTGCTTTTGCGATAAATAATTGTAATTAAAGTAAACTAGACTGTGACCCATGTGTACAACTACCGTTAGGTGATGGTGGGGGTTTGGCGAACACTGAAAATCCCACTTTTCGAAAAAAATCATAAATACACTACCTTGGCTTTGTTTAACCCTTAAAAAGACACATTTTAGATGGTTTAACTTTAACCTCTTGCAATAACACGATACAGTAGCACAGATTTCACCAAGGAAGATGAATATGTATTGCATCAACTATTGCGTAAACATTGTGGATTAACCCCAGATTATATATATATATATATATATATATATATATATATATGTGTGTGTGTGTGTGTGTGTGTAAACTGCCGTTAGACGCGCGGGAGAGGGGTGTGGGGTGTGCAATACTAAGCAGGTCGGTCCGTGCAAATTTAGTATCGATGGAGCCGTTCACCAGTCAACAGCGTGCGTTTTGTGTTCGAACATATTACCAGAACTACAATTCTGTCGTTACTGCACAGAGTTTATTCTGTGCTCATTATGAGATCCGAACTCCGCTTCACCGGAATATCAGCAGGAAATGGATAAAAACGTTTGAATCGACGGGATCCACCTTTACGATTCAAAATACAGGTCCCCACGTGCCCTCAGAACCGAAGTAACGATCGAACGTGTCCTACAATCAATAAGTGAAAATACAAAATTATCTGTTCGTAAGAGAAGTCAAGCAGTGAACTGAATAAAACGTCTCTGTATGTGATTTTAAAGCGCGAGTTACATCTTAAAGCATATAAAATTCACCTAGTGCAGGAATTTCTACTATGTTCACTCGTTACATTTTGCTACTTTTGTGCTTCAACAGAAAATTTTGACATCTTATTCAGTCACTAGGCGAGTTTCCATTTAAACAGCCATGTAAACAAGCAGAATTGTGGTTAATGGTCAGCCAAAACCCCCAAACTAAACATGAGCCTTCATAGCCCTAAGATTATTTTTTGGACCCCGATGTTTACCAAAGGAATAATTGAAGAGGTCATGCACTAACTGTGTACAGAGCGGTACTGTGAGATGATTCCAAATTTGTTTCCTCCATCTTTGCTACAGTTTAATGGCTTCAATACAAGAACTGGTTCCGACAAGATGGTGCCACTTATCACGCATCCAATGATTCAATTGAAAGCGTAAGAGGGTTATTCCCCAATAGGCTTATTTCACGAAGAGGGATATGAACTGGGCAGCACGCAGCCAAGACCTAAGTCCTCAGGACTATTTCGTATGGGGATTTCTTAAAGAGGTCGTGTACGAAAATAGACCGAAGACACTCAATTAAATCAGAATATCACAGCAGAAATGACATCGGTATCTCAGACTTTATGCCAACGTATGCTGAGAAATCTTCCCTCAAGATAAGAAGAGCGCCAGGAGCGTGAATGCCGCCATTTAGTTTACATAATTTTTAGTAAATAATTTTTCATTAATTCTGAATTGCAAATAAAAACAAATATATAGGGTGTCCGTTTTTTGAGTGTCTGCATGGGTATCCGGCTAACAGTCGGTTAAATTAGTGCAAACTTGCTCATTTTCATATTGAATTATTTATCTGGAAGAAAATTAGATCTGCCATCTTTTGTTTTTCAATTATTGCAAAAAAATGAAAATTTTGGTTTCTTTTTTATTCTTTTTAAGCAAAAACTATTAAAGCTAGAAATTTTTAACTAAAACATTGTGAAGCCACTTTTTCACAAGGAATTTAAGTAGGTAATCGAAATTTCTATGGCACACTAAACGCAAAAGATACAACATCCAATTTTGTTTTTTCTTATGGGTGCCATTTTGTATTATTTGATTTTTGTATCAAGTTTTTTTCCTGAATACAATGATGTATCACACATAATAGTTCTGCTTTACATTTACACCAAAATGTTCAATTTTCCAATTTTGAGAAGTGTGGTTTGGAAAGATAACAACGTTCGATTGTTTTAACGAAAAATTGTACAGTTCCACCATTATTTAGACACAACGAAAAAATTTTCCAAAGAAAATAATAATTATTAAAAAAATATATTAAACACAAGGTAAAAGAATTACAGCAAGTGTTCAAATTGGCCACCCTCCACTTCAAGGCAGAACGCCGCTCGCTTTGTTAGATTAGCTATTGCTCTTGAAACGCCCCTTTTCATGATGTCATGTCTAAGAATGGTAATAATTCTTCCGCAAAGTTCATTCAGATCAGCTGGTAACGTTTTATAAATTTGATTTATCATTGTCCCCACAAATAGTAGTCTAGACGAGACAGATCATGCGACCATGCTGGCCAGTGTACGTCACAGTTATTAGCCGTAACTCGATTGGGAAACATTTTCCTAACCCTCCTAGCATTATGTCGGCGGCGCGCCACCTTACTGGAACCAGATTGCATTTAAACGCCGGAGAGCAATATTGTTGTATATAAAGTGCGTTAAAAACGTCCTTAGGGAATTGGTGTAACGATCAGCATTTAAATATCCTTCATAGATTACTGTTTGGCTCAAAAAACAACCCACACAGTCCGGCCAAAGCGTATTTGCGGTCGCAGTGCTTGAAACTGATGTGATTTCTCAACTGACCAGTAGTGCTCATTATGCCGATTAAGCATACCTGCATTACTGAACTTGCACTCAGACCATATGACATTATCAAGGACATTTTGATTGTTCTGTAGCTGATTTATCAGAAACGTACAAAATGCTACACGTTGACCACTCTCTAACTTGCGAAACATGGATTGCGTAAGGCCGATACTTATGTTTTTGCGAAGCATAATGCATCGAACGTTATTATCTTTCCAAAGCAAACCTCAAACTTGGAAAACTGAAAATTTGGGCCTAAATGTAAGGCAGAACTACTATGTGTGCTACATCATTGTATTCAGAAAAAAACTTGATATCAAAATGCAATAATCCAAAATGGCCCCCATAAAAAAAACATAGTTGGATCTTTTGCGCCTAGGGAGCCATGGAAACTACGATGACAAATATAGAATCCTTGTGAGAAAGTGCCCTTACAATGTTTTAGTTAAAAACGTCTACCTTTATTGGTTTTTGCTTAACCCTAGGATGCGTGAACTATTTTTTCTACATTTATACATAAGGTGAGTCTTTGAGACTCATAACAGAAAAAATAATGTGTTTAATAGTTTAAAGAAAAAATAATTATTTATATTCACTTACAATTAATACCTTTCATAAGACTATGTTCCTTACATATATTTTTCTTACATTGGCTACAAATCATTTTACTCATTTTGCCTAGTTTGGAAGGACAAATTGTGGATGTTCTTGGATATATAAAAAAAAATGCATTTAGGGCAGCAATGTCTAGAATGTTAGAGAATATTGCAAAGGGCCACCGTCTTGTTTGTCGTTTGCATGTATAATTTCTTATCATTTGGTCCATGTGATCCACACCTCCTTTAGTTTTACTATAGAATTGTATAATTTCGGGCTTTTTCTTTGCAGAATTTTCATTTATCATACCGTCGGGGTGCATGGTACTTAGAAGAATAACTGCTTTGTTTTTCTTCGGAACATAACTTACTAAAGTTAGGTTTTCATTAAATCCAAACTTAGTAGAATGCACTGATCGATCTTTAGATGCCTTGAATTGTGGGGAACTTCTCTTTTGTTTTGACGAATGTCAATCCTATTTTGAGCAGGTCTTGAAACAACTCTACACTGGTGAAAAACAAAAAACTATCACATGTCAAATTGCGAGACGTATTTTTGACAGAATTTGTAAGTGTAGATACTATAGTTTTTCCTAAATTCCTTTGTGTTTCTTCAATAGCATATCCAGTTTCACTTTCACACATCCAAAAAAATTTGATGCCGTATTTCGCAGGCTTACTGGGCATATATTGAATAAATCCACAGCGTCCCCGAAATCCTAGTAACTGTTCATCAATTGTCACATTTACCTTGGGGATCAAAGATTTTCTTCTACACTGTGCCAGAAAAAATTCCCAGATATATCTTACTGGTGCAAGCTTATCTGTTTTTAGACGTGCTCTGCGAGTTCTTTTGTCGTCATATCTAATAAACCGCCGTAAATTTTCAAACCTATTCACCGACATTGTTGCTTTATACATTGGATTGGAACATTTGTCCAAGAATAGTTCTCGTATTGGAGTATCCCACCGCTTCTCAACACCAGCCAACATCAACAAACCAAAAAACGCATTTAGCTCCATTGTGTCAGTGTCCAACCATGTTTTACTTTTTGCAGTGCACTGACGCTTTGCTTCTCTGTTAGTGCAAATAACTATTTCTTAAACCATAATTTGAGTTACAAATGCATTCCAAGAATCAATTATTGAAAAAATTTGATTCCGTTGTCTTGGACCTGAACTAAAACGCACAATGTTGTGACAAAGTGTTTTTGTCTGAATTGATGCATTAGATTGCCATTTGAAACCATTCTTTCCAACCATCACTGTTTCATGCTGAACATCTTTGTTGATTGGCAGTAAATGTGCTTCAGAAATTTCCTCTTTACTATCAGACGAGCTAGGTTCAGTATCAAGTTCCTCAGGAACTAAATCCTCATTATCTTCTGAGTCGTGTTCGGAACTAGAAACCTCTGATTCAGCCTCATTATATCAGTCCATAACTGTTTGCGCAAAATCAGGATCAGATAACATAACTCATCTTTTTCTGGAACCTGATGCCATATTACAACAACGCACTAAAAGAGAAAGAACAGATGTATTGCGAATTGATCATTTAGGCATATCTAATATATAAAGCATAATAAACACAGAATAGACTAAAGAAGGGAATTGTTTTTTTTACCCGCAATTTATTATATATAGATATTATCTGCTCAATCCTGACAAATACCTACAGCCCGATTTTTTTATCTTAGGCATCAAAAATAATTACATAATAATAGAGAATAAACTTACCTGGCAAATAACAAGAACAAACTCTGTAAAACAGATAGTCAGTAAGAATGTGTTTTCAATTTTATTCGAAAAAGAAATTCAATAACTAAAACCACGTGCGAGTACTCACAGGTGTTGTTCCATAAACTGACAACATTCTACACATTTGTGTTATACAACGTTGCCACTTGCATTGTAGTAATAAAGACTGCAATAATACGTGTGTGTCTAAGAGACTGACCTTATGTATAGATGTGGTAGTGAACAAAATATATTTATAAAAAAGAATGTGTAAATTTTATTTACTATTAGTACATACGAGATCATATAGGAATGTTTGAGTTAGGCATTCCTAAAGCGAAATTAATTTATCTAATGCCGTTTTCTTATCATACTAATTTTCAAAGAGCAGTGAGTTCCGGAGACTCACCTTATGCTTTTTCTGGGGTTAAAAAAAAATAAAAACCAAAACCAAAATTTTAATTTTGAAAGATGACAGCTCAATTTTCTTTCAGATTATTATTCAACATAAAAATGCGCAACTTTGCCCTAATTTAACCGACTGTTTATCTTTAAAAACAAGCGAGATCCCCATGCACGTGAAAAAAAAGAGGGAAAAGACCACGTATTTCATTCCCTCCCCAAAGGAGAGGACGAGCTTTTTGAGCTTTCCAAGCTTCTTCAGCCACCGTCATGGATTCCCAACATACATACATTAAGTATGTATGCATGGTGGGATTAAGGATAGGTATGGTCAGGATAGGATCGAAAGGAACGGAGTTAGGGTTCTAAGGGGGAAGATACTACCCCAGCATTCGCCTAAATAACCGCACATGGTGTGTATATACGCAGTGACCATGCCGCTAAATGCATGTATGTATTGTTTTGCCTACAGATTCGTTTTAAATTACTATGTTTCCACTATTAATTGGAACTTCTTGATTGTGAATAAATAATAAAAATAAACAATAAAAATAAAACCTTGAAAGATTTTTGCACTGGAAGCGTCAATGCTATAACCCACAAAGAGAATTGTTTACTTTGTTTTGTTGTCTCTATGGTAACTATGTTTAACACTTAGGTACCTAATTTTCTTCAATATTTTGGCTGAACCTAATGGTATTTAAGATCATTCCTTTATGTGGTATAAAGTCGAGTATGATTATTTTCTTCTTCTTGGTACTCCACAAAACAATTAGTTTTACTTACAGCAAACCTCTAAAACACGTACATTACATTTTTATAAAAAAGAACCGTAAACTTGCGTACTATTTACGATCTATTATTGTTCCTTAGAAGCTCAGTAACGTATCAGGCAAATATATAGACATAGTAGTAAAGCCCTGGTAAAGGTAAATGTCTAAACGTTGCTCAGTAGCACCGTCATGTTGAAATTACATTTCTAAACAATTATCTAATATGTCTTTTGATTACGTTCTAAATACGTTATTTTTAATCTCTAAACTTGTTCGTCTAAAACTTTACCAATTTCTTAAACCAACCCATTTAAATTTTATGATTTAACTGTTTGTAAACGGTGACTTGCATTCTTATAATCAAGTCCGAGTTGTTTAGTGTGTAAATTGTCTCCAGTCAGTGAGCTACATCAAACGTTTAGAATTATGACCTTGAACTAGATCGATTACTCGTTCTAATGCAATTAAAATTTCTTTATTTTCATTCTAGACGAAGAAAGGTATATGGCGGTCATTATTTATTACTCATGCTTGTTTTAAACTAATATTTTATTTATTTTAGAATTTAGAATGACGTGGCTTTTTTATCTATTTATATACAATTAATAAATATTAAACAATATCACACTTGTCCAAGTGTTTAGTCTATTAAATATTAATTTCAGTTACAATGATTATTTAATATTTTTTTATATACATGTATCTACATATTCTACGAAAATTTAATTGATTTAATTATTAATATGTATAGCGTGGCCGTAACAGAGCTGTACCAAGTATTTATTTAATTTTTTAATTTATATTTTCATTATTGCTAGTGTCACGACGTTATGTTTGTTTTGTCCGCATATATAAATATATGTTATTACAAACGCGATGTGAGTTTCTTATTTATGGACTGTGTTGACAGTTCTCATTTGTTCCCAGCCCACACATCCATTCTATCTTTGTTTAATTTGTAGCAATTCTTTAATAAAATAATATATTAAAGGTCAAGAAACTTTATAAATGCATCAAGCTACCACAACGTTTTAAAAAGGAAAACGCTGCACTATACCTACCAAAAATAGAAAAGAACACTATCGATCCTCTCCCCCTTGACGTAAAAAAACAACAAACAAACCAATAGGTTACATTAAATATTTACGCTCAAATAATATATTTTCATCACCGAAAATGTCTTAATGTAGCGTTGAATTACATTATGGCGAGAGAAGCCTTTTCAATTTGAACTTTTGTCAATTTAAATTGCGCGAATAAAAATAAAATTACCACCTGGAATGTTTAAAAACGAGTTTTATTATATTTTATTTGTTTTATGTGTAATACCATCCTACATGTGAGGGTCTTTGAACCGATTTTTAGGATGCATTTAAAAAAAATATATGTACTCGGCAAACCCGGACGGACGCGACGTATACGAAATGATTTATTAATAATAATTCGCTATGTAATTTAATAAAATAATGTACATCTATATATCTCAAACGAACAAAGTCTCCCAGAGCCGACTGTATTCATTATATATTAATTACGGTGGTTTATTATAGATTAATATAGAAGTTGGTTAGGTACTTGAAATAAATCTAAATTCTTTATTAATGACAGTCTAATGTACAAAGAAGTAATATTCAACATGAAATACGAAGCTATGGTAAAGAGTTATTATAGACCACATATATCTGCGTGACTCATTTAAAATTCAATGCCAAGAAAAACTAATTTAATATGAATAAGTAATTCCAAATAAATATAAAAGTTGTGATGAGCACCTACGGGCGCGCATTAACTAATATAATATTCTATTATTTTTTTATTCCTAACCATAAATTATGAAAGGAAGTGTATTTTCTCTCGACTGTATATATAAATTATTTATATTCAAATCCATTGTACCTCTACAAGACCGGGGGTATACATTATTAAGAAGGTGCTCCCCCTATATACATATATACTACATATATAATATATACAAAAAGAATATATCTTTATTTTATCAAATACGGTAGTCCGGCACTCTCTATGTGTGTACAGACATTAATTTATACACGTATCAGTTTAATTTTTTATTCGACATTCTCTATGAATTATTAGTATCTTACGTGTTTTATACTTGGTGGTCCAAATGTGAAGAAAATATTTCTTTTTTGTTGTTATTAATTATAGGGTTTATATATTTAATCTCTATTTTATTTTCAATAAATTTTGTCACATAACACACCAGCATGGACCGGATAAATTTAATTTTGAAGTCAAAGACATCGATATGATGAACAAAAAAAGTAAACTTGTATGTGAAAAGTTCAATAAGAGTCTGAAGATGGTTTACTGCTTAAAAAAAACAGTAACTTACGCTGAAGTAATTTCATTCGATATTCTATAATAATTAAAATCAGTTTGTAAGGTGTTTCTGGAGGTCGTAACGAAAATAAAATGTATGCTTAAGAAAATACATCAATAATTCATTGATGATCGAAGAGTGATTAAAAATTAATCGGTCTGAATTTGAGCGCCATTATGCAATCCGTTTTAACTTTTTGTTGAAGTTTCTTAAGATAATTTGTTTTGTTTGGGTATTGTATATCAAATGAATTTGATTGGAAGGCTATTAATTAGTAGTGATTCCACAATTCTCGTGAAGAATTAACTTTGCTTTATTTCGTATGAGTCAGGTATACTTGTAATAAGAAGAGAGATAATTTTAATAGTTATATTAACTACTTTACACATTGTACATACTTTAACACACAAATATTACACTTGCTTTACTTATAATACAATATTATCTGCCCGAATAACTGTAGTAACTAGTATATGCCATAACATCACGTTTGCATGATTATGATAAATTTAAGTTTGACTGATAGAGCGAAGTGATGTTAATATTAAGAGGTATGTATTTGTACTACTGTTTGAAAATATATTTTGGATCAAGAAGGGTGCACTAAGTACAATTGATAATTACTAAAGTGAGAGAGGCGAGTTATGATTGGTTACATTTTGGAAACTTGAATAAGAATAGATTTCAGAGAAATGAGTTATGGGAAATACCTTACATTAGTATTAAAGTAATTTCCGGGTTATAGAGGTTGTATTTATTATGAAGATTTGAAGACTAACGATGGGGTTCAATACCTAAAGGTTTAAAATTCTTTGTGAGCAAAAACATTTATGACATTCAACAAACAAACTGTATGAAAAAGATAAATTTATAATAAAGAGTTTTACATTTTACAAACTGAAAAGAACAACTGGTTCGTGAACAATGGGAAACCCATTAAATTTGCTGCTTCGGGCTACAGATAAACATAAAAGTATTAAATATTAAATTACTGAGAATGTGAAGTCCTTTGAAAATGGCCAAATAAAATAAAAATATAACATAAATAACTAACGAATTATAAAGAATAATTATAGTTAATAAACTTAAAAATAAAGTATTTATAAAAATAAGTACAAACATAATTGTTTGCATGTATTTTGTGTTTGTCACCAATACCTCTTTGCGAAAAATTCCTTAATTTTTTTCTAGACCAAAAGTACGTATATTCATTTTTACATATTTCCAACGAAAATAGTTTTTGGGCATCATTTGGTCCCAACAAATGATTACCATCGCCCTAAAACCGTAAAATTTCGTTTTTACGTATTGAGTGGTTGTTAGTTTCTTGAATGAAATTGTTAAGTATGTTTGGCCCAAAAGTAACTCCCTAAAATCATAAAATGTTGTTCTTTGATATCAAAACAATGCATTTGCTAGTTTTTTAAGGAAATGAGTGAATAAATAGTTTTTGGGCATCATTTGCTCCCATCGCCTTACAATCATAAAATTTTTTCTTTCTCATCAAAACAAGGCGTTTGCTAGATTTTCCAACCACACCTCTAGTTACGCGTATAAACAACCTATCTAAAATTAATTATAAACTGACAAGATTTTGTAATCGTCGGCTATCGAAATTGCCTATTACACACACAACATTAGTGAATGATTGTAGTACGTTGTCTTGTTTTGTGCCCTTGCTATTGATATAAGGGCAAGTACCTACTATTTTGGATTAATCCATTTTCACAATGTAGTAAAATCATGTGTCTAGTGAAATATATTCTAATCTGCTATCAACGACCGGAAGGAAATTTACTCGAACAGAATTGAATTTTTTAGAATTCGGAAAAGATCTTATTAAGGTGGCATTGTAGCGGAAAATGGCATGAGACCTATGAGACTCCGTAGTTCCATTTTGATGAAGGATGAACCCTTCTAAGCTTTCCGTAGTGAGGCTTTCTGCACGGTTTTTGATTGCCAACTGCACTCCTAGAATATTTTCGAGTCACATGTGCGGGCCACTAGCGCCTATAGCACTGCATGGCTGTCTGTGAGAATAACAATTGTTGCTCGTATTTTGACCATTTTTATGGATGCAGAAGTTCATGCCATAAATCTCGATCTGGAAGATGGTGATACTCAGGGACTATGATATGTATATATTAGCGGCGCCGACCCCTATACATATTTTACCATCTTTTTGTTTTAAACCGTCCGTATACTGTGTCGAGTTTCTCTTAACGATGGGTTTCTCTTGTTCCCATTCCTCCATATGTTTGTAATCGCTTCAAATGACCATTTTGAGCTTTAAGCCCCAATATTTTTTGGGTTAACATTGTCGCCATTTTTACTAGTTTTACCAAATGAGAGTTCCGCGTTAACGTTTGGCCAAAGGTTATACCCAGATATTTGCCCTTATTGTTGAGGCCAATTGGAATCCCTCAGCAGTCTCATAAAAAGCATCAATACTGTCTTGGACTAGTTTATGCCCAGGTTATGCTCTGTGCATCAACGTTGTGTGATGAGCAAATCCGTTTACAACCGTTCTGATACCACTGTATAGTGTTTTTTTTCGCGACCAAAGTGAGGGTGTGTGACGACAACCTTCCTTTCAAACACATTGTGAGCAACTCTCCATCTAATCTTGCATTTTTCTGCTATTCAATATATACTTGATCCAACCTTGTATTGTGGATCTAATGAATCCTGTATTACCTGCGGCTTGTTCTATAGCTTTGTGTGAGGTGTTGTCAAAAGCACCGCCTATATCCGCAAATATACACAAACCACTTCTTTCGATAAAAACGCCGGTTGTTGCTCAAAAGTTGTGACTCTTTTTGGTAGGTATGTTATTTGAGGTGAAGCGGTTGGTTTGGTAGAACTTCACTGTTTAGGAATTGGCTAAGGAACTTTTTTTTCTATTCCCTTTTACAAGAATGAGCTGAAGCTTATGGGTCTATAGGCAGGTCGGTCGAACGGCCTGATTATTTCGGTATAAATACCAAATTGACTTCCCGCCACGTTTTTGATATGCAGAGATTTTTTTTGCGCACGCCTAACTGCATTTTGTAGAACTCGTGTGCATATTTTTGCGGTCTTGCTTTTCACGGTGCGATTTGAGTGATCTTTCATTAGCACTTGCAGACGCGATGCTGCCGGGATTTTGTTGGTTCCCCCTTGTTCTGTTGGACTTTCTGAGCTCGAAATTGTGTTCCGCAAGTGCTGTCGTATACAATTCTCATAACTTCCGACTTCTGATCGAAGCTTTTCTAGTTCCCCATTCCATCAGGCCTTCCCCATTTGGTTTTGCAAGACAACTGATAACTGACTTCATATCTGTGTAGATTGCTTGAGGTTGTTTATACCTCCTCTATTGTATCTACTGTTGCTGGATATCTTTAGATCTCGGATCTGATATGCTCCTTATACGACCACCAGTCAATTAGTTGCGGGACCCTAATAATTACTGATTGGCTGCATGCGGTCTTCACTTCAAACCGAGTTATGCATTACTTGAGACGTGCCAGTTGCTGTTTCTCGTTTTCAGTCACTATGCCGTACCCGTGCTCTATGGAAAGTAGACAGAAGCTACTACAGTCCCTTGTCTCTCTCCGAAGGCCAGTGTTGGCTTCCACACTGCAGCCGGGCTCCTGAAATAATTGTGTTAATTGCAGTTGTTTTCATATGGTTTTTCGGAGTATTGCCGCTATAGGGACTCCTCTCTCCTGGCAGTAAATTAACTTACCATTATCAGTGACCAATCTCCTAATCAGCCTCTAGAAGAATTTCCAAAAAATGAAATTGTTACTGCATGTTGATGATGTGAATGAATGAACCGAGTATCCTTAGCAAAGGCGGTCCAATACGGTATTAAAGAATATAATTCAGCATCAAAATAACCGATAGTATAAAGAAACTGTTAAGATTATACTTATATGCTGTGTATGAGAAGTTAAAGCCTCCTTTGAACGCGGTCAACGATTATCGAAAGCGTATTGCGAAGCACCAACTCAGAGATGAGAATTATATTCCAGATGAGGTCAAATTTGTGCCGTATATAGCAGAAAGAGTTGACCCGAGGTAAAGTGATAATTGAAAATGAATTCAACTACTATGGAGCCGTCAAAAGATGTGATTGGGGGAAATGAAGATGTACCAAACTTTTTACTGATGGCTGTAGCTAAGACTAAAATTTACGACGCTTTAATGATTTGCAGGTATTTCTAACACCAACATAGTGGGACTCTTGATCGTTTTATTGGATTTCCATGTGGTGTAAGATCTATGTTTCAGAGATATTGCATTAGCACAATCCCGATTGAACCAGGGTTGGGATAGAGAATGACTTATACGATATGTTCTATGTTATCGTACAGTAAAGGATACATTTGAGTTTAATATGTAAGTTAACAACAAATAGGTGTGAAAGAAGTTCGATTGATTTTGTTTTTACTTATAATATTCCCGAACAGGCTCAGATTTGCCTAACGTGCTAAATCACTCATGAACACTGGGAGGGTTTAGGGATATTGTTAGGCCTTCGAGAAATGTTTATGAATGGCTACCTTAAACTGGCTTAAGTCAAAGTTTGAAGGAAAACAGGACCCAGTTCCACAATTTGGTCGCCGTGTCGAAAAATGTAGATTGCGCCCGTTTAGTGTGACAAGATGGAATTTTGAGTGCGTAGTTATGGTGTGAATGGGCAAACCGAGTGTTGCTAGCGAAGATGGCCTGCGAAGGTATTAAGGAGTGTATTTCGGACGCACACTTGCCATGGTAATAGTGATAGAACAAGGAAAGAACCGAAACTATTCTTATATGTTCAAGAAGCTGTAGATCAGAAGTTAGAGACGGGTCATGTATAAGCCTTATAGCTCTTTTTTGGATGCGGTTTACCATATCAATGGCGTATTGGGGAGCACTGGCCCAGAGATGGGAATTGAATTCCAGATGAGGTCGAATTTGAGTCTTATACTGTAAAAGGAGTTGTTGCGATTTGAAGTACTGTTTAGATCTGCATAGAAAGTCCAGTTTACGGGCAGCTGTTTTTCTGGCTGATAAAAGGTGATCAACCCATGAAAAGTTCGATGATACGGATATCCTTAACATAGAAATATAGTTTGAAAACTTGAGATTTAAGGCATTCATATTTACAGCACGAAACGATCGGTCTTTCTTGGCGGACACAAGGCAACACTGGGTTTTGACGGCGTTGAACGTGAGTACACTATTCCTTCCCCATTCAAGGACACGTTCTAAGTCACTTTTGATTGAGGCTGCCATTTTCACCTTAACGTCCTGACTAGACTTATTGTTGTGGGAAAACTTAGTAGAACCACAATGTGGAGTGCTGTCGTCTGCAGAGCAATGGATCGGATTAGTTGTTGAGGAAATGAGGTCATTTATGTATAGCAGGAAAAGTGTTGGAGCTATCACTGATCCTTGGGGTACGCCCGCGTTAATAGTAGTTTCTTTCGAAAAGAATCCATCGGCTACAACGCGTATACGTCTTTTGTCAAGAAATCTGGATATCCAATTGACTCGAGGAAGTAAATTAGTTGGTGGTTAATGGCTTTATCCATGATTTTCGACAGAATGGAAGTGATAGCTATTGGTCGATAGGTTGAGGGATCTGTTCTGTCACCCTTTTTTAGGAATAGGTTGGACGTTTGCCAACTTCAACGATGAGAGAAACTCTCCAGATGACATGGAGGTCGAAAAGAGTTTGGATAATACAGGTGCTACCTCGGAGTAGCATTTTCTAAGGACCATAGCTGGAATACCGTCAGGGCCAGTCGCCTTGTTTGAGTCAAGTTGGGGTAGATTTGGGCGACGGCACAATTTCACCACAATCATTGAGACATAAATTTAATGCAAAGTAATCGACAAAGAGGTTGGCTTTTTCAGCAGGATGGCTTTATTAGCTAATGACCAAAATTTACGGCCACCCAAAAGATAAGAGACTAATTCTTTGCATTTACGTTCATCAAACATCTTTTTGGCCTTGGTGATGATGATTTTTACAACTATTCCTTGCGGCAATATAGTCGGCGTGATTTTCAAGAGATTTATTTGATTTCCATTTAGTATAGAGTTTATGATTTTGCGATAATGCATCCCTATTAAACCAGGGTTCGGAACAGGCATGACCTACACGATTATGTTTGAAGAGGAGGACCATTTAAAGCAATACTCACGCCAGGGAAGGTTGCAAAGAAATCTCGCAGTTCGCTACAGTTAGCTGATTTAAAACACCACATGGTTCTATCTGTTTTTTGAGTAACAGTGGGATTGGATACAGAGGAAGTTATTTTGATTAGGCAGTGGTCTGATTGACCATGTGGGGAAAGACAAGTGGTTAGGGTTGTCAGGGATTCTGGTTGGTTCGGAAATTATTTGTATGAGATCACAGGATACAGCAAATGCTTCTGCACTATGACCTGCGGGATTAGTGGTAGACGAAAATTGAAGCCAATTGGAGTTGTGGACATTAAAATCTCCCAAAATTAAAATATCGTAAGATGGAAACTGTCATAAGAGGTAGTCTATTTTCAGACTAAGGTAATCAAAAAGATCTTGGAAGTTATTATCATTGGGAGACCTATACAAGCAAAGTAGAATTTCACAAATTGAGGCCCAGAATTTTTCAACCAAATCGAGACAAATTTGTTAGTTTTCCAAAGTGGACATCCTGTGACAACCTACATTGTCCTTGGTGTACGCACATACTTCGCCTTTAATGCGAAAGTTAGAGTGGAGGTTGTATCTGGGAAATTGCAGGTCGGGCGAATTAGCGCTTCCAGGGGAGACTTATGTTTCTGATAGAAGCAGAATGTCCGGTTGCACTTGTTCAAGGTGTTGGTGAACAGTATTAAGATTCGACCTGATACCACATATGTTACAGTAATGAATCCGAATGTTGTTACTTTCGATGACCGAGGTCGCTTGGGTCCTGTCCTCTCGGGCATCCGAATGGGGCAGAATTTTATTCCTGGCAGATCTTGCTTCTTAGTCTTGATTTTGGCACTGACGAATTTTTGTCCCTCACAGAATCCTTGGGACGGATCGACGAATCGATGTTAGAGTGTGGCCGTTTCGCCCCTGGAGTATAGCGTCTATTTTAAGGGTTTAGCGATTAAAACGCCACGCTTGACTAGTGCGTGTTGGCGAGTACATAAAGAATATAAGGAGATAGCGTCCGGCAGCCCTTACTCAGAAAATTTGAGCACCAATATTAAGGAGCCCATCCATGGTAAAGGTGATGGTATTCCACCGGGCGGCATGGGGTATACATGCCTTCCACCTATGAAATATTAAATAATGGGATGCTAGAACGACGACCTAGTTTGTGCGTTTACACTCCTTTTCTGTTTTTGGCACATATTTCTTAGCCCCAATCTGTCTAAAACCTTGCGACGGTCTACGTTTGTTAAATACGGCATCAAATCTAGAACATATTTCATCATCAAAGTCTTGAGAAATTGAATTGAAAGCAATACATGGGTTGTTCCACATATCAAGGACAACCCGGCTAGGCTTCATTTCAGAGTATAAAATTGACTGCTAATTAATTTTGATGAATAATACACGAAATTTTAAGCAGCGTGTTTCAAAATTAGTATTGGGCTTGATATGAAATTGTGAAGAACAAACTTATCAAAATAAAGCTTACTAAAGGATATTAGACACATTGTTTAACTTATGAGCTTTTCATGACAGTGCATGTAAAACTAGGACACATTCACACCCATCATTACAAGTTTTTACAACGTTAAATGAGTTGCTCTAAGCTAGCCTCATTTAGGACCACCTACTGTTGTAAAGTGTCTGGTGACGACTGTTGGAAGCCGATTTAAAAACCGCATGACATCACATTCAATCTCTTACTTGCATAAAGACTAATTTTTTAGTGCTAATAATCACCTTTTAGCTCAGCTTGACAGTACTTTCCAGTAGACTTATCCTACATATGACTTTATTTATTTAATTAATGCCAATCCGACATACTGTTTGTCAAAATTTTATTTTATCCTAAAAGTACTATCACTCTTGTGGCTATTTTTTAAACTTTTATATACTCAATCGATTAACATTGTGATTAAAATTAAAATGTGTGCTTTATTTATGTAGGTAATGACTTTAAATGCATTTCAGTTAACGTATATTGACAATTAACAGATGGTATACATCTAATTTTAATTTATAGTCCCAAAGGTCAATAGACATAATTCATCTCCGTACCAAAACTTAATTAAACCTAAATTTCATTTTCTTATTTCACGGTCATTTTATTTCAAAGCCACACGACTTATTTCATTTACTAACCTACCTTTTTTTTTATTTTAAAAGAAATTTTGGCGTGTTATTTCATCAACGTGTATGTGTTTGCGATGTGAATGAATGAAATTTGTGAATGAAAACTCGATTTAGAAATGTTATTTTCACATCATAGGTATTATTTCGGGACAGACAAAATATGCGTTCGGCCAGGTCTGTGCCTTCGGCCAGGTTAGAGATTAGGTGAATTTATACACAACCAAAAATCGACTACGTTATATATTTTTGGTTGTAGAAATTAATTGTCTACACACATTCATCTTGTACGCTTACGTTAACGTCAAAACAAGTTACGAGTTCAGTCCCAGCAATTACATCATAAATTGAAAGGATTTTTTGTTACTATTTTTCCTCAGTGGGAAAAGAGGGTATTTATTATATAAAACAATAATAACCCTTTGTTTTTTTTTCTTTTTTGATTTATTAGTATATTCGTAAAATAATAATGTATATAATTGCATACATTGGCTTTTATTGCAGCTGTTGATTCACATTTTTTTACTAGTTAGTAATTTTATTATCTTGATTGTATGTTTCATTTTCATTCACATCCATGAATTATTAATGAGTTTGTCTTCTTATTTCCCTAAGTGAATTCCGACTTTAACTAGAATTACAATTCTAGATTTTTGTTCTTATTACTTATATTATACATGTGATTGGTGCTCCACATGGATCTGCATGTGTACCGTTTCTGCACAGCGAGCGTTCGTATTAAAAAAAAACAGTTTTAATATTTATGCAAGTAGTTTTCATAATTGTGCAATTAATTTCGATCAGCTTTTAAATTTTTTATTGTATGCCTTTTTTTTATAAAAGCGGCATGTATCTGGTGGCTAAATTAAATTGAATAGATTTGGACCTACTGAGTTACTTAATTAATAAAATTAGTAGTTTTTAGAATTCTTTTTACTTCCAAATTTTTATAAATTAAGCTCTTCAAGCGTAAATGTGTCTTATCCAGATCTTAACTATTAATTAACGTAAATTAAATCATTAATCAATACTATTCAACTGGTTTGGAAGTTATTCTGTTGAAGCATTTATATAAATTAAGTTTTTTACAACTGCGACTTGGCCATATTATACAACTTTAAAATAAAATTGCAACATAGTTTCATTGTCGATGTCTGGGGGAGAGGGGCTCTTTTATTTTTACTCTCATCAACCACCATACGTACTACTCTTCAATAGTATTCTGAGTAACCGCATCCCATAAATTAACTTCATATAATCAATTTTAACTGTTTTTGGGTCTTGCTCATCTATGATACCGTTTATTTCCAATTGTCCAAGTATTTGCATTTTTTAAAAGTTATATTTGCTGTAAAAGCTTATAATTAAATGTAAACAAAATACTCACTCTCCAGGGACGCCTTTGATATTTGTAAGTACCGAACATGTTTGTAAATGGCGAGGCAAACGGGCAACAGCCCAACATTACCAAAACAAATTAACCTAAAAGTGTGTATAATGTTATTTTTTCATGGATGACCGAAATCCAGGAACAGCTGGGACATATAACTATGTTAATTACACTCTTTTTCTGCTTTTTTGTTTGAATTTTCGGGTAAAGGCTGGTCATGGAAACGCCATGCAGTCATTCTTACAGGAAGAAAAAATTATGAACCGATTTCTTCAATCATCAATTAAATTTAGTGCATCGATATCTGCGAGCGTAACTTCTCGTTATAGGGTTAGTAGAAACACTTGAATATAATTTGTCAAACTAGGAACTAATAGTTTAACGTTACATGGTTCCAAATAACTAACGAAAAAACACTCAGAACGTTTTCATTATATACCATTTAATGATACCAACTGTATTTAGTACTTTCCATTCTTAGCCAATCGTCGACTAGCCACCTAGAAGTAGGTATTGTTATCGTATGCAACTTCAACACCTATTTCAAGTCACACGTCGTGACTTGTACGAGCTGTGCTAGATAAATCAGCCCACTACCTTATAACAATTTCTTTTCAAATGCGGTCCGATAATCCATATCCTCTACTAAAACAAAATATTGCAACTATAAATCTGCACAGTGGCAAACACTCCGGAAATGGTTCGTAATATCCATAGAATACTGTGTTCCAGGACTGACGAATCTTTTAGTCGTGCATATGAAAAGTCCTCACTTCATCATGATTACTGCTAATAACAAACCTTGGTTCGACAAAACCTGAACAAAACCAATCCATCGTAAAAGTTCAACTTATGGCAAGTAGTGCACGACAGCGAAGACCATCATTGAGTGTTTCTCCAGACCAACAGTTCCATCACTGATTAAAGAGGGCGACCTGCAGCATAATCCACCAAATCGTTTTACCAAAAAAAAATAAAGAAGATCTTGGAAACCATAGACATCACGAAAACCCACCTCGAATAAAGGGGGAACGGTATTTTTAACTACCGTTCAGCAGAACGAATCGCGATTGTTTCAAAAATAATGCAGAAACACGTAAATAAACAACTAGTGACATAGTCTGCGTATACGAATACGAATGCGAATGCGAATGCAGATACGAATACGGATACGGATACTGATACAGATACGACTACAAACACGAATACGTATTCGAATGCGGATGCGAATGCTTATAAGCTGCAAGTAGCATGAATTATTGATAATACGAATTTCGAAAAATATAGACCAACAGGGGATGTTACCAATAATACGTACTGAATGGAATTTAACCATCGAAAATATGGCAAATTCCAAGCAGTGGCAATCGACATTTATGGATTTCTATCAAAAAAGCTGACTAACACTCTCTTTCCTCTTATACTTTTTAGTTAGAATCGACTTAAGAAAAAGGAAACCTGAGGTTTTTTGTCTTGAAAGGTTCATCAATGTGTATGCTGTGGTTAACAATATAGAATAGACTCTTTGTGCAACATCGTATCTGCACGAAGCACTATTACAAGCCCACATATTGTATAGCGCCAAACAACTTTTTACAAAAATTTCAAATTCACCCATCTCTTGAAAACTGCTGACAAATCTGGAGTTCCGCCTCTACACTTTCGGACTAACTACCGAAACGGGGAATGCTTACGACCCGAAGCTTACAAAAGGCGACAACTGTGCAAGTGAAAAAGGTGTAGCATTCCAACACAAAATACACACTATTATTACAAGTTTTTGTTATGAACGAATAAGTTCAAAGGTAAATATGTAATTAAAAATTATTATTAATTTTATTAAATACATAAATAAAAAGTTTACCTCGAGTAGGATTTGAACCTACGACCTGTACTTTGCTAGAGTACCGCGCTAACCAACTGCGTCATCAATTTACATCAGTTCTACATACATAAAGATAAAATTTACATCGATTGGGACTTGAACCTTGATGGCGCAGTTGGTTAGCGCGGTACTCTAGCAAAATACAGGTCGTAGGTTCAAATCCTACTCGAGGTAAACTTTTTATTTATGTATTTAATAAAATTAATAATAAAATACACACTAATCAACTCTTTCTTAATTTCTACTTTTGGAGAAATACCTCGATTTGATTCCAACATAACATTCATTGACACAAATGAAAATCTTATTTTTTCCTTCCTTTTTGAAGGCGCTTAACTCAGCGGCTAGGGTTCAGAGGAAACATTTCTTATGAAAGACCCCCCTTAATTTTCAACAAAGAATCACTTCCTATAATTTTTCAGTCAATTCTAAACACCCTCTGTTACTTAGACTAACATTAGCGTAGGTTTACAAAAAGTGTTCAGAATTGTTTTGGTCTTTTATGATAGTAATAATAATCTGGTCCACAACATACGTAATTATAGCTTCCATCATTCCTGAATCTATAAAATTCTTCCACGGTCCTAATAATCTTCCAGCGGTCAGTTTTCTAGTGTAATCCACTAGATAACACTAGTCTGGATAAGGTCTCACGCTTCACAAAATGTTCCCACAGTCTTCATAATTTTACCATTCAGCATGCTGGAGTTGTCAACTAACTAACAGTAGGCTAAATAACAGGCTAAATAACAATACGCAACATCAAGAGTAAAGGACTCACACTCCATAATATGGCAGTCCGTTATTAACAAGAGGCGCTCACAACCAGCACCCGGTTCCATATTATTCTCTGGTCGACAAACGTTCTTATGCTCTTCTAAATGCTCCACGCTTACGGACGAAAGCGTGGTGATAGCACACATCAAAGGATTTGGCCGGGTCAATTGCCACAAAATAGTTACCACAATCCGCAATATTTTCCCACGGCCAAAAGCCTACTGTATACATCGGCATAGGTGTACTAGGCTGACATAATTTTATATTACACATGACAGGAGAACTTGTCATTGGAAAGCATCCTGCAATGTGTAGTCTGATGCCCAGCACTCTTTTTCTGAGTGGTCCATGGGTTTCTCTATTACAGAGCTTGGTTGACAGTTTGTCCTGTAGGTGAACGATGTCCCTACTGCCAAAAAGTCAAGTCAAACGTTAAAAAGTATGGGACGAGGGTTTTGTTTGTTAACAACAGTGAGGTTTTTTTGCCACCAATTAGGTACACACATACAATACAGTTAAAACGTGGTTAATAGTCTTACTGCTTCTGCGAGAAACTATTAGTTTGAACCAAAGTTTTTTTTAATGATTGTAATCCTAAACGAAGGTTAATCTAATGTACTAAAGTACTTCAGGAACACTTAGGAGGATGCATAGGGATTTTGTACTGCTTATGAACGACTACCTTAAATTTTCTCATGTCATATGCGAGAGAAAAACAGGAACTAGGAAGATTATTCCAGTGTCGTGTAGAAAAATGTGCCTATTTGGCACGGCAAGTTGAAATTTATGCTGCATATTCATTATGTGAACGATTCCAATCGAGTATCCCTAACAAAGGTGGTCTACGATGGTATCAAATGTTGTAATTCAGCAGCTCAATAGTCGTTGTAACACCGATAGTACAAAGCAATATTTGAAACTATTCTTCTATGTTCAAGGAACAGTATCTCAGAAGTTAAGTGCGGGTTCTATATTAGCCTAATCTCATTGTCAACAATATCGAAAAGTATTAGAGAAAACTAACCCAGAAGTGAGAATTATATTCTAAATGGGGTCGAATTTGGGCCTTATATAGCGCAGAGAGGTAAAGTACAGCTTAGATCTGCACAAAAAGTCTATTGTACGGTGAACTGTTTTAGTAGCTCATAGAATATGTCCAAGCCCCGATATGTGTGAAGATGGAATCAATAGTAATAGTGTGAAAAGTTAAGATTTGAGCCATTCATACACCAACAGGAAAGGGTCCATTTTGATGGCGGACATAAGACACTGTGTCGTACCTCATTTAAGGATATGTTGAATGTCTCTTGATTGAAATGCCCATTTCAGTTTTAATATCATGATTACATTCATTACATTTTGAATTTAAAAACTCTCGAATGTCAATACCGAAATGTGCTGGAGCCCATAAACGATTCAATGCTGTAAATAGTATAATTTTCAAGTTCGGGAAACACCACTTCCGGAAGCATTTGTAAGTAACTTTCTGAGTGAACATTTCCCTCAAAAAATAGGGACCTAGCTATTAATGGAGTATTCGAAACACCTTCCTACCAGGCAGATTGAGTTCTTCTTGGGTTACATGATGAGGATTTGCATCCGACCAGTGCACGCAGTTATGCCGATTAACTCGGCTATTGAGTTTGAAACATGTCTCATCGCACCACAAAATCGATCGCAAGAAACTTGGCTTGGCTTCTGTACGGATAGCGACTGTCTCACAGAACTCCAGTATATAATTTTAGTTCTTTGTGATGTGCTTAGTTCAGCAGATGCCTTACGAGTCGACTTACTGGGACTGACTACAAACGCTTCGGGGCATTTAAAATGCTTTGTATGTTTTCACATTTCATATTCAACTTCCGAATATTGTGCTGAGTCGATATCGACACACCTGGATACTTAATACTAAATTTTTCGATTACTATAGTATAATTTTTATTATGCTTCCACCACAACTGAACGTTGTAAACATATTGAAAACACACAAAAAAGAATAATAACTGCACATAGACTCACTTCACACTAAGCACTATCCCCGACATGATCTACATTTTGTTTCCAACGTAACATTGTTACTAACCTATGGAAACAAAAATCCTATTGTATTGGGAAACTGACGTATGCACCACCCTGTACAGCAGAAAAACCACTGATTCCTGTGACACGCTCAAGTGAATGGCAACTTCCTTTGAGGAGAATCCAACTACAACGCTTATTAGTCTTTTATCAAGAAAACTGTAAAACAAATTGATAAGCGTATCCACTAACCCAAACGAGGTGAGTTTGGCAAGTAAACATTCATTCCGATCTTGGTCAAATGCTTTTGAAATATTTAAATCGACTACAACTGTTTCACCGGATCTTACTAATGTATTGTTGAAAGCTTGGGTCACCTATTGAACGACTCTGCCTAAAACCATATTTATGGTCACTAAGGATTTTGTTAGATTCAAGGAAAGAAAGTAGTTACTGATCATGGCTTTTTCCGTGACTTTAGACAAAATGGAACTGATGGTCGGTACTTAGAGGGTTGATCTTGTCGCTCTTTTCGGGAATAAGTTGAACATTTGCTTACTTTATTGACGAACCTCCTAGAATTGATCATAAGCAGACTTGATTCTAATAAGGCGACAGAACTTTTCCGGCTTTAACGGAATCTGCAGTTTCCGCGAAAAGGGTCGAGCATCTCGTCGATTGTTACTTATTCTGAATGGCAATAATGTCTCTTACAGGATCTCCGTACTGCATATACCACATATCTCGTCTATGTTGGAGAGGTGCATCTTCCAACAATTTGAAAAGGTTATTTTCTAAAAAATGCAAATATGCTGCTCCTCCTAAACGCCTAGGCAAAATAAATGGTCCTATTAAAAACCTCCCTAGGATGCCAACCCAAACATTTAGGGAAGAAGTATGTTCGTATTTTCCAGTCATGACAGAATTGGAATTTTCATCGGACCATTCGTGCATGTTGTGATGATTTAGAATAAATATCCTGTCGTGTAAATAGAGTTTCACCAGTGAACAGTATTCGTTCTAATACGCCCTGCGCAGTATTTCTGCACAAAATCTGACGCGAAGATCATGATCTATGGGTAACAATCCTTGAACCCTTCTAAAATGGTAAAGGTGCAATCCTTTTGTTGACAGTAATCTCCAGATATTAGTTATAGGCATATTGAAATACCTAGATGCTTCTCTGACACTTCTCCTAGGACCATCTTCAAACAAATTCAAAACTGTCTGTTCCTGTTCAATACCGATTATAACTCCCCTTCCTGCATTTCGTTGTTGACCTTTAAAAGATCCTGTGGCCCGTAATTTTAAATGAATACGAACAAACGTTCGATTATTTATCTATCCGCGTAAACTGTTGGTTGTATGAAAAATGACAAAAGTGAAAACAGTTTTACATTTAGGTGTAGTATTAAGAAAAAAAGTTTTGTTGAAATCGGTCATTGCAAGAAAAAGTTCTGAAAGAAATAAAACTAGGGGTTGCTGATTCCCACCCTCCAGATACATGAGCTAAAGGATAGACACCACCACAAAATAGCATTCGGCTAGCTGACAATGTGTACCAAAATTGAAATTTCTAAGTTTAACCGTTTTTAAGAAAAAAGAAAAAAAATATTTTCCGCCATTTTGAAACGTGTATATCTCAACAGGGAGGACCTAAATTGAAAAATTTCATATGAAGATCCCCCCTAAAATGGCTTGTAGAATACTCTGGTAAAATATTTGACCATCCTTCTGGAACACCCTGTATAGGTTGGTGCATCTAACAATTTCAAGTAGAACTTCTTCAGAAAAAAAAAGCTGGAATGTTTCTACTGCACGAACCGCACTTTTAGCCTGTTGCCCAACGACGCCAGGTCTTACTTTGACAATATTGTCAGCTGGAGCCCGTCCACGTCTACTCCGCATTTCGTGGTACTCCACTGCATCCCGGTCTTTCCTTTGTACAAGTTATTTGGAAGAGGAATGTCCACTTCCGCCCCTGACTGTTCACTAAGTATAAATTTGTCTGGTTCTCCTTCATCGGATGCCTGTTCTTCGAGCTCATTGAACAATTGAAGTGATTGCTGCTCTTGTCGATCAGCCATAGCCCCGAAAGACAATATTACTTATTATTATTTTATGAAATATTGTAGAAAATGTTAAAAAAAAGATATGCTCAAATAAGACAAGATTTAAATTCTTACCTTTTTGCTCAAATACTGAATCTAAAATAACTTTTTCGAGTTGAAGAGAAATAAAACAAAATACAATAAACAATCGCAGCGGACTGATACTCCGCAATCGCTGAACAAAAATAGTCGCACTCTGGACTGAGACTCCGCGCTTGTCAAATAAGACTGAGTAACGACAGTCTTGTAATCTGATGATGAAATGGTGCAATAATATAATATGTGCGGACACTCAGTCCGCGAAGCGACTACCGCCGGGTTAAAATAACGCAAAGAATAAATCCCATACATTTTTTGCGCACCTTGTATATTATTAAGTGCAATATTGGCATGAGGTTGAAAACATGCACGTTCATTTTAATGTTTTCTATAATTTTTGAAAATTTTAAATTCTAGTCCTAATCCGCTTCAGGAAAATACTGTAATTGGACCGTTTTTAGCAATTTTTTAAGAATATACCTAGGGGTTAATATTTATATATTTTTATTAGTCTTGTTTTGTACGTTGCACACTGTTAATTCAGAGTACATTTTCACACTACACTTAGTTTTTGTAAAAATCTGCTTAAAGTTTAGTAACGGAAAAGTTGTGCATTCTGATATAAAATAAATTTATCCTTTACCATAAAATTAATATTATTATCATCGAACACCGTTTTTGTACGTATTTAATGACGCTAAGATTTAATCTAATGGCCTCATTTAAATCAACCTTTTTTATACTCAAATTACAGTTTAATCGGTTTGAAACAAAAAAATTAATCAAATAAATGTTATAGAAACGAATCAGAAAAAAATACATATATTATTACATATAATAAAATCTAATGTTGCGAAATTAAGCAATTTAATGGTTTATTTGCTACAGGTGAATGAATGCAAATTAATGAAATATATACAGAATGAAAAACAAGCCCAAATTTATTTAAAGTTACCAATTATTTTGTCGTTTAACGAAAGCCGTAATTCTTAGTCTTTTTTCGGATTCGGAATTAGCGCCAAGTTTATAGATTCAGAGAAATTATTATAACTGATTAATTTAAGAATCACCATATTTTTATGGTTATCTTGATTTTTCAAATTTATTACTGGTGGCGAGTTTTTTTTAGCTTAAAGACAAGATAATAATTCTTATTTTTCGTGATCCATCCTGTATGTATGAAATCTGTTATATTTACAACTAAATAAGTTTTATGCCTGTAGGTGGTACTTTAATTCACAGTTAGTATATCAACACGAGATTGAGATATTAAGTTAATTAAAATAAAGTGAATAGATAATTTTTTTGGTCATTTAATGCTTAAACGAATGTGTTTTGTACACTCGTAAGCATACATAATACAAAAGGCATTTTATTATCATGGTACATTGCACGAAGAGAACGCACATTAAGTGTTTATTATTATTATTATTATATTGGAGCCATGTATGAATGGTCCGAGAATAAAAGTAATATATATTTAATGATAATGGCCATGAACCCGTCTTGTCGGGAATATTAAAATAATAAAAATAATTAACCGTCCCAGCAGCGTCTGCGGTTCTACTTACATCCAGTGGCGTATCACCCACCCATTTACGTTTCTTTCTCGTAATTAAAATAAACGATAGTTAAATTTCTCAATAAAATCTTTTTTAACATATAAAAAGAATGTGTTGTAAAATTATAATTTTAACCATTCCAAACCAATATAATGTTATATTGTTTATGCCTTATTATACAAATTTTATGAAGCGTAGCCCTTGATCGTTAAGATGTATATTGTTTGGTTTTATTTTTATGAATTTCTTGTATTTTGTCTACGCATGGAAGGCGTTATTGCTTCGTGTAGTAAAATAAAAATTTGATTGTATTTTATACACATTAAAGTAAGCATTCAGAAATATTTTCAAACACGTCCTCGACGATGTGTACAAAAAAAAAACATCACGTCCTAATAAATAGTTAAACGTATTACGACCCTCTCTTTTGTTAAATTTTCAATACACCGATAAAAAAAACCCTTAAAACATATGTAGAATGAACGTCATTAATTACCACCTACTACATATGTAAGTAACTATGTATTTAATTAGGTTAATTATATCAAAAAAATTAAAACCTACCTGTAATAAATATCTTTGTAGGTCGTATTTTAATTAAAATCTGCTAACTTATTCTAAAAAAAAAATAAAAATTAAGCGAATATAACAATAAATTAAGAGTTTACGATAACGTTTATAAAAGCTTAAATTTATCAAAATTATACAATCGTTATTATATTTTCAACGTTTTATGAAGCCAAAGTTTCACGTTAATCCACAAATTACTCTTGTTTTTTAATTAATTATCATTGGGTTTATTTTATTTTATATAATTTAACATTTATTCATCATTTACGTAATGTTAGACTTGTTAATGCGAGAAATGTTTAAATTAAGTTGTTCAGTTTAAATTAATTACATTGGTTTTGAAAAAAATTAACAATTTTAATTAAGTTCAACTATTTAGATTAAATACTAAAATTATGACATATGGAAGCTAGTAACATGTTGAAGTAATTATTTTTTATAAATCAAAATATTTAAATTTAGTGTATTAAAGATTATTGTTTCAAACATTGTTTACCTTAATTTTGAAATTGAAATTGATTTGTGCGTATGCAGACATAAGATTAACATTTCTTTCTAACTGGCCTGTAAACGGATCGAAATTCATCCACTTCCCCACCGATCTACAGAATTAGGTTGAGATCGTACCACTAATGCAGGTCCTGTGCCTTTCTACCACTGCTCTGTATCATATGCCATTATTTTCATCTCACGCATCTTCCTTAGTTCATATTATCTATTAACTTCTCCTGTTCGCATTCTCTTCCCTACTTTCCTCGGTTACCAAAAACAAATCCATCTCAAAACATGGCTCAATTGATACAGTTTCTCATAAAGCGTATTCTCGCATCCAGTTCCTGATTTTAGCTACTTACCACTTTTACAATTTTCCATTATTTCCCTACTGATCTAGCTTATCTAACGCGACCCACACTTCTATTGTAGGTAGCGGACCGCGAGAATTTTATTATTGTAATAAACGTTTGTCAAATCGCCATTGTTACCACGATAGAAAAGATAATTAGTGGATTTTTAATATCTTGACAATACGTCATAATTTACTAATGTTTTCAAAATATTTTTATTTATATATTTTTATCTAAGGAATGTAGGATTGTTTGTAACTAATATGTATGTAAACACATGATAGGGGTGAGTGGCAGGTGCACGCTTAAAAATGCTTTACTGAAGGGGCGTAACAAATTATTGGAATTTTTCTTATGCGCGCTCTTGACGTAAAAATGTCATTGGTCTAATGATTAATTGTGGCGAGACGAGCCACGATGAAAAGATATCTTTATTACTCGAGACCCGTAAATATAAGGTTGTTACAGACGAATGCATATTTTTAAAATTAAGATGTCGTGCAATAATTACTATGAAACTATTCTAACATAAGTTAGTGTTTCTTGTTTTTTTATTACTTTTGAAAGACGGAGGTGGTTTTTCGGGAGTAGATATAGTTATGTTTGGATCGGGAGGGAGGGCAGTTATAGCGAGCTTTTCAATCGAGCCAGATCGATTTTTGGGTTAATTAAATCCCTTCATTGTAAACAGTTTGTCTTTAAAACAATTCGCGCGTGTACGTTTTTCTTTTAAATTCGCCAACACTAAGTTGTCTTTTCTTTCGGGGTTAAACCGCGTCTATTAACGATTTGTGCCTGTGATCAATTAAGGGAATATGTATTCTAGTGTAAGTACGTATTTTTATATAACTGAAATCTCGCAGCAAATAGTTTACCAGTCTAGATAACATATTAAATACCAAACATTGACTTGCAATGGTATCTTATTCGTACGCGGACTCATTAAGCTGAAATCTGCTAAAATAAAAGGACAGTACAAGGCCCTCTCCCGCGGGTATTTGTGCGAATTACCATTGTTGGTTGTTGATTATATTTATAATTGTGTAAAGGTGGCTGGTGAATGGGTATAGGATGCCGTGGGTTATTAATTGTGAAAGGCAATTGGCCGTTGGTACACACTCCCAAGCCAGACCATTAAACACTTCGAATTTTATTTTTATTGTTTTTATTTGTTTTATATGTGGATGTGCAACTGGAGAGAGAGAGAGGCACGGTATGTTTCTAACGCACTCAAACTTATATATCGGTCACGATGTTAGTGATCTATTTATAACGTACCCTTGTAAGGCTTTGTTTTAATGAGTTTTTTATTTCAGTTTGTTGAAGTTGAATTATTTGCCTAGAAGCTGATTTCTCTTTTGTATGTGCTGTATTACAATGTGACCTATGTATTTTGTGCTTTAGTTGTCACTAAACAATTGGGTAATTTTTAAATTCCTTGTCTGTTTTCTTTTGGTCCTCGCATTTACCTTATTACCTGTGCAATTTTACTGATGTTCTATTTTATACGTACCGTGATTTGCTTTATAATTTTATGTGCTTATTTACTTAAGGACCGGCATGCTTGGTTTTTAAAAAGGGCCACATGTTTGGTGTGGTTTGTTTTGATTATTTATGACCTAATTGTGAGTGTGACTATATGTGTTTTTTTTATTATTGGGTTTTTGTGTAACTAAACTGATTTTTATTCATTTTCTCTTAATGTTATAATTTTGTACGCACTTTAACCTGATTTAATGGTGTTTTGTTATATATTTAACCCTTTCATAACGTACCTAACACTAGACAGCCACTTCGTTTGACCAGGTTTGAGGTTTGCGAGTAATTAAATATCAGACTTATAAATAAATGCTGTTTTAATTAATGCCCGGAAAGTCAAAGTAAGGCAGGCAATTAGTTTGAGTAATAGTGACATTATTGTCAGTCAAGTCAAGATAAATCACCTAGCGATTGTTTGGTTCTTGAATTTGCATTATTGCAAATAAGTTCAAATTACGCTTTTCAAGATAGGGTACCTGGAGGGCGCTACACTATGATCTCTATCCTTGTTTTATAATCCAATAAGTCTAATACATACTTTCTACTAGCCCTAGCGTGTATCTCAAATTCTCCACATTTTCGACATTATTCTTCTTTTTCCAAATATTAACTTCAACATTTCTTTACGCGCTATCAATCTCAAATCAATATGTCGCGTTTTCTCGTGCTTGCTTCCCTCTTACCCTTGTACAAAAGTTCACTGTTTATCACTCCAATTTATACTTTTATATTTTCATTTTTTTCCCAACGCATACAAAGTCGATGGCCTCCATGTCAACACAAGTTACTGTCTATTTCTATTCTAAATATGTCTCCCCTATTTGTTCCTTTTCGAAATCAAAATTCTATTCTTTACCAATTTTTTTTTGATAACAATAGCTAATTTCACGTTTGAATAAATTACGTTTTTTATTCAGTGAAAAGGTGCCATTTTGTCCCGTTAAAATAAGGTTTTGTGAAAAATTACACTGGCACGACTAACTTCACAGCCGTCGTCAAAATAAAATTTTGCGCCCTTATAAGAGAGAAGTCACTATCAAACTAGATTGACACGAATAACTTCACAGTCGTGAATTTCCGCTTAAATCAATTTTTTTATGCAGTAATTAGGCGCCAATTAATGCGCCATTTTGCGCCGTTACAATACAAGTTTGTGCCCTTATAGAAAAGAGATTATTATAAAACTAGATTTAGACAGCCACGAATTTCTGCATAAATCGTTTGTTTCTTGTGCAGTAATTAAGCACCACTTATGTGCCGTTTTTCGCAATTAAAATAAAACTTTGTCCCCATAGGTAACAAGTTATTCTAAAAATTACAACAAGGTTAACTTCAAACCTTATGGATAAATTAATTTTTTCTTTCGCGATAATTAGGCAACTATTATGTGCTGTTAAAGTAAAATTTTGCGCTCACATGGAAAAGAAGTTATTGTAAAATTACATTAACACGGCTAATTTCACAGCCGCGGACAGCCATAAATAATTTTTCCTTTTGTAGTAATTAGTCGCCAATTATGCGCCGCTAAAATAACATTTGCGCTACTGTAGGAAATAAGTTATTTCAAAAATTAATCTGCAAAGTTAACTTCACAATCTTAGAAGTAAATTAATTTTTATTACACAATAATTTTGCGCCCTTATACAAAATAATTTATTGTAAACGTACATTGACACGACTGATTTCACACCCGCATAAATGAATTGTTTCCTATGTAGTAATTAGGCGCCAAATTCGATTTCAGAAATTTCAATTTTATCTTTACTGCATGCAATACCAAGTTTACCGTTTCATATTTACCATAGTTTTTCACCAAATTCTTCTCTGCCAGACATTCTTTAATTAAACACTTTGACAGTTTCACTGATATTACAAGTATTCCTGCTGCCTTATATAGCTTATAGGCTATGTCAACCTCTAAAATGTCCGCACAAATTGTATGCTGGTTTACGGTGCCTTCTGATTCTTATTGAGTTTCGCTAGTTTTGTAGAACTAGTGCATGTTCCATCTTATTAACACTCTTGCCTCATTTTATTGTCGTGTGCACTATATCGTGACCTTTTCTTTCTTAATTCCTATACATTCTTTCTTTCTCAGTGTTTAACCGCTTCTTTTTTCTATTCTTTGTTCTAGTTTTGGCGTTCTCTTTGTTGCATGTATTACAAGCTTACCATTTTACGTTCACCGCTTTCATTCAACACTGCTTCATTCATAGCTTTAATTGCCCTGTCAATTCCATCCTTTCGCTCTTCTACCACATATCTTTCATTTATGTGTACACTACACCGTTGCACTCTTTTTTATTTCTTCGTTATATATATATATATATATATATATATATATATATATATATATATATATATATATATATATATATATATATAATATCCTCTCTATTATTTCTATCCCTTTTAACCATTCTGCACCATTCTTCATAAACACTTGTATCTCCTTTTGTACCTAATTTATCTAACCCACACTTGTCATTTCCGACTTTCTTCGCAGTCTGCACCTGGCCTTTTTACTGTATTCCTATATCTTTCGTTTATCAGTATAGACATATCCGTATCCTATATATATATATATATATATATATATATATATATATATATATATATATATATATATATATATATATATATATTTCTATTTTATACAATCTTTTTTAAACCAGATATGTGTTACTATCATTTCCTCTTCCTTCCAAAATTTTATCAGTCTCTCATCTCTTTCACTGTTGTTACCAAGATATCCATTACCTTCCTCAAGATAGTCTTGATTCGGCAGGACTCCTCTGCCTTTGTGAGCAGTTTCTTTCCGCTCGGACTACGGGGTGTCCCGTGATTTTTCTTAATATAAGGTTGACTTCTTATCTCGGAAGTATCTCGGTTAATATTCTATTGGGAGAGTCTATGAGTTATATCTCAATCCTCATCGACTCTTTAAAAGTTTATTATTAGTCATTATAAGCAAAGTACAAGTTATAGGTTCAAATCGTACTCGAGTAAACTTTTTATTTTATGTATTTAATAAAATTAATAATCGTCCCTTAAATTCAGGAGAATTTAGTGTCCTTGAAACATTCAAATGAGCACAAAATTAGTCGGTATGCATTAGCTTTTGTTATGGTACGCAAAAGGATTATAACCAACTTCTGAATATCTATTGTGGTTCTTCGATGAGTAAAAAGGTAATTTTTTTTCGAAATACATAATACGACTGGCATGGAAAAAGAACAATTTGACAACTTTCGAGTTTACATTGCTATCCTTATTGCGACGGTATGCGTAAACCTTCAATAAAGTGTTTGTAGAATGTAAAACAATAATTCTTAGTTGATTATAATTTTGATGATTTTTTAGAATAAAAACTAAGTTATTTTCTGCACTTTCTCTAAGTATCCGCCTGTGCTCATTTCTCACAAATTGAACGTTTGATTGAAATTTACCTAAAATGCTGAAACTGTTTCCTACAGATAATTTACATCATGGTATACCAATTTTTTTAACACCAGCGGAGTCTTCATTTTTGTTAGTACATGAAAACCTTCACATAACTGATTTTCGACAAACTTTGCACATTCATGGTCATTGTGATATCCAATGATTGATTGCTATATTGTGGATTGAGAATGTGTCCACCATATTAAAAATTTGTATTTATATGAAAAATTCTTTGGGAAAACAACGAAAAGCATTACTTCGATGGTCAAGAATAAAATGTTATGGTTTTACCACGTTAGTCACCTTTTGTAACCAGTAATGTCCAAAATATCTATTTATACTCAAGTTTCCGCAGAGAACTGTCAAACTTATTTGCTCGAAGGACAAAGAACTACATTTTATGGTTTCGCAGTGTTTGACCATCGTTTCGGACCTACACACCAATTTCTTGGGAAAAGTATTACCTTAATGGATAAGAACTAAATTTTATAGTTTTGCTGTGTTGGTCATCTTTTAATATTATTGATGACAATCCTTATTTATACATCAAAAGCCTAAATGTATTGCCTAGATGTACAAAAACTAAATTTTATGTTCTTGATCATCATTTGGGACAGTTGGTGCCAAAAATCTTTATTTATACTCCAATAGCCAAACGTATTGCCTCAAGAACAATGTTTTATGGTTTTAATGTATTGGTTTCCCTTTGGGACCAGTTATGTCAACACTCTTTTTTTTACACTAATTTTGTTGCTAAATCGGTCAAAAGTTCTTCCTAGTTTAGCAAGAACTAATGTTTTTGGTTTCACGTTATTGGCCGTTATTTGGGACCAACGATGTTAAACATATTTGTTTATATATGACGGAAAGGAATCAAGCGTATTGCCTCCATGGACAAGCACTGAACTTTATGTTTTTACGGTGTTGGTACGAACTTCATTGGAAAAAAGGTAACAGGTATTTTTATGCCATATTAAGTGTAAATCGAAATAATGTGCTTAGTGTACACTAGTCATATGCACAATGTTTGCCTGTTTTCAAAAAAAGGAGAAGGAAATGATTGCGTTAAGAACTACAATACCTCTGGCCATTTCAACCAATAGTTTCTGCAAGGCGTCTGGCTATCTGTATTGTTGAGAAAATCTAGTAAATATGTTTGATAAAAGTAAAGCTAGAAATGGCGACATTCTAAAGACAGGGTTTGCAGATGGTTGAAAGGGTATCGTTCTCTAATTTATATCCATAGAGGTGGCAAAACACGCGAAACCGCTTCAAGACTATACGATCTTTAAATGCAAACCGTGATGAAAGTATGATGTTTTCATGCCACAGGTATTGAATATTTCGAATTTTGAAACTCTAATCAAAGCTTCACCTGAAAAATTGTTTATAATAGACAAATCGACGAAACCTATCCCATATATTTACTTGAAACAAACACATGGAGGCTACCTGTAACGACTTGAAATGACAGTCATGGTCAGTGGCGATAACAAAATTTTTATTTAAGTTAGTGGAACATTATAAGTTTGGAAAAATTGAAAACAAAAACATGTAGTAAAAGGCAATGAATCACATAAGCAACAAAATCAAAACGATAAAACTCAGTAAACTTTTAGAACAATATGTTGAGCAGGTAAGAACTAACTAATCCCACAAAAACATAATTCTGGTTAAAACATTAAAATAATAAATCATTCAATGTACCATTTTTTTGATCCTTAACTCTGCGATTGTTGTTACGCAAGGCTTTATCAAATAAGTTTGCTTTTGTTCAAAAAATTACATGATGTTAGACACCTTTCATCCAATGTGAAGTTTTTCTACTGCTTAGACAAGTTAGCTGTTGGAGTTAACCTTTTTGTAATAGTGTTCTGGGATTGTTTTTACAACATCCTAAATATTGCTCATTGTAGTGTTTTAGACTACATCCAATAATGTTGCAGATTCCCTATTCAACTCATTCCTACCATCATGTAGTTAAAGCAGTTCTATTATTTCACCATTTAATTTTTTCTCTTAGATATTATTTTTCTAACCTTACTTTAACATCTTTATGCATGATAAAATTGCTTGAACATTCGCTACCATCCCGTTGGCTTTTTTTGGTAGCACAATTTGATATTTGGTTTAAAGCCGTTGTGATAGAAAAAAATGTGAATTCTCATAAGGTCAGACTTAGTTTTGAGTTTTCATCTTCTCACTGAGGCCAAATTTTAAAGGCTACTCAATAAGTTAAATGTTACGGTAATATACAGGATGTCCCAACGTTCCGAAAAACCTCCATAACTTGTTTATTATTAGAGATATTGACTTTTTCTTTTTTTAGATTATAGTTGCGTTTCTGTTGCACATTTAAAAAATATTGCAGTTTATACACTGGGTGTCACAATATTAAAAAAACACTAAAGTTATGTTTTTTTTAGTGGAATCTACCCAATTTGATTTTATTTTTGGATTCTATGCTAAATTACGAATCACTTTTATACAGTTCGTTTTTACCTGTATGTTATCAATTTTGATTTGTGCCGCTTTTTTTCCCAGAATTTCGAAATGTAGATAAGTCAATGTAATTAACGCCGTTTGATTCCTGGATGGTTGCGCATCTTACTCAACAACCTGCTCAGTCGCATCTGCCTACTGCGATTTTTGAAACATGACAAATAGAAAATATCAAAAACTCATTTTTTCAAATATTTACTATTGTACTGGTCAAAACCTTTTTTGAAAAGCTTTCCATCAATATAGGGTTTGTATAGTCGAATGTAATAATCCAGATTGCTATCCTAAAATAACTACATTTTCTGCTTAAAACCATAAAAATCGAGTGGGCCTTACGTACAAAAGAAAATATTGCACAGAAAATAAACAAAAGTATGGAATTGGAATTTCTTTTAATGTTAGAATAAAATACACAATTGAGTTACAGAGAAATTGAGGCAAAAACTAACTTATCACAAAGCAGTATTAACCGTGTTAAGTGGAACAATTTAAAAATGTTAAAAAATAACAAAAACAAAAAAAAATCAATGCTATTTCACACTTATTATATTAACAGATACTCAAAGATATTACCATTTTCTTCATTACAAACATAAAGTCTTCGTCTTGGTCTAACACGACTGCATTTATCTGCATTAATTAAACGGAATGTATGGCTTAGTAAGGTTGGGGGAACGAACAGGCCAACTGATTGCGCCTCCTCTGCCTATCCAACAATTTGGAAAGGTTTCGTTTAAAAATTTCTCTCCTGCTGCAGCTACATGATCCTTCGCGTATGCAAATCCACATTTTCCATCATTTTGAAGAAATTCTCGATATATCATCCCACAGAAAACATTATCAAAAAAAAATGGACCATTACTTGGTCCCCAAGTATTCCGCCAAAGACATTTAATGACCATCTATTTTGATGATCAATTGTGTGTATCAAATGAGAGTTTGCGTCGGATAGTAATGCATGTTGTGTCGATTAACAAGCCCGTTACTCATCTCTAAAAAGTTCTTCATGTAGCTCAAGTGGTAAGGATTTAAATTCCAATTCCATACTTTTATTTACGTTCTGTGCAAAAAAAAAAAAATGTATGTAAGGCCCACTCGATTGTTATGATTTTAAGCAGAAAAGTTTCTCGAAATTTAGTTATTTTAGGATTTTTCCATTGGACTATACAAACGTTACATTGATGGAAAGCCTGTCAAAAAAGCTTTTGACCAGTACAATAATAAATAGGGGTGCCATTTGCAAAATATGAGTGTGATATTTTTCATTTGTCACAAGTTGTGGAGCTTTTTCGGAACCTTGGGACATTCTGTATATTATCGTAACATTTAGTATATTATGTTTTCAGTATTTCGTATTGTGAAACTAAGCCCTTTTTTTTTAGAAATAATTCGAAAATAGTTAAACAAGTATAAATGTGGTCTAATGTTACCCACTGAAGTCCATTTTTCCTTAGTGTTGGGCAATTTATTGAAAGTAATCTGAAAATCAGAAATTGCAGATGTTTAATTATTGTCCTACATTTTTAAAGAACTCCGTGTAATTGAAGTATTGCATAGTAAAATTTATTATAAAAATCCGTGGTTGATACGGTTGTTTTAAGAAGAATTATAACGGAAAAAAAAGAACAATTCCGAAAGTTTTTTAGCTGGTTCCAGCGGAGAAAGTGACCAGACCGAAAAATTTTTTCATCCGGGTAGGCTTAGGCGTAGCATACATCATATGCGCAAAAAAAACGATTCAAAAAAACTTTGATTTTGATTTCTTTGGTTAGAAAAAGTTGTTTTAATTGGCACGAACTTTTGCATGTTTAAGCAAACGACAATTTTTTTTATATAGTTCATTAACACGCTTATTGTAACCGATCTTGAACCGAATTTTTACCGTTATGCTAAAAAATGACGTTAGGAAAGTCTACTAATTGAGAAATACAACAAATTAACCAATATTAAATAAATGCTAATTAGAAGCGAACATTTTAAATGTCTAGCTCAGTTATAATTAATTATTAACAAGAGCATCACCGTATACTAAGGAACTACTTATATTTTTTTTATTATCTAAAAATACTTGCTACATATTTATGTTTATGCTCTTTAATTGTATGTGTTTCCCCAAAGCTAAATATGAATTATTTAATATAAAAACATTGATCAACAACGGAAGGCATATAGATGGTGATCCGTTACGTACTCGAAAAGTAATTTAGTGCATTTGTCACTATCTGCAGTTCGTATTCCGTTTGCCATTTAACAACATAGGCCGCAACCACCCAACAATACGCTAAAATAATTAAAACGTGGTTTTTTTCTCGCATTAAGAACAGGTTGTCTTAATACACAATTCTGAATGCAGTCAATAAATAGAAAAAATGGAGAGTGCTTTGGATGTGTCAAGGTCTGTGCTTCATCGTCACGCGTATTCGTTAGAAAATATTACGCTGTGAGTGAAAGTATGATAAAACCTCGAATTTATCAATTCCGCTGCTCTCATAGCAGATTGCCTTACGCCATATTATTGCGTATTTTGCATCTGGATATCACCTTCATCCCTATAACGTTTTTACCCAAGAAGGCTGTTTCTTCAACAACAGTTGTTTGATGATGGGTATTCAAACGTAATATTATGTAGACATTTTTTTATCCATTTGCTTTAAATGATTTATCCCCCTCTTCAACTTTTTTCAGATAAAAAAATAGATAATGCAAAAACTCCCTACCCAAAAGCCCCTGTATACTGTAGTGTCCCAAGGTACCCTAGCTTTAAAAGTGTAATTTGAACTTATTCGCAATAATGAAAATTCAGGAACAAAGCAATCACGAAGGGATGTATCTTGACTTTACTGACAATAATGCTACTATTACACAAATTAGTGGTAGCTACGCCCTGTTATTTGAATGAGACAGGATTGGATTAGGTTAAGTGTTGCATCATGTGGGACAGGTAAACAATGAAACTACTAAAATTAGAAGTAACGAGCTTTGCAATGATGATTTAACCCATTAATTTACTAAGTCGGGAAAGAACCACCAAGAAAACCAAATTTATTCACAAATAAGTAATTGCACAAATACATTAATAAATAAAAGAAGAAAAAATCATCGCAATGGTTCAATATATAACAAAACACCATTAAAAAGCGTACAAAATTATAAGATTAAGGAACAAAAAATAAATAAAAAACAGTTTAGCTACACATAAACAAACCAACAAAAATAAACGGTGAAATCACACCGACAATTGTGTCATAAAATAAATAAGAATAAAAATTGTGTTACCAAACATGTCACCCTATACAACCAATCATGCCGGTCTTAAGTAAATAAGCAAATAAGAAAATAATAATGCAGATTACGGTACATATAAAATATAACAAACAGTAAAATTAAACAGGTAAAATAAGGTAACTGCAATGCAGTTTAACTATACTCACGACAAGAACAAAAAAAAACAGGCAAGGAATTTACACATACATAATTCTATAGTGAATAATAAAAGCACAAAAATACATACGTACAGTTATATACAATACAGTACATAAAGAAAAATCAGTTCGTAGACAAACAATTCTAAATAAGCCGACTGAATCAAAGACACTTAAAAAAACTCATTAAAACAAAGCCCTGCAAGGGTAAGGTGCAAATAAATCATAACATAGCGACCGATAACCTACCCGCAAGTTTAAGTGACTGCATCATCTCTTTCTCACGTTCATCTATACAAAATAATAAGATCCGGTTCGTAAATCAGTAAAGATGGAATTTGAGGTGTTTTTAATGTCATGTGGACCCACATCTGTAAACCACGGTCTCGTTTTAACGACTTAACGGAGGTATATCGTGCCACGTTAGTCCTCTACACAAATATTAATAAACAGTCAACAATACCAAATCATGCTAGCAATCAGGAGGGACACGGTACTGTCTAAAGCGCGTCCCTTTTCTTTTAACAGATTTCAACTTAAGGGGTCGGTGTCCGTAACTAGATACTTCTTGCAAGGTAATGATTGATTTTTAATACGTTACATAGGCTTGTGGAATTGTTTGCTGCGAGCTTAATTTTCATTAAAATACCTACTTGCGTTTGAATATAATCCTTTAATTAATCACTTATCCACCAATATTTAACGGGTTCAGATACGCCGTTTAAACCCAAGACGATAACGATTATTTATAGATATATTGTTTACACGCCCGCTTATTAAAAACCCGAATGTTTAGCAATACATTTATATACACCACCGCTTTAGTTTTGGGAAAAACTTGCATGAAAAACAACACAGAAAGAATAAAACCAAATTCGCGGTTTTAGTTTTACTAAAATGTACTCGATAAAATATTTATAGACTGAACCGTTTACAGTGAGGATTTTTAATTAAACAATCAGATCGATCCGACCTGAGTCGAAACGAAACTGCAACTCTCTGTTTTACTCCCAAATCCACCCCCGTTTTTAAAAGTTATATAAAACAAGAAATATTACTTGCGAATATTTTCGTATTTATTACTAAAATAAGTATTAATTTTTAAAATATACATTGGTTCTCGAATTTCCTAGTACCAAACAAAGATATCTTTGATTTGCGGTATGTTCCGATTATTAAACTAGTGACGTTTTTACACCAAGAATGGGCGTATAGCAATTTTCAACGATTCCCCACAGTCTTTCGATAAATGCAATTTCTAGAGAACACCTGTTTTCTACGCCAACATATGTTTTTCTTTTTCTTTTCAAATATCAGTTACATAAAATAAAATATCCCGAAACATAATGAAAATTGGAAAGTTTTAGTTCAACCATTTAGATTACATGAGGACTCGAACGCAACCACATTAATTATTCATCTAAATTGATATTTTTGATTACATTACTTTTACGTTAATATAATAGAGCCACCATTTTTAAAAACAGTAAGATCGTTATCATCAACGCTGAATGCTACATGTGAACGGTAATTAACTTTTGGTTATTGTCGGCGATTTTGATTTACAGCGCAGCGCATTGGATTGCAATAAAGACGACGCTACGAGCCACATAACACAACAGGATTTTAGAGCATTTAAAAAATAAAATTAGTCAAATTATGACCGAGTTACAGCCTTCATTGTGCATAAAAGGCATCGAAAATTGCCTTGGCGGCCATCTGAATGACGTATTCAGATAACATTACAAAAAAGTGTGTTTAGTTTATCAAAATGAGACGGATACGTCTTAGGCTATGCGAAGTAATTTAGCCATCTTCTATATTACTTAGACTCTTGACCATTATGAATTGCTTTCTTAAATTGTTTGACCTATTCAGTTTTCTTTTTATGTTCTGTGGGTACTGTTAAGAACATACCTTCTTATTGTAATAATAGCCCCTACCAGATGTATACTGTGAACAAGACACGTCTCTAGAGACGTCACTTACTAAGACCACGTACTGTAACACCCCTGGATACCCGTCTACTGAGACCCGCGGTTGAGGAGAAGGAATTCCAGGAAATAGCTATATACCCAATGACGTCTTCCTAGTTGAAAACATTTGATCGGGTTTTCCATTGCTTCATTTTGCAATTCCAATGGAGGTTCTTTATTTACTAGCCATCTATTGTCCTTGACTAACGAACCAGGGCGAGCGCAAATAGATCTTCTTCCAGTGTATGGTTGAAAAGTGCTGGAATACATGGGACTCCGATTTATCACGTTTCGTTCCACGTAGCATTTTGAAAAGAGTGGTAGACTCCGAGAAATATGATTACTTGAACCTTTCCTATATATTTACCACCACTTAAAAACAGTTTTGTTTTACTCAAATATTTAAAACAACCGGTTTTTCTTTTAATACAACCAAGTAGTCTTAGGGAATATTCTGATGCAATCGTTACATCAAGGCATACGTCTTGGTTTTTTCTCTGAGTCTTCGGTTCCTGAAGAAATTTGCAGTATACTGAAGTAGTCGCGAAAAGAATTTGCTTACGACGTCGCGTGATACGTGTAGAAAATACTGGTACGTGTAACTAAATATAGTGTAAATACTTCGTTAGTTAAGGCTAATTGTTAATAAATAACTGTTTTTAAATAAATAATCGTTATAGTATAAGGTGTATCTAGGACGGTACAAAATCAGAAAATGCCAAAGGGCAAGTGTACGTTTAATAGGGATTTGGAAAGTGAATATCCATTTATTATAAGGCAACCTCAGGTAGTGATGTTAATTGCTTAAAATTTATTGCACAGTTTTCACTCTTACCTGGTGGAAAGGGGAATATTGTTCAACACATATCGCTCCTTCTAGTAGTAGTAAAATGTCGTCTTATTTTCGTAAGGACACATTTGGAAATAAAGAACAAAAGCTAGCCGCGATTCAATGTACTTGTTCATGCCACAATGTGATGCACAATCTGTCCTTTCGTTCTATGGATTGCACTAGTAAGCTAATAAAAAGTTGCTTCCAACAAAAATTTGGATGTGCTAGAACCAAATCTGAAAGTAGTGTTCAAGCCATGGGAGCGTAAAAATTTGTGCTTTACTCATAAGATACTTTATGAAGGATACAGGGTATTCAAGTAAAACTTTTGGAGGTTCAATATGTTCCAGGTGAAACTTCAGACGTTATATCCGAACATATTATTAAAACGATTGACAAATACGAATTAATAACAAAAGTACTGGCAATCTGCGCTGACAACACAGATTGCAATTTGGAGGAGGAGAAAGTTACTTAAAATACCTTTAGTTGGGGTGAACTGTGGTGCTTGATCCTTCATAGCTGTATTCAAACATCAGCATACTGCTCGCCTATCGACATCGAAGCAATTATTGTGAAAATCCATGGCTATTTTTATATTTATACTGTTCGAATTGAATACCAAAAACTGTTGGGATACAGGAAAATCAGATATTGTTCAACACATATCGACTCTTAGGCATTAAAAAGACACAGATATTGCTGCTTCTAGTATTTAGTAGCAAAGTGTCGTCTTTTTTTGTAAGGACACATATGGAAATAAGAACAAAAGCTAGGTGCGATTGAATGTACTGGGTCATATCACAATGTGATCCACAATCAGTCCGTTCGTACCGTTGTTATCTTCGATGGAAAGAATATTAAAAATGTTCAAACCGTTTTTTTAAGCCCGGCTATGGTTTCTTCACTCACAAGCTTCTACATTTCATAACTGTGTGCTGCAACTAGAATCTGAAGAATCTTCATGGTACTATCAAATTTAAAACAATTATAGAACGGAAAAAGAAGTCTTTCCGCCAAATCAAGTTAACACTATGCTATAGTGGAATTCACGTTCAGATGGCAGCGTTAGAGAGATATCGCAATGCTTTTTAAAGGCGAGAATAACATAGCAATGTTGCCAAAGTCTTTAATCGTACGTTCAGGTCCGACTTCTATAAAGAGATGTAGCAACGCTGTTAGCCTATACCCGTGCACTGCCATCAGAATGTGAATTCCGATATAGTATAGGTAAATGATGGAGAAGACCTAACCGTAAACCGAGCTAGTAGAGTTGTTGTAGCACCATCTGCTTAGCATTCAGGAAGTAATGGGTTCGATTCTCGTTACCGTCCACCCTGTTTGGATTTTTTTCAGAGAGTTTTCCTAATACGCACTGCATGTACGCACACTATGTGCGGCTATTTAGGTGAATGGTGGGGTAGTATCTTTCTCCTTAACAACCTAATTCTGTTCTTTTTGATCATATCCTAACTGCACCTATCCTTAATCCCACCATGCATATGTACTTAATGTATGTTTGTTGGGAATTCATGATTGTGACTGGAGGAGCTTGGACAGCTCAAACAGCTCGCGCTTATCTTCGGGGAGGGAATGAAACACGTGGCCTTTGCATTTTTCCTTCCTAGACGTAACTCAATTTAAAACGTCACTGATTCTGTTTTATACTGCTAGGGTTGTTCAATTGAAGCCTATCTTTGGTCTATAAAAAATCAATTATTATAAATTTACAAATAATCACCTCTACAATTAAGGCAGATATCCCACTGCTTCACCAACCGATTTATACCTCATAAAATTCTCGTGGCTGCTGGTTGAAGAATTCCTTGATGGCGTTTTGTATTTTCAGCGTCTGATTCAAAGCGTCTACCTCTCAATACCTTTTCAGTGGGCCAAAGGTATGGAAATGGATAGGCGATAAATATGGGCTGTAGCGTGGATGTTCTAAAACCCTCCATTTTTTCTTTGCAAAATTTCTATCACTACGTTTGAGACTAAAGGCTGCGCGTTGTCGTGAAGCAAAATCACACGCTTGGAAAGTTTTCCTGGACGTTTTCGTCGTATTGCTTGATGAAGCTTATTCAGAGATTCCTTGTACAGATTTGCATTAACATTCACTCTGTGTTCTTTAAATTCTAACAGCAATGGTCCTTTGTTGTCAAAAAAAATGTTAGCATCATCTTGCCTGCGGAAGGTTGTGCCTTAAACTCTTTTGGTGGTGGTGACTTTGAATGTTTTCATTGCATCGATGATAACTTACTGGATGGTTCGAAATAATGTCACCAAGTTTCGTCACAAAAGGAAATTACTACCATTTTCGTTGTACTCCATAAGGTTTTGCTGAGATAAAACCATCCGCAAACATTTTTGATCCTCAGACAAAAGACGAACAACCAATTGCGCACAAACTTTTCTGTAACCCAGTTTCTGTATGATACTATGGACGGATACTACGCTCACATCAATATTTTGTGATATCGCTCTGATTGAAATTCGACAATTTTCTCTAATCAAACCGTCCACACGCGCTATATTGGTGTTGGTTAGACAAGATGCTTCTTCATAAACTGTCTGTAATCGGAAATGGATTTGAGTTTGTTGTAAATCGTCAGCACACAAACTTGGTCGGATTTTTTATAACAAATACCACTGTGAAATATAAATAAAACAGATTGATTTGTGTGACAATTACAAATATTACTGACGTTACAAAACGTTAACTGGGTGATTACATTTTTTTCCAAGGCTAATTTGACCAAAGATGGGTCTCAGTTGAACAACTAAATTCTTGTATAGCCTATTTGTATAAATGGGCACTTTAAAGATTCGCAAGCGTTTGGTGGAGTATTGCTAAAAAAAGAACTTCTGTGGTTAGATTTTGGAAACTGTTTTTCAAAAACAACACCCTGATATTAATATAGATGATTGAGAACTTTTTGATGAAATTAAATGCATTAAAAAGTATACGACCAGTCAATAAAAGAGAATTAAAGAGTGGAAAGAAGTTTCTGTTTCTATTGACACACAATGGGTTAAGTTTTTAACCACTTCAAGAGTGAAGATATACCACACAACAATATAATTATTAAAAATTGTTGAAACGTGCATGTGTTTACCGGTATCCAACGCCGCCACGGAAAGGATTTTTTCTGATATGAATAAAATTTATACCCGCGAAAAAACTAGCCTCACTGTAAGAACTTTAAATGGACTTTTAATGAGAAAACATAATTTTTGAAATGAATTGCCATTTTATTAACTATGTACTTTCAACAACCGAAGTAAAATACAGAATTAAATAGATTTTTTTTACATTTCTTTTCACACTATTGGATTATGCGTGATCACCATAAACAACGATTACATTTGTCACTTACACTCGTAATTTTGTATTTAATTTAAAAAAAATTTCTCCTTCTCCTTCCCCTTACTGAGGACTATTTGGTACTTTTCGGGTGATGCGTCCATGTCCCATATTTCCTTTTTACATAAATGGCCACATTACTCTTGTTACTACATTTATGTAGTAAAGGGTTGTAAACTTGAGTTACGGCGAAAGACAAATTATATGTCTTGGATATTGAAAAATGCATCCAGTTTTAACCTTGAATGAAGATATATTTAATATGGTAATGTATTTTTTAGTCTTTAGTTCTACAAATTGATTACCTTGAAGATTCGTGATCGGTGTATATGGATTGGCAACGTTGCAAAATGTGTATGATAGTATTTAGTATTTAATCTAATGATTGAAAATTTCGGGTTAGTGTTATCTGTTGTAGCTCGTTTTAAAAAATAACGCAAAGGTAGCTAATAAATACAAAATTTTATAAAATATTTTGCTGTTATTACTATTAATAATATATAATAATAAAAGTGCAGTATATTATTTTTGAACAATTTATATATCCATGGCCAGACGTGGAATTATAGATCATAACATATACATAATTATATTGTGCTGCCTGTAATGCCGACCACTCGTTCAAAACACCAATCAAATCGTCTCTCAAATATCATTAATATCAGCCGTGATCATAATTACGTTCCTATGCATAAAACTTGTCCTTTTTCTTCTTCCTTGCATTTTTTTTTTAATTAATCGAGATTTTTTCTGTAAAGGAAGCAATATTTTGTTTACTTAATGTTTATTTTAGTTTCGAAGCTTTTGTTTGATGAGGACTCTTCGAAAAATTGGGTTTTATTATCACAAACAACATTTGCGTTCAGAGTTCAATTATATATATATATATTTTTATTTAAAACGGCGTGTGTGTTTTTTCTCACAGGACTAATATTTATTCAGCTTTTATTTATTTAGTATTATGTTGGAAGTATAGCATTCGCTTGTCGAAACGTATTTTCATATATAAGACCCGTACTTAAACCAAGCTTTCTCATCTTATATGTTGTTATTATTAGATGTGGTTATTGTCTCGGCAAACGGATCTATAAAGAGCACCCTGCACGAATTTTTAGTTAGCAGGATGACTTGCCGATTTAACTTCCATCTCGTACTTATTTAAAATACAATCGTGATCGAATTTTACTATAAATTAACCGGTGATGATTTATTTACCTCCCTACAATTAGCGTCACATATTAAGTTTATGGTAATGTGCGCTATCTTTTCTCACACACATATACATAATGAACGTTTCCTATACAAATATATGTATATGTTTATATTACACAAAAATAAATAAGAGAAGCTAACACGCCTGGAACCAGTTCTTTAAATAAAATAGTAAAAAACAGTCCTCCTCCTACTGCACTTCTTTTCTCAGCATCATCGTGATTGAATTTATTTTAAAAATGCAGGTTTACTGCATTGCAGTTGTAAAATATATTAAACTAGTTATGAATTTTCTGCTGTTCTAAAATGTTATTTTTAATCATTTTTATTGCAAATAAAGTGCACTATTCATCAACAAGGTTGCAATGTAATAGTAAACTGTTATTATATCATTTTTTAATCGGTTATTAATTTATGACATAGATAAACTACGTTAATATTATTACTTTCTAGTCCTTTCCTGCATCGCTCAGTTCTTCTTTTCATATATAACTATTTATACATATAATCTTATAAGTGTACAAGTTATAATTTATTGCAATAATAAATATTTAAATTGAAGTTCAATCTACGAAATTTTATTACCAGAATTTAGCTTATTACTGTTTCCTTTTATTATGGGATCATAATTCATGAGCAGCCTTTGTGCACCGTATTAGCTACAGATATTTTTAAATTTATTTCTATTACATAAAAATTGACGTAGATGCTTATTAAATTGGAAGCAAAAAAAATAACATGAGACTATATTTTATTAAATGTAACGTATGTGATTTTAATTATATCTGATGTATGTGTGAGGTCTTTAAAATTAAATCTTTCGCTTTATTTATTAATTAAAATTATACATTTTGTGTGCTGGTTTGAGAGTCGAACGTAAGAATTGTTTTAAGGTGCGTAAATATTCAAAGTATGGGTGGCGACTCACTACTGTGAGGTCTTTAATTCATCTCTCTTTAATAATTATTAAGTTTTGAGTTTAGGTCAGGCCTGCAAATGGACTCCCTGTTATTTAGACAACCGTTCTTTGAGCTCCATGCAAATCTAGTTCTTTCGGTATAATTTAGAGAAGTAGGTCCTTATTACGTTCGTAACCTGATGTATTTCTATTCATCTCGAATTTTTATATCCTTTCACGATCAGTCAAATAAATTTTTAAAATAAGTTACGAAAGTCTTTAGTTGTTACGATAAATCTACACTAGGTGTTGCGTATGCGTTTTAAAATAAGCCGGTTGCCGACTAAACTCGCAGAAGAAGGACGTGAGTTATAATAAGATGCAAAATATCTCAAATATTGCTTCAAAATTCACACTCAAAAAAACCGATTTGTCATAAGGCGCGTGATAGAATGATCGCATAAAACAAGATAAATGCTCACTCGGTACTTTACTAACTCAATTTCAAACGCAAAATTCATACTATTTTCTTTAGAATTCAAAAAGTACACGAACATTTGTTGAAGTAACCTTATTAAATTTATTTGAATATAAAATAATCAACAAACAATCGTTAAATAAATTTTGAAAACATAATAGTTTAAAAATATTCCCATCGCAGTTTAATGTTTGCGTGAATAGGAAATAATTTCATACAATATAGCATTAAACTCGAAGTAGTACAAACATTGACGTATAGGGTAAATCACGGTGAAATGGCGAACAAAAAAATTCAGCCGTGTAGAAGACAAGACATTGTTTATTTAAACAAAATAAAACCTACTTATCTTTCACAAAATATATAGGCACCAACTTAACACTATAAGGCATTACAAAAGTTAAACTTTTTTATCAAATTCCCCATTTCACCTACGCATACGAGTAAAATGGCGAGTGTACTTTGGGCGAAATAGTTGTTTCTTTTTGGTTTTGCCTTTAGTAGTCTCTCTGGTTATGGTTTTTCGTTTCACCTTCCTTTTAGCATGTGTTCCACTCTTCACTGCCTCAATTGTTTTATTTTGTTGTTTTCTGTCTTGTAGGTTGGCTCTGGAATTCTTCCTTGCAGGTACAACTTTATTTAGGATAGGTATAGGCGGTTATTTGAGATTGTTCTGTTGCCACTGGAACACATCTGTTGCTTCTGATGAGGAATGCATGTTTTTCTGAGGATTTCCTGTCCGTTACAAACAGCCCATTTGTGGTGAAACTTGTCTGTGTTCAAGTCCCTGATCATTATCTACTTCTGCAGTTGCCTCTTTCGAGGGATTGGGGATTTCCTGCCAGTTCGAACAACCTAGTTGAGGAGCAGTAGAACTATCTTCACGTCGCTCGTTGTTTTCCTGTTGTTGATCTGAAGCTGATGTTGGAAAAGCATATTCGTGAATGGCATGGGGATTAAATATAGTTCGTAGCTGCTTGCACCCATGCGTTTACAATCAGTCCTCCGAATACTGGTCTAGTGGCTAAAGATAATGGGTCGTGTTATTTTTTTCTGCAATCTTTAATCTATTCATACTGCGGCAATGGTATCTAGGTCCATCCAAAGTTAGCCACGGAAGGAAAATGTCAGTTGCCTTTTTCGTCATGAAAATTATGGAACCCGGCCGCATACCGTCCTTGTACTCGGTGTTTTTATTTTTTCCTTTCAAAACACATGCTGGGGTAAAAACTAGTGGTGGGACCTCTCGAATGAAAAATAAGATCATTCTATTGGACGGATAGATCGAGGTATTTCGAGTGGTCATGCGAAAATTATTCGAATGGTTTGTTGATGGAAATCAGCACTCACTCCGTAGCGTCAATCATCGCATTCATTCGTTCCTCTTTCCTCTCGCTTCCACTTTCACTGTGGCTTCGGTCGAAGTCGGGAATGCCACATTTGGTTTACTTACAAACCTATCGCACGTTTTTTTAGCCAGACATACCGGTTATTTTTGCTTGCACCGTATTTAGTTTGCTTATCAAAGCTCGCATTTCGATTTATTTAAATTTGATTCAATCACTTCAACGAACATTAAAAATAATTCTTATTCAAGTTTTAAAGTTTGAAGGGATACGCAGCACAATTCTAAATACAACAAATTCTTAAATCAGATGTCAGGTTCAGTATATATGACTAAACAAAAATGAAAAGAAAACGTTTCTTGCACAGCGTACATTCCACACTAGACTGATCTGTTGATTTTATAAGAAACTCCCAAACTATAAATGTTTGATTAATACCGCGACTCTTTTTAATTTTCGAAATCGACTTGTTGCACGATTGGTTTGACTTCAATGAAACTAAACTTAAACTTAACGCAAATGAAAAGGGAAAGATAAGGGAGAAAGAAATTGCAACCACCTTGTCAAGACAGTTTTATTAGGATATCTTAATAATAATTATTATTTATGTATGGCTTTATCGCCGCCGACTCCTTTGGCGATAGCCGCACGTGCAGCGGGGTAAGCGATTAGGTAATCCCAAATGTAATACATCGGTGGTGATTGCCGATTGTACCGAGCCGACTTAGCAATGCGAGGCTTGAGAACTCGTGATCTCCTGAGAGATTGGCCTACATGACGTCATTTTCCGAAATGAAGTCATTCGAATGATCATTCGATTGCAAATTTCACTCGAGAGGTGAAGTTTCGATTGTGCCCATTACTACTAAAAACATGCGCTCTCCATTGCAGTAAGCAATTACAGATATCGTTTCACCTTTTTTACTTGGATGTTATTGTTGAAACGCTCTTAAATCCTTTTGCTGCCAACACATTACCTGGTTGATTATTCAGTTGAAGTCCGAAATCGTCTACGTTAAAGATATTTCCGTCCGATTTGTGGATTGAGAGTTCTGGATTTATTTTTAAGAGTAAGTGTAGCCAATCCATCCCAGTAGTTTTCTTTTATCGGTCAAATTTGTGATGCTAGTTACATTTCTCAGTCATTTTATAAACCATGGTACGTACTTCTGTCCTGGTCGATACAAATCCGAATTTTTGTAATCTTATAAAATGTATCATCTTCTTTTCACAATTTTGTGTTAGGCCTGGCGGCTCCCTCGTTTGCTATTCTTCTCTTCAGCGTTGACCATGGAACGCCAAACTCCTTTGAGCATTCATTCAGACACTTTGTACTACCTTTACGGCATCTTCAATCTGCTCCTTTGTACGGGTGGATCCTGTTTGCCTTTTATAAAATGTAGGCATCTTTGTCTGGAACAATGGTTATAGTTAGAGATTTAACTTAGGCCGAGAAATACGAGGAGGTACAGTGTGTTTTTTTAAGGTAAGAAAAGTCCTTCACCGTATCAACCTGTCCGAGTTCTCCATTTCTCCCATTGGGTGAACGGTGAATAACTCGGCAAGAAGTTCAGAATATTAGAGGCAACCATTTCTAAGTTATGTAGTATATAAACAGTCTAAAAAGGCAGAATATATAAAAAATACCTGACGGAAGACACTACCTGAAGAAAGATCTACAAACGCATGCATCGTATAACAATTATTGAGCATCGGAAACAGTTTCATACAAATTACTTAACGTTTTTAAAACGGGAAACAGATGTTCGCGGAACAGATGATGATCATAAACTGTCGACATTCAGACTTACAGAGACTTCTGTGTACCGGGAAAAGAAGTCGATTAATTCAGCATTTCACCCTATCTACCAAATCCACCTGATTTACCCTATACTTCGCCAATGAATTTGCCCCTTGCGTATAAAATAAGCCTTGTTCAATCTGATTACAAAATTTTATTTATTATCTTTCGAAGCAGGCGTAAAAATCTGTAGTTGGGTTAAAATCGTCAACAAAAAATGTATTAAGCTCTGAAGCTTTAATTAAGTGTGCGATATAAATAATAAAGATGCATCACTTATGAGTGAACATCTGCTTTAATAGTGAATGTAATTGCAAATCTTTTCTTTGAATAAAACGATATAATTCTCTTTAGTGAACTCCAACAGTACTTAATAACACCAGTAGCTGTGAACATCCAAATTGATTGTCTCAAACTATCCAAACATTTAACCAAACATGAGTAAAATGCGTTATCGAGAAATTATGATGCAATCCCATTTATAACTATACTTTTTAAAAATCTGATAAAGAAATGAAATAATTGGAAGTTTTTAGATCGTTATTTGTAATGTGTTAATTATTAAACGTCTTTACATTCAAAATGAAATATAAACATCTGTTAAAATACTGCAATGTGATGAATAAATACATTGACATTCACAGCAACGTAAATAAAATTCTAAACTTATTATTTAGCCTTACTAATTAATTTTGTATTATAATTCTGAACGCATAATAATTCGGCAGTGGCCAGCAACAATTTTGTACGTCACTGTTATGCTATTGTTTCTTTCTAATTTAATCCCAAAGCGTGACACAGATACAGAAGCGGTTTTTGTTTACATTATCCGCCACCTCGCGTGGCAATACGCAGTGTTTAACTTCTGGGTACTACGCACTCTTTAATTTAACACTTTCTGTTCTTCTATACTCCTAATATTTATGCATGCAACAGTTTAATTCATAACTATCTGTTTGCCAAATTTGATACTGTATAATTGTACTATTAAGGTCTCTTGAATTATTTCATCTTTGCGTACGTTATTTCGTAGAATATGGTGACTAATAATGTATTACCCCTATTTAGCTTGACTGCACTTTTATACAATAAAAAAGGAAACGACTACAACTTTTTTTAAAATTCACATTATACTCAGAATCTCATTTGCAGAAAAGAAATTTTATTTAATAAGGTACCTTTAAATTTTAAATGTTAAAGAATTTGTTACCTTAAATTGTAAGCGCTACTGTTAGATATTTTTACTTCACAAATACAGTAGTAACACGCATGAAAGTTATCTTTTACGATTTACTTTTAAAACAATTCTTTAAATAGTCAAATATTTTCATTTTAGGTTTAAATAGGATCGCCAATGAAATTATACGATAAGCAAAAATTGTCGGGCGCGTAACATACATTATAATTTAACAAAATCTTTTTTGAGGAATGAACTCTTTCTTTCTTAAATAAAATGCTGAAAACTGTAGAAATAACATACAAAAACTGACCTATCGGGTTTGAGGCGCCTTTCATAAACTCGATTTTATTGCACGAAAAGTTGGTTTACTGCCAATTCAATGTCAATTTCCCCCACTTTTGACACTAATCTAGTAGGTCTTTTGCAACGTTTTAAATTATAGTAAATTCATGGAACATAAAATCTAATTTATTTTTGTAAGTGCCGGATTTTGTAATTTGGGAAATGGATTTAGTTAGAGCATTCAGATGTAGAAATAACCGTAACGGTATTGGGAACAGTCAAAACAGTCAAGATAATTGAAAATGTTTAATTTTTAATTCACTATTCGATATTAGTTTGGGACTGGCTACACGTAATCTGTTTTAATTTAAAACCTGGTCATGGGACACTAAATTTGGTGACTTAGTGGTTATACGTAAAAATGTACAGGAATAGAAAATTGATAAGGATTTACGATAGCAAAGCTGAGGTTATTAAGCTGGTATGGTATAAATTAGCGATCGGAAGAAATATTCGGTTGTTGGAATCTTTATGAAATAAAGAAAATATACATTTATAGTTTAACGATTAAGTAAGGGTTATGAGATTTAATGTAGAAGAAATTTAGGGAAAATGAATATAAGGTATGCTGTAATGAAGTACTTGGTCCTATTCTGATCCAGTGGAGTACCGGAAGTATATACAATAACAAAAGGTATTTCGAATTTTTCGGACCAGAAGTATCCACAACACAGGTTTCACTCGATTTAAATTTTGTTTTAATATTTCTTATGTAGAATTGTCAAAGTTTTACAATTGGCCTTTATTTGTTGGATTATTTTGAATTTCAAGAGTTTGTAGGTTTTTTATTTTCCTTAAGAGTTATCCGCGTTTTATTGCAGCTTTGTATGTGTAGTGTTGGTGTATACAATTTTTGTTTATATGTGTTTCGATACGCAACAGCTGTTGATCGTATACTGAAGCAGGCTATCTTATGTTTTGGCTTATATTTTTTTATCTTCTAATATTTACAATGAATTACTTGCTTGTGTACTCTGTAGAATATTTTATTATTAATCTAGATAATGTCGTTTGATTTTTCACTACGTACGACTGCACGTAACGTTTTAATTACGAGTTATATGCGATAAGTTGTATATTAATTTCTGGGTTTCACTTTCATAATTACAATGAAGTGATTTTAGAGTGTTTCTCCTTTTAAAGAAATGCTTGTAACATTTTGAGCAAACGTGAAGATTGAAACCTGTTAAAAGTTTATAGGTTGAACCAAATTGAAGGTAAGTATAAAAATGAAAACTTTCACTGTTTAAAATATAATGATATAATTTGGATTTTTAAAATAATGTTTTATAAATTATACAAAATCTAGACGATTCGATAACAATTACGGTTATAGTCGGCAGTAAGGAATTACACTTTTAATTAAATTTTAGTCATTCCTTACTGACGACGATAATTGTAATTATTTGCATCATTTATATTGAAATGAACCTAAAATATAAGTATTGATAATCAAAGTGAAAGAGTTTGGCGCACGAATGGCATCCTAAGGTTTAAGCATGAAGAATTACGTAAGAGTATGTCAGTAGGGTCTTTGTCTCAACCTCACGATATTTCTTCTACATATATTGGCGCACGACATGGATGTTTTTCTGGATGTCTGTTATCCTTGGTTATCGAACGGTGGCTGCTTAAACTGAATCTATCACTAAAGACAAAAACCAACCGTTCGTTGGTAAGATAATCTTTCTAATACTTTAAAAAGTAAAGTTATTTTTAGCAGAGCGGCGGCCACTCAAAAACAGCAATTTTTCTTCTTACATTAATACTATAGAATCTTACTCCTCCACGCATTTATCGATGGTCAAATAAGTTGTTTGGTACGGTATGATGCGTTATCCACACCATATTATAGCTCTATAGAAATATACTTGTGCACAATTTGTTCAAAGTACTTCTTATCTGCTCATCATGTGTGAGAATCACAGCTCCTTTTTGATTGAATTGTAAGGGAACCGTTTTCGGAAAACCATGAAACGCCGTTTCCAGCATGAGAATTTAATTCTATGGACCATTCTTATACGATCTAATAATGACTTGTGATTTTCTCTATATCGTTATATATTTTTCGTTTCTACAATACATGATTTCTGGATTTTCTATAATTGTCGTCTTTTTATCGTAGGCTATGTTGATTTCTCTCAAAATGTTCACTAACTTTTTACGGGCCAGGGTCCAACGTTAGAATTTCTTTGCTTAGATAATATTCCTCCCATAACAACCTAATTACCATCGTCGATCTCCTCCTTCCTGTTTATTTGCTTGCTTCACTTACTTCACCACTTGTTCTTGTTTCGAAGATTATAGATAGATAGTTGCCTTAGTGCACATACTGAATTACCATTTTTTAAAGGGTTATTGAAAATTTTGTATTAATATTTGTTCATTTTCATTTAACTTCCTTGCCTGAAACGATTTTTAATGTATAGGGCAATCCCTTTGTGATAATAAATATTTAAACATAACTAACATTTTTATAGTTGAGGTAGTTTTGGTATCGACAAATTATACCATTGCAAGGATCAATTTGGTGATAAGCATTTTTGAGTTAATGTCTTAACGATATTTGATATATTTAGTTGATGGGAAAGTAAATGTAAAATGAAATTGAATAGCCTCGGAATGAGTCATTACCATTATTTCTAATTACACCAGCTTTAAAATAGAGTTTGTCGTAAACATTGGCCTTATGGTAATCTGCGTAATTGCATCTATTACGAGCTAATTAGAAATGAGTAATCAGATTTATACAAAATACTGTTTCAGTTCTTATCTAGATTTAATGTCATATTACGTAGTGGTGAGGAAAATTGAAAAGATTGTGTAATTATTGGAAACCTATTAATCAAATTTCTGAAATATCGAACTTAGCTTGATCGCGCCCATTCAAAGAGAATAGAAGATGCACGATGTTATTACTTGAATTTGTTGTACCAGTGTACAAGGGTTTAACATTTCACTGATAGAACATAAACTTACAAAATGGATCTAATGCTTCTTCTTTCGGAACAGTTTTCATCCTATCAAAGTGTGCTTTGAAGATTGCCGCTTCAACCATTGTTGCAATAATATTTACTTGTTTTTATGTATGTCAAGGTTTACTAAGCATTTCAAAAACATAAACATATTATATAATGTTAGCGTAATGTGGGATAATTTAATACTTGTATCCAAAATATTTCTACTATACTTATGTTTTTTATAATTTTTTAAGACAGTTTAGAGATAAGAAATAATGCACTTTTTCCATACATTTAGTGTCGAAGTGCTAGAGTCAGTTTGCAATACCAAGTTCCAAGACGAAGTGTGGTCCAAAATTAGGACGAAAGGTTTGTTTCATGATGATTTCCCTCCGCAAGTGACAACCGCTTACCATCCTACAAGGAGCAAACAGAATGAAAAATTTCTCACAAAACGATTTATGCAAGTTTTCCTGAGTAATTATATCCGAAGTTTCCAGAAATCGCTAAATATTCTAATATAGGCAATATTTTCCAAGGTTAAATTTCTGTTTCGACTGGGCTTATTATGAAAACGTTTATTACTTTAATAAAGAATATTTAGGCTGTGTCATTTAGAGATTGCGTTCTGAGTACTTGTAAGTTACAGTTTCTTCATCATACATCTCTATGTTTTTCGGGTGTAAAGTCATCACATTCACCTTCAGCAATGTACATAGTTGGCCTCAGAAATTAATGGTCACAGAAGTCCAATTACAGCGCTTTGTACATTTTCAGAAAATTTGAAGAAGAGAAACTCTTTTGGAGCGAGATCGTATAGAGATCAAACCATAAGAAGAGACCTTCCAGTTCCATTTTAGAGATATTTTGATTGCCACTCTGTATTTGAACTTGATACGTTCTTAAGAAGTGTTGATACGCTGGTACTTCAGATGATAGCAGTGCTGATAAGCACTATCTTTCAAGGACTTGAAAATAAAAATTCGGAACGACTGCCTTTAAATACAGTTTTCTTGGATATTACTTGGTATACATTTTTTATGAATGTAACTCCGGTTTCGGAAATTGACGTAGGTGATATGTTTTAGTTTTCAAAATTTTCCTCACCGCTAAAGGCGTGAATGAACAACATGTGTTGAACGTCTGTTAATACTGCCCTTGGGCCCTAATGCACTTCATATGCCGTTTCCAATCGTCACAGCGCTCTGTTACCCCTGATAGTACCTCTGATACCTGTTTAATGTTCTAGGGTCTGAAAATCGTGCCCTTTCAATCTTTCATTAACTTTAGGTAATATTACAGGTTACGGTCCAAATCCGATTATTCCTGTGGGGTAGTCAAGAACTGTGATGGAAGATTAGGCTAAACATTGCTTTATAAGGATGTTTGTGGTGAAACACCTACGATTTCTTTCGCAAACGTTTTATTAACACGGGATAATAATATAAATAATAATAACAAGTACCAGCTGCCTCAATGGTAAAATGGTTTAGAGTGCTTTCCTTTCTCCCGAGCGGCACGGGTTCAAACCTGGCCGAGATAGCCATTTTTTTGAAACGGAGAACAACCAAAGCACTCTTTCTTCTCGGAGAGGAAGTAAAACTGTATATCCCAGGGCAATACGATGATTGCCACGTTAAAAATCCCTTACTGAAGGTGAAATTCCTTTAATAGGGCAAAATTCTAGTGACGGCTAGTGCTAATAACCATTTTGTTTAAGTTTCCATCCATGCTTCTTTGTCTCAGGATCATACATCCATGTTTCGTTCGCTATTATAACCTTTTGAAATGATTTTCGAACGAAGCTTTGATATCCCCAACTGTTTCCGTTAGAATTAGGCATGTTTCTCGGTTAATGTTAGTGTTATTACCGACATCGTTGATCGTGAGGCGACAATTTATGCTGATGGTTCCCTCAGTTTTTTACACTTTTTTCGCAAGCGGTTTCTGTAAACAGATTTCATTATTTCAAGAATTTCCTCTTTCGGTTTCTCCTCTTTCACAAGGAATTTCGTCAACTCTCGCTACTCTACAAACTCACAATTACCTTCCATCGTATGCATGTGTAGTAAAGCAGGGCTCCACTTAGTTCGTTGTTGTCTGGGAAGTAAATTGTATGACGCAGCATATCGCATATACCAACACATCGCCCACAATACAGTGATCCCGTAGATTTTATTGCCATACGTTTTAGTATTTGCAGAGGAGTCGCTCTCAAAGTGTTCGGTTCGAATTACATGAAGTCGTTCACGGATCGCCTGAAAATGGCTGGTGCAATTCAACCAAAACGTAGGGGATGGTCTAACCAAAGCAGTCTATGTGGGAAGAAACTAGGAAGAATAAAAACAACATAGTCAACAGTCGCGGCAACCTGAAAACCAATATATATATATATATATATATATATATATATATATATATATATATATATATATATATATATATATATATATATATATATATATATATATATATGCGTAAAAGGGTAACCGAGGAGTTTAGTGACTTAGCATAGAACAGGCCTGAACGTAATTGGGATTCCTCTCATGAACATAGTGATAGCGATTCTGAAGCTGCTAACTCGAAACAACGTAATGTTAGAACTTCTTTTATATTATTAGTGATTCTGACTCAGATTTAGAAGAATATGTTGCAGTCATGTCTGAAACTGAGAGTAATTTCGAGGGTGCGAATATGCCTGGAAATAGTGAGTGCGCAGGTTCAACATGATCGAGTGGCAAATTTTGATGCTTAAAAAGTTTGCCTAATAGTAAGTTAGTGGTTGTTCTATAAGTAGACCGCTCTTGAACTAAACGTGTTTATGAAAATGTTTCCAAATAGTTTGCTGGCAAACAAAAAAAAATTGAAATTGAATACACTAATCCTTCCGAAATGATGGTTATATTAGGTTGTAATAAGTTATAACCGATTACCTTACACGCATACGTCATCGAATAAGTACTTGAGTAATAATGCATTAAAATTAACCATTTCTAGAAATCGACTTTCATTACTTCGTGCGAAAGTATTCTGCAATAATCCTGACAAGCAAGACTTATTACATGGACGAAGTTATATGTTCTATGGAAAAAGATCCATTGCAGCCTGCACACATAGTAATTTTCATTCAAAAGTATCACTAAATTCAAACACAAGTCTGTTCCATAACATTTAAAGTCTGTAATAAAGCAGAGACCAACTGGAATGTATTGCAGTGATACTGGATTATTGCGTGGAAGAACACCAAGGAGGTGATTCGACTAAGCAATTGCCATGATGACAAAATGGTACAGGTAGAGAGTAAAAATAAAGATGGCTCTAAAGCTAACATTTCTTCTCCGGATGCAGTGTCGTCTTATAACAAGACGGGGCGGACTAGACCTCGCCGATCAACTAGGTTGTAAGGTGTAGATCAAAAGTCTAATAAGTGGTGGAAAAAGTGTTTTGCAAGTTTTTTCTAATCAGCGTTGTAAATTCATGGATACCATATCAAACCACAAGAATGCTGCTCTTCTAAATTTCAGGTAAACGTCCTTGACATTATTGACTGTTATTAATAACTTCAATGTCTTTAGATAATGTTAGTCACCAAAAATAAAAATGAAAGAGAGCTAAAAGCCTAGGCTGCAAGCGTGATGTCCTATGCATGAATGGTTTTAAAAATTTCAAACGTAAATTATGTATTTTTGAAAATTTGATTATTTAAAATTTTAAAATTTACACGTTTATTTAAAATCTTAAATATGTTCCCAAGTAAAAAAAACCCTAGAATTTTAGAAATAAAAAAGATAACGCCTAAGAGTTACAGGGTTCACGTGAGAACGATCACTGATTACCTCACATGCACGGACTGACGGACCGAGCCCGAAAGTTAAACGAGGGCAAGTGTTGAGTCAGTTCATTATATCAATTAATCACAAAACAAACGTTTGGTAATGTTATAATGTTGAAATACCATTCTTTCACTTTCATTATTCCCTAATGATATGTATGTACCAAATCCGTTTTTTTAGTTTTTTTTTAAGATATCGTTGTTATTATCCAAGATAGAAGTTTTTACGTTCACAAACTACTTTCTTGACCTAGATTTCATGGTAAAATCGAAAATTTACTATCTTCTTTTGTTATCGACTTAATAGCCAAACGTCGATATTTCTACATTTTTTCCAAGGTCTTATACCTCGCATAATACTATTATACTGATATATTTCGTCAACGTTACTTATATATTGCGAAGTGCCGCATTCAGTGGCGTGCTTCGAATTTTTCTAGGGTGTGCGGTTTTTAAGTAATAATATAAATTTGCATTTTTTTAAAATGGGAATCATAGTTAGCTTGGCAACAATCAGTTGCAGTTCTTTCTTGGCTTTTGAAAAATACAAATATAGACATTCTTGAAAAACATCTTCCAAAGGTTTTCTTCAACAATGCTTTGGCAGTGAGGAATTACTTAGAAAACCGTTTCCTAAATCGTTGTTTTGCAACATTCGGTTCGCTGTTACGGACGCCACGATCTCCAGATCTATCAATACTGCATTTCTTCCTCTGGGATTTTCTGAAGAACATAATTTGTCAAAACCGTCATAATACAGAACCGAATGTTGCAATCCAACGATTTGGGAAACGGTTTTCTAAGTAATTCCACAGTGCCAAAGCATAGTGGGTTGGGGTACCGTCTTGTTGAAAAAAATATTTGGAAGATGTTTTTTAGGAATGTCTATATTTATATTTTTGATAAGCTAAGAAAGAACTGTAGCTGATGGTTGCCAAGCCAACTATGATTCCCATAAAAAATGCAATATATAGTGTGTTCCTCTAATTTCTAGTGTAAATATAATATTAAAAAATAACGTTAGTTTGGTTAATAAACATGTGCCCGAAAATGCCCCCTTAAGAAGATACCGACCGCCCTGTAAAAGTGGCCTCAAAAATCGTTTTTTTTTTATTATCTCTGAAACGGTTTAAGATACCTAAATGAAATTTAGACCACAAATACCTTTGATTAGATCATAAAAGATAGTGTTGACAAATGTTTAATAGTTTATATAGGAGCGTCGCTAAAGGGGGGGTGCTACTTATTTTGCGTACACACTTTTTTTAATGGGGATATTTTTAATTTTTTGGATAAAAATAATATTTTTTATACAATTTTCCACAAAAAAGGTCCTCTTGTTGAAAGTCAAAGAAATTCCTGTTTTGGAGTTATTTGAGGTTTTATCAAGTAATGCTGACCGAATTAATAAATTATTTTAAAATGAAACAATTAATAATTTTCATGCACGAGATCGAACTACCTTAGGGAATAATGATTGTTTCAGAAACCATGTAAGGTAAAAATATTGTATATCATTTAGAACTTAAAAAAGGTTTTAATTGTACGACTGTAACAGGGAACAGACAGAGGAAACAATTAAAAAAAACAACGAATTAGACTAAATAAACAGAAAAAAAATTGAATAAGTAGGTACGGGTTTTTACATTAAATGTTCGAAATGCCCACCATTTTCACGGTAAACGTTTTTCTAGTGAAAACATAATCCTTTTGAATGCCGTGCTTTTGCAATTAACATTCTTAAATTATTTCCAACTCTCGCTTGAACTTCTTCAATGGAATTTATTTCGCTTGAATATACTTTTTCTTTAACTTAACTCCACACATCAAAATCCAAGGGATTTAGGTCAGGGGACCTTGGTGGCTAGTGGATAGGAGCATCAGCACCTCGACCAATCCAACGATTTGGAAAATGTTCGTTGAGCCATCTTGTAGCTTGTTTACTGTAATGAGGTGGAGCACCATCATGCATAAAAACCATATTTCTTCGTAGATCAAGAGGCAAATCTTCTAATAGCGGAAATAAATTATTATCCAAAAATTCATTTAAATGTTCGTCAAAAATATGATATGCAACGAGGTCGTTGCCTATTGAAGCAGCCCATACATTCAACTTAAAATTATGTTGATAATGCGTTAAACGTTTAACCTTTGAATGTTCCTCTGCCCAGAAGTAATTGTTATGACTATTAAACATACCTTGTGTGGTAAAAGTTGATTCATCGGCGAAAAGATATTTTGTAAAAAATCTGTCTCATTCTTTCTTGTAATAATTCACAAAAGTCTCTTCTCAAAAAAAGATCTTCAGGCAATAATTCTTGTACTTGCTTGTAGTGAAACGGGAGCAATAATTGTTCTTTTAATACACGATGTGCACTAGAAACACTTGCGTTACTTGCCATTGCCAAATTTCTTCCGCAACAACTAGATTTAAAATATTTTTTTCTGTTTGAGGAATTCTTGCTACTCGTGGTCTACCAGAATTTATCTTTTTTGGTTTAAAGGTTCCAGTCTCACGGCACCGCCTCACTAAATTCAAAAATCTTTTTGAATCCGGAACACTTCTTGGAAATGTTTCCGCATACCTTCTTTTCGCTGCTTTAGCATTTCCATCACATTCCCCTAATGTTAACAGCATATCGGTATAGTCACTATTAGTGTACATATTCATTTTCACAGTTTTTAAAAGCGTTATTACTTGTTAAACAAACAAACCAAAACTATCAACAACAATGTGTCAAACAAAAAAAATCGCGAGTCTGCAGTCTATTTTAGGTAAAACATGTTAAAACCTCAAATAACTTCTTTGACTTTCAACAAGAGTACCTTTTTTGCCCAAAAAATTAAAAATATCCACATAAAAAAAGTTTTATGGCAAAATAAGTGACAACCCCCTTTAGCGACGTTCCCGTACAAAGTATAAAAATTTGTCAACGCTATCTTTTATGGCCTAATCAAAGGTATTTGTGATCTAAATTTCATTTAGGTATCTTAAACCGTTCTTTAAAAAACAACTAAAACAATGAAATCGGGACACACTGTACATAAACTGTTGCCAAACGAATGTTAAAGAGACAAGCGACATTAAGCCAATCAAACCTACTTCAAAGGATCAGTTACATTATGTAATGAAAGTTATGAGAATTTATGAACAAGTAACCCACTTGGGAAGGACATTCAACTGTCGAAAAATTTGCCTTTTTTGAATATGAGCTTCTCAGGGTTATTATTGAAGGGAAAAAAACTTGTAATATCTTAATCACGCCTGGAAATAATTAATTTATGAAGAAAAAAGTTAGTTAGGTAGCGTTGATTGGCTTATTTCCACAGTTTTTGTTTTTATAGTGCGACGTTTCGGAAGCGGACTCCTCTTACGTCATCACCCGTCTGGTGACTCTTTTTGCACTTGCGCCGAATTTTTTTAATCGGATTTTTAACAAAAAAACAGTCCTTCTCAGGACTAAGCCTGACGACCAAAGCAGAGTCCGCTTCCGAAACGTTGCGCTACAAAAACAAAAACTGTGGAAATAGGCTCATCAACGCAATTAATATGAAAACACAGAACAGAAAAAACTTTTTACGTACTTGGCGACCCACATAGGAATGTGAAATTGAAAGTACTTTGACAATTATTGCACATAATTGATTAGAAAAATGAAATATTTAAGTATGTCTTATGTTCAAGTCATTATAAAATCATAATCCTGGTGGTTTAACAGACGTTTTTTTTTACCAACTTGTTTATTTGAAAAGATGCATGAGACATTGAGTGTTATTTAAAAATGTGTTTATTAATTATCTGTTTTTTTTTTGTAAAATTTTTAAAGTGGACTTGAGGACACTTTATAGTTTACATTTATCTTATCATTAAACAAAGCTAATCACTGCTATAATTTTTTAACAATAAAGATAATGCAAATTATGTACAATCACGCAATTGCGTTACCTACGTTGACTGCAATTGTCGACTGTTTAATAATTTATTAACTTCGTGTCTTCTTAAGTGGGCGTTTGTAGATCATTTTATGCAATATGATTTTTTAGGGTTATAAAAGGGATCTAATTTGGTATAAATAAATCTGGAGTTTGATAATATAATGGAAATTCAATTGTTTTTGTCAAATATGTTTTAAATTGCGTACGTGGTTTTATATTTTTTGTAATATTACTATAATTTCCTGTTGTTTAGTAAAATAAAGCTAATAATAGACTTAAGCTTATTACTTTAACTGTATTTGTTATATTGTTATTATTATTACGTGTTTGTACATAATAACGTATTTTGTTTGTCAATTATTTCCATAATAACATTGTGAAATTTATATTAGCTATTATTATAATAAAATATGAGGTGGAAAGTCCAAACTCAGGGCCTTCTTTATTATTTAAATTATTAACTAAAAAGTATTAGTTATACATAATTAGAGCGGACGTTTGAAATTCTTGCAAGTTTTCTATAACTGGAAATAATGATAATAATCGAAATGGCGCCGATTAATTTGCGGTTACACATAACATAGATAAACAAAAACAATCAGGAATTAGTTCGGTGAAACTAACATATGCTACTCGGGGTAAATGTGTGTATATTTATGGTTAAACGCCATGAAGCGCAAGCAATAAAACCAAATGATTTCGCAACTCGGTGATCACTGCTCTCTGATAGCTGATGGTTTTATCACTATCACTGATTGTGCCGATATGTTTCGATCATAAACCTGCGTAACATCAAAATATATACAAACTGTTTCGTTAATAACGTTTATCTAGATGATGTTCATTATGCTTGTGGAATCAAATAAATTAACACGATTTTAGATTTGTTGATTTAAGTGTTTTAAAATTTACAATTAGTCTACATAGGTCTACTTAATACTATAAGATTTTATAGTTATTTAATACTAGTCATAGTATTTACGTGAAAAGGTTGAATCATTAAACATATAAAAGTAGTCTCTTTTTAGATTATTACAGTAATGAACTGAGTGAGACCTGAAAGAAATTCTGCTTGCTGTATATTTGATTTCCTCCCACACAGTCGAAAGTAAAATCGTTATTAAAGATGACATTAATACTTAATAATAACAGTTTATCAACTTAAAATTGGATTTTAACTGATTAAACAACTTCGTGTGTATTAATCATACTGAGAGAAGATGTTAGAATTGTTCGATATATCTATTTTAGAGCTTCACAAGTTTTTGACGTTTCCATAGTTGGAAAAATACGGATAATATGCACATGTTGTCATTGTCAGAAATAAGCGAGTATATTTTTTTTAGTGTGCGAGTACTAATAAAATTTAAAAATGAGTAGAAAATTTATAAGGTATACGTTAATAATAAATAAAAACCGGTATACATTGTTTGTATGACGTCAAAGCATTGTTATTTATTAATTATCAGTAATGTTATGAATATTTTTTTCCTAAAACAACTTAGTAATCGAGCGCCTGAATTTGTTAGCGATTTTTAGTAAAAAAAAAATATTAAAAAATATAACGAGTATAGAATCTATTAACGAGATAGAAATCACAAATGGTGTTCTACATATTTGATCACTTTGCTTTGTTTGATTAAATTTGAAAATCACGCTGAATTTTTTTTCCCGTATTTAAAACAATAGTATGAGAATATAAATATATGATAGCTTGGTTCTCGTTCGGACACATTTTTTAAATGAAATATTGGCAATATAGATGTACTGTATGTGTGTGTACCCTCCATTCCTCGATATGAAATGCAAAAATAATTAAACATTTTTCAGGCATGCGGGAAAAGTTTGACAGACAAATAAAAATATGAAATATGAGCATAGGAAAAAATGTGTACAATTTTAGCTTTTTTTTTTTTGTTCGACGAATGATTTAACATTTTCCCTTTATGCAATTTTTTCCGCGTGTGTTAAGCAATTAACTCTTAACTAAAGATGTTGAGAAGCTTATAAACTCAAAATAGCGGAATTTGTTCTAAGTTTAAATTTATAAAGAGAGAAAAGGCTATTTGTTAGCAATGTCGTCGTTGCAGTTCAGAAAAGCGTGTAATAAATAAAGGCAAAATGTAAATGTCACCTCACAATAATTTTTCATTACACACTGATTCAGAATGAAATATATATGTAATACACGTATGAAAATATGACTGGATCAATAGACGAGTATGCAAAATATAAAAACAACCCTCCCGGGTGTCTGCGGGGTACAAAGGGCTCCCTAACACATCCTACCCCCTTACGCCTCTTTCAGACGGATGGTGACAAACAACTGTCGTTTCACCCCCGACGTCTCTCACTAGGCTTCTCTCTGTATAGAATTTGATTGTCGGAAAGTACGTACTGAATAATAACTTATAATAAACCCTTATACAGAGCCATGCTTCTTCATTTAATTACTCTTACCCAAAACTGTCATTTTGTCTAAAACAGAAAAAAAATTAAATTTTGCGAGAACGTCTTAGATTTAAATATAATTGTGGTGAAATAAGGAATTGTTTTCAAATATATATGTAAGATTAAATTCTTATAGTAAATTCACATGCCATTTTGTATTTGTTGTATACTACTATTTCACAATCAGAAACCAAGTTTTGAACTGTATTACGACGTAGAATGTCTTTAATTTCGAATATGTTTCTGCAAACTTGTGTACAAGGGTTATCCCGGAAATGGTTCCCAACTTCTTTATTTTAAACGAAAGGCCCTAGTTTTGATTGAATTTTTGAATTCGACGCTCAATTTTAACACGACTTCATATAATGTCTCAAGTGAACAATGTTTGTTATTCCAGCTTGAGATGCAGCCTTTGACAAAAAAATTAATTTTTCGAAATTCATATTTAAAATATTTAACTTTATGGGTTTTTGTAATGGTATTTATGTTTATACAAATTTAAACGCTTATAAACACTTACAGTTAGATCTTAGTGGTAATAAAATCTTTTAGAAATGTTTAAGGTGTTGCAAAAATTTTTTGAAATATTTTTTTTTTTTATCTATAATACTACAATCTGTCAAATGTGACATTCAGCAGTAAATTTGTCGGACAGCATATAATAAGTAAATGGGAAGCATGAAGGTAGGGCATTCATTGATGACTCTCCTGAGGTCATCATTCTAGTTTAACATACAAAAGACACAGAAAGTTATACACTATATTGTTATTGGAACCTGTTGATTAAAACGTTTAACGCGGTTGGGCCACGTCATTCTCAATTAAGCACCGAGCTGGTAGCGTAGTGGTGACACGACCTGCTTAGCATTCGGGAGGTAATGGGTTCGATTCCCGTTACCGTCTACCTTGTATCAGGTTTTTTCAGGGGGTTTTCCTCATACACATATAGCGGCATGGTCACTACGTATATGCACACCATTTGCGGCTACTTAGGCGATATGTTGGGGTAGTATTTTCCCTCTCAGAACCCTAACTCCGTTCCTTCCGATCCTATCCTGACCACACCCATCCTTAATCCCACCATGCATATATACGTAATGTATGTATGTATGCTGGGAATCCATGATTATGGCTGAAGCAGCTTAGAAAGCTCGAGCAGCCCGCCCTCCCCCTTGGGGAGGGAATGAAATACTCAATTAAGCACTCCTCTAGGGGATTGGGGTGAACATTAATTCGGTTACAGTATCGCGCACTATGCTTTTCTATTTCTTGATTAATGGTTGCTATATTAAGGTCACGTCTTATGGCTTCGTTAGAGACATACCAGGGTGCGTTTACAATGGAGCGAAGCACTTTTGACTCGAATCTTCGCAGTATTTCGATATTAGATGTTTTGCCTGTTCCCCATAGCTGTATGCCATAAGTCCAAATTGGTTTAATCATGGTTTTGTACAGTAGTAATTTGCTTTCTAAGAATAATTGTTACTTTCACCCAATCAGCCAATATATTTTTTGTAACTTGAGTCCTAATTGTTTCCGCTTAGTCCATATATGCGTCCTCCATGTCAATTTCTTGTCTAGATGCATTCCAAGATATTTATCGCTATCGGCTTGAGGAAGTTCTTGGTTGTTTAGAATCACAGGTGGGGAGTTGCCTCTTCGTAATGTGAATGATATATTCACCGATTTGTTTCCATTTATTTTTATGCGCCACTTAGTACTCTACCGCTGTATTTTGTTCAGGGGAGTTTGTTATTGTTGAAATGCTTGATTAGGGTCATTATGCGATGCAAGGATTGCCATGTCATCGACAAATATAGCGATCATGTTACACGGTTGCGTCGGGAGGTCAGCTGTGTAGAGCAGGTATAAAATTGGTCCCAGGACGCTTCCCTGGGGAACACCCGAATCAATGGGGTGTGAAGGTGTTAGTTCGGTGCGATATCTGATTTGGAATTGTCTGTTTGATAGATACGACTTTAAAATTTCGTAGAAATTGTGGGGTAGAATTTTCTTGATTTTGGAGAAAAGCCCCGCGTCCCATACTTTATCGAAAGCTTGTGTAATGTCTAAAAATGCTGCTGCGCAGTATTTCCGCTCTTCAAAGTCTTTAGTGATTTTATCAATTACTCTATGAACCTTTTCAATTACTGCATGGTTGGTTCGAAATCCTGGTGATCAGGTACTAGAAGATTGTCCAAGAGTATTGGGTGTAGTAGCTCTACTATCATTTTTTCGAGAACTTTAGATAGTACGGGTAACACACTAATGGGATGGTATGATGCAGGTTGTTCTTGGGGTTTACCTGGCTTTAGGATTAGAATGATTATTGCTTTTTAGTCGTAGAATTGCATTGAATAAATGTGTTATGAATTGGTAGCCTTTATGCGGTAGTTCTTGGAGGATTCTGCCAGTAATTAAGTCATGACTCTTGGGTTGATTTTAGTACGAATGGTGCTTCCAACTTGATTTATTCGAAATTTTTTAATAGGCAGACACATCTGATACGGTCGATCTAATACAGTTTCTATGTCGTCTGCTATATTTTGTTCCGCCGGGAATGGTTGAAATACAGTAACAGTTGGGCGAAGGCTTTTTCGCTGTCGCTTTTTGCTCAGGAGTTGTTGCTGGTGCGTATTGGTGTGTGGTGTTGCTGCGGTCTCTTTAAGTACCTTGTGGCTTTCCAGAGCGAGTAGTCATCTGCTTCTGACGGTGACAGGTGTTTTAAGTACGTTTGTACATTTTGATTTCGGAAAGTAAGTTTTTGAGCTCGACAGTTGCTTGGTTTAAGATCCGTTTGTCATGAGGATGTCGTGTGGTTTGCCATGTCCTGCGAAGTCTATGCTTTGGTGCGATTTTTTGTTTTACTATTATTGGGCAGCTTACTGAACTGATGTGTCGCACGTTGCATGTTTGTACAGGACTAGCCTGGCGAGCTGCTTCTTGAATTACCCGATTAAAAAGTTTCACTGCTTTATGGAGGTCATTTACGGATTGCAGTGGGATGTTCGTGTGCAGGGATTCATCAACTATCTCTCTGAAGAGGCTCCAGTTTGTATATTTATTGGTGGGAGTTGGTAACCTCTTTTTGATTGTTACGTTTGTACCCAATGTCACCAGGACTGCTGAATGATCGGTTGAGAGATCGAGGCAAGATTTGATGCTTAGTAAGTTTAGGTTTATCCCGTTTACAAAACATACATCAACTAAGTCTGGAAGTTTCCTGAGATCTGTAGGCCAGTATGTTGGTTCCTATGTTGATAGGAGTTTTAAGTTCATATCGTTTACGCCCTTCAACATTTCTCTACCTGTTGTGGTAGTTATTCGCGATTTCCCCAGTGAGAATGCTTTGCGTTAAAACCGCCTGCTGGTATGAACCTGTTACCAAGGGTCTGGAAATAGTGTTCGTATGTATCTTGTTTGTTGTTGTGCCTTGCTGGGCAGTATGCTGCAGATATCGTGAGTGCCCCTAGCCAGTCTTCCACTACGATTCTTGTAGCTTGGAGATGTGGTACGCAGTATTTGGGAAGTTCATGACGCTTGATGGAATTGTTGATCAGTACGGCGGTGCCAGCATGAGCAGTTCCGTCTGGATTTTGTGTTACATAAGTTGTGAAGCGTGCAATTTTAAAGTAGCTGGGATAGGTGCAATGTGCTTCTGAGATTAGTACAATATCAAGGTTGTGATTGGTAATGAAAGCCTGTAAGTTCTTCTTTATGTTGGAGCAGCCCATTGGTGTTCCATACCGCAAGCTTAAAGTGTTGGACCATTGTATGTTTTAGTTACGATCGTGGTTAGCAAATTCATTGTTGTGGACATCTGTTCAATGAATTGTTTCATCATTTGTTTTAATTCAACTATGTCACTGGTTGGGCCTGATAAACCCAGAAGTTGAGTTTGAAGTGTGTTCAGGTTATTTTGTATGGTATTTTGGATAAGGCTTGTGCGTGGGGTCAAGTCAGGGGACCTTGCTGGCCTTCTAGTTGCTGCACTGCGTCCTATCCATTTTTTAAGAAAACATTCTTGAAGGTGTTGTGTAACTTGAAGACTGAAATGAGCTGGTGCTCCATCGAGTTTTAGCCACATAGCTCTTTTCGGGGGGTGTCGAATTAAACGTGGTAGATCTTGGCGAAGAAATTGCAAAAATATACGCCCCCATAAAACTGCCTTCAAAAAAATATGGGCTAATAATACTCTACTATTCCATCCTATTCATCCAAGGTCCATTTATGCTGATAGTTTGCAACATAAACAATTTTCGGGTGTCGTAATAATGAAAATTATGACGGTTCACGAAGCCACTTCTGCGGAATTCGTTAGTACATAAGACGTACTGGAAAAAATCACCATTGTCTCTAATTTTATATTCCGCCCCTTCCCAGAAAATCACTCTCCTTGCATAATCATCTTCAACCAATTCTTGATGCAGTTGGACCTGGTATGGGCAGAACTGATTAGTATTAACAGAAGATTTTTTTAATACTTAAACTTTTACTTATTTCTCTAACACTAACGTTTGGATTTTTTACTACTGATAAGATAACCGCAAGATGATTTACTCGTTTAGAACTCTTTTGTTTCTGTTTTTTTATCGACAGTACAGGGTGGCCCATTTTCGATGGTTTTCCCGAGTATCTCGGTTACTCGAAGAAATAGAAGGTTGCGGTTCGCGTCACTGTGCTACTTTTTTGTAAAACAAATGATGGAGCAAACAGATTTTGCCTAGCTTTCTTTGTTTCCGAGTTAAAGGGCGATTTTGAAAAATTGCACATTTGAGAACCCCTTGTAACTCGCTTGTTTATTAATTTTTTGAAAAAGTAAAAGCTGCTGCTTCTAGGTGTTTTTACGTAGAATTCAATAGTGTAGCTAAATTTGTTTCTAATGAGTGTGGTTTTTGAGTTATAACACGAACTTATGTGGAACACCCTATATATTTTGATTGACATTAAATTGTCTGTAAAAATATAAACGATCAATTTCGAAGAAAATTTAACTTTTACCTTTATGCTTTTGCACTTCAAAATTATGGTGTTTTTTCAGTTAGAATAATAATAAATTAAAAAAAAAAACACAATATACAGTATATTAATAAAAACATAAAATATACTCAAAATGTACTCCATTATATTGTTTTTATTCTTCCCAAAGCATTTTCTAAAATTAATTGCCGATTTTGTTAAGTTCTAAAACCCTGATAAATGGCATTTTTTAATTGCTCTATATTATTATAAAGGTTGCAATAAACCTATTTTCCAAATATCCCCACAAAAAATTATCTAATACTGATAAATCTGGGGATATTGGAGGCCACCGCACGGGCGCACTAGTGCCAATCCACCTATTTGGAAAATGTTCATACAAGTAATTTCTAAAGAATTATGCGAACGCGCTCCCTCTTGCTGAAAAAAATATTGTTAAGACCATCTACTCCATTATATTGTTTTTATTATTCTAAAAGCATTTTCTAAAATTAATTGCCGATTTTGTTAAGATCTAAAACCCTGATAAATGGCATTTTTTAATTGCTCTATATTATTATAAAGATTACAATAAACCTATTTTCCAAATATCCCCACAAAAAATTATCTAATACTGATAAATCTAGGGATATTGGAGGCCACCCCATGGACCCATTAGTGCCAATCCACCTATTTGGAAAATGTTCATACAAGTAATTTCTAAAGAATTATGCGAACGCGCTCCGTCTTGCTGAAAAAATATTGTTAAGACCATCTAATGGAATTTCTCCTAACAAATCTTCCGTGTAGTTTGTGGTATTTCGGCATATCTTAGGCTTGTTAAATTTCCTTCATATATGCAATATTTGAAATTTTTCCTATAATGAAGCACGAAACACTGACGCCAAATCTCTCTTGTCTTTCTCTTTGAAAGGTGAGATGCGGATTGTCTTGACTCCAATATCTTTTATTGTTTCTATTAAATACGTCCGAACTGGAGAAAAACGCTTCGTGCGACCAGATAACTTACCTAAAAAATGTTCATTTTCGTTCACCATGCCGATTGCAAAAATCCAGTCGCCCGCGACGTTGAAAATGAGCCGGATGTAAATTTTTAACAAAACTGTATTCATAAGGCCGAAATTTATTTATTGCTCTTGGAACTCCAACGGATAAAGCTGTTTCGCGAGAGGAGCTATTTCAATTTGCATTAGTGTATGCCACCGTGTTAACTTCTTTCTCTTCATTTTCCTTATAGGATCTAAGGCGCTGCTTTTTAACGATCGATCCACTATTAATTAAATTTTCATTAATCGGGACAAATATTCTCTTATCAGGTTGAGTACGTTCTGGGTATCTATACAAACAGTTATTTCAAATTTAAATTTAAACTGGTTTATTAAGTTACCTGTCAAAATATAATAGGGAGGCTTCATTTAAATGTTCGTTGCTTTGAATATAGTACACGAGCGTAACATAGTCTTCATATATATATATATATATATATATATATATATATATATATATATATATATATATATATATATTATATATATATATATATATATATATAAGCAATATTTTTACTTTTTCAAAAATTAATAAATAAACGAGTTACAAGAGAGGGGGAGGTCCCAAATGTGCAATTTTTCGCAATCGCCCTGTACCACAACCTTTTATCTCTTCAAATAACGGAGATACCCTGAAAATGTGCCACCCTGTTCGTTCAAACCTTTCTTTCAGGTTTTCAAGGGACATTTTATGGGGTTGTTTTTTATTTGGAAACTTGAGCGTATAATCGGGTTGCAAGAAGGGGATTTCTATCACTTTCACCAATACAATATGTCATAGAGGTTGTAGTGTCCCACTGGTATCCTATCTTGAAAAGTGTAATTTTAACTTATTTGATGCAAATTCAAAAACAAAGATAGGCTGGATGAGGTTAAGTGTTGCGTCATGTGGGGCAGGTAAACAATGAAACTACTCAATTAAAATTAACGATCTTTGCGCAATGAGATGGTTCAACCCGTTAATGTACAATTGTGGGAAAGAACCACCAATAAACCCAATTTTATTCATAAATAAGTAATTGCACAAGTACATTAATAAATCAAATAACACAAAAAACAATAATGAAAGGGTTAAATATATAATAAAACACCATTAAATAAGGTTAAATGCGTACAAAATTATAACATTAAGAAAAAAATAAATAGTAAATAAAAAGCAGTTTGACTACACATAAACACAAAAAAAACATAATGTAATCACGCCCACAATTGTGTCATAAATAATCAGAATAAAAATCGTAATACCAAACATGTGGCCCTTTAAAACCAATCATGCCGGTCTTTAAGTAAATAAGCACATAAAACAATAAGGCAAATTACGGTACATATATAATATAACAACAGTAAAATTGCACATGTGATAATAAGGTAAAGGCAACGACAAAAGAAAATAGACAAGGAATGTACACGTACACAATTGTTTAGTGACTACTACAGCACAAAACACAAACGTACAGTTACAATAAATTACATATAAAGAGAAATTAGTTCGCAGGCAAACAGTTTTACTTAAACAAACTGACAACAAAACTCATTAAACAGAGCCTTTCAAAGGTAAGTTGTAAATAAAGCGTAACATCGTGACCGATGTACAAGTTTGAGTGCGTTAGAAAAATATAGTGCCCATTTCTCAGGTTACACATTCATCTACACAACAATATAATAAAATTCGAGGTGTTTAATGGTCGTCTGGACCCGGGAGTATGTAAACAATTAGTAACCAAGGATTATCCTGTATCCGTCCGCCGGCCCTAAACCAATACAAATATAAACAACAAACAATGCTAATTCACCCAAATACAAGAGTGTAATGTTTGATTTTTAATACGTTACATAGGCTTGTAAAATTATTTGCTGCGGGCTTTCATTTATATAAAATTACCTACTTACACTTTAGTAAAACACTTTACAACCAACACGACGAGTTAAGATACGCGGTTTAAAATTCGGGGCCGCGACGATTAATTATAGATTAATTTTTGGAAAAACACATTAAAACCTACACAAAAGGAAAAGAACGAATTAGCGTTTTAGTTTTGCTAAAAGGTACACGACAAAATCGTTATAGACCGAACGGTTTACAAAGGGAGTTTCTAATTAAAACAAATAAAAGCAATCCGGCTCAATCAAAACAGCAACTTCTTCCCTTCTGATTTCAAACTAACTATATTTACTCCCGAAAAACCACCCCCGTTTTTCAAAAGTAACAAAAAACAAAACAAATTATTACGCTGGAACAGTTTCACATTAATTATTGAATGACATCTTAATTTTAAAAATATGCATTCGCCCTTAACAAGCGCTATATTTAGGTCTCAAGTCTCAACGTACCAAACAAAGACGTCTTTCATTGCAGTGTGTACCAACGTAATTAATTATTAAACTAGTGACATTTTTACATCAAGAATGTGCGCATAAGAATTTCCAATGATTCGTTACGCCCCTTCAGTAAAGCAGTTTTTAAGCGTACACCTGTCAGTTAAACCCCAACATGTGTTTTTCAACCCTTAGCCAAATATCAGTTACTTACATAAAAATACATAAAATAAAATATTCCGAAAACATTAGCAAATTACGACGTATTATCAAGATGTTAAAAATCCACTAATTATCTTTTCTATCGCGGTAACAATGGCGATTTGACAAATGTTTATTACAAGAATAAAATTTTCGCGGTCCGCTACCTACAAGGTTAATTCTTGTAAAGAATAATTCCTAATTAAAACAAATTAAATTACAATGATGATAATTAAAAAATATTAAGTAAGTAATAAGCAGTATAACAAATGCAACAAACTTCAACAATGTTCACAGCCAGTTTAAACTTAGTATTGCAGCCCACTGAAACTTGGGTACTAAATAAAAATTTGCATTGTTTTAATACGAGTTTCTACAAAATTTTCAACGATTTTCAAAATAATTCACTTGCAGCTAATTTTATGATACACAAACTTTATTTTGATAGAGAATTTAAATCTGAATCGAGCTGCGACAAAAAAAATTGGATCAATTGATTTAAGAAAATTGAGTTATGCTTGTTTGAAAATATGACAATGCGGCTTAAATTATGGTGCGTCTTTTTAGGTTAAAATTTAAATGCATTATTCTACTAAAGGCTGTACTATAAGCGTATATTCCAAAAATTGTCATTTTGTAAAAACCCCATTATTTAGGTGAAACTATTTTTTGTCTCTAACCTCAAAACCCTTATCAGTAAGTCAATAAACCTAATATCGATGTAAAGAACATTTATGGAGGAATCTAAAAATATAATAATACGCAGGCTGTGCCTTTTAAAAAATCTTACAATTTGTTGCCACCCTGTATATTTTAAAATAATTTCTTAAAGTATCCCAGTTTGCCTCATTAATGATTTTCTAAGCCATTTTTGTGACTGATTTGACATAACACCACCGCTGAAGAACGAAGTACTAAATGGGCACCCTGTATATTGTATAAGTGCTGCTATTTGAATATAAATATGTGCATTAGTGGTAAAATTCGCCATTATTTCTTAACTATAACTTTATATTACCTTGACTTTGCTCGTCAAACACCTCTGGACTTCGAACCCAAATGGTCAAGTACTACAAACATTATTTGAAGAAAGATCAACCCTCCAAAAATAAAAAATAAGTAACAGAAATAAATCATTTCAACTAGAGTTCAAAAACGTTGTGAACGACAAGTACAAGTTGTACGAATTGAGAAAACTTCCAAATAAACATTTACGCATATTTAAGTTACAAAAATAAAAATAAAAGAACTTGAAATAGTATTTGTTTTTAATTATTGTTTTTTTTTGTTTCAGGTGAGTTAACACAGTTTTCTTGAAAGGCTGGAGGTAAGATATTTTACAAATTGAAATTATGAAAAGACTTTACACCTAGTGTGAGGACACATTCCAGCATACGCGCAATTAAACAAAAAACTACGTTGCCAACGCAAGGAATTGCAAGTTCTTTGTAGATTATAAATTTCTCGTATGTTGTAAATAACATTTATTAGCAAATTTATATCGTGAAAGTAAGTAATCGTTTACTAAAGCACTGAAGACTTTCTTGACCCGAACTTCTAACTCGCACTAGTTGATTGTAAACTTATACAAAAGTCATTAATTATTATTATTGCATTTCCGAGAGCGATCGTTGAAGGTATTCAATTGTAAATGTTTGCGTTTGAAGAAAATATTTAACGCACAGTATTTGTTTTTCCGACATTGAAAAATGTGAATATTCTGCAATATACGCTGCTGTGATAACTGTGGTCATATAAATATAGAAAATTTGCATTTAAGTTATGCACGTGAGGAAATGGCAAATGTGACGAACGAACCTCCTACAACAATATTTTCAATTAACTATGTATTATTCATATTTTCTCTATTCTGCTTATGTAGTATTTACTTTTTAAGACTTCCATAGATTACGTCACGCTTATCATAAATATTTATAATATTCAACATAAAATATAGTATTACAATTAATGTTAATGTTGGGTCGGCTCATGGACAATAATAATAACAATAATCGTTATAACTTTGAATTACATATAATAAAAATAATAGTAAAAGTAAATGATTATCATAACCATGAGCGCGGCAATAACCATTGTCCTTGTGCGGAAAACTGGGGCCAACTAAGAAGAGCGTACGCGGCCGACACCGTCGACTTTTTTGCTTCCTTTTTTTTTGATCCTACCACTTCACGCTACTTCCACCCACTGATTACAAAAGTTTTTATTTCCTTTAATCGACAACGCGACATCTTAAAGCCTAAAAAGTAAGCGAAATTAGCATTTTTAATACACGCCATTATTTCTTTCGATATAAATATTATGTAGGGATACTTTTAGTATTATATAAAGGGTCGGGGGTGATATTACGTCCCTGTTTCTTTTGAAAGGGATCCGCTGGTTCAAACAACCCTATCAAATTTAATGATAAGCATATGATATTAAGTGGTCTTATTTCGCACGCAGATAACTGGAATTGTTTTCATTTTCTTTTACTTGTATTTATAACAATTGAAATTTAGTGCTTTATTCCTTATTAACATTTTTTTCATTCTTCGGTTTCATAAAAATACAACACCTTTTACAAATCTTAAATTTTAGCTTTCATACAGGTATTTTAAAGACTTGTATGCAATATTTATTTGTTACTTTCTTGGTTTAAGATTTAAGAAAAGCACTATTTTCTTGCAAATGAACAGTTTTATTATGCTACACATTCAAATAAATTAAAGCTTTTTGTGAACGAACATTCTTGTTTTCCGCCTGCTTTATATAATGCATTGAGTTAGCAACAGTGGCGTGACATATGGTTATTTTTTTAACTTGTACACATGAAGACTTGTTTAATTTAATATGATTAATTGAACTTCTCAATTTATTTAATTTATGTTAATTAATTTATTTATTTAAAAATGTGTTTGTGTTATTATTATGGCTTGGGGTGGTTTGTTGGGTTCCCGGATCAATAATTTACACTTCTCGGTTAGTGCTTTAATTCGATATTAGTAATTGACATGCTACGAAATAATTGTTGTTTGTTATTTCTTGAAAGAAAAAGTTTTAGGACATTAGAACACGAATATACGTTTTGGATGTGCGCCCCTTTCACGTTTGTGTCTTACGTTTCAATGAAACCATTTTTCGTAGCGTTCATCGTGTCCACTTTAAAACTTTTACGCATTCATTATACACGTTGTTTTCCTTTTTTAAACCCTTGAGTACTCGGTTGAACCAGACTTACGTAAATACTACTGTAGTGTCTGTCAGACACATACGACAAAAAAGAAGTCATCAAAGAAAAATTAAAAATGATTGTTTTGCAAATCTCTTTATTAAACTGTAAATAAACAAAACAAACTATTTTAACTCAATTTGAACGCTTAACAAACATAAACCTAAAAAATGAACCTACAAATGAAACAAAAAAACTAATCTTCGGTTCGGTGGATGAATATGTTCCAAACAATCCCATTTCAAACATATTTTGCAAAAATAACGCGTTTATCGATTTCCGCAATAGGCCCTACGTCCAGGACTGTTTTCAGGCATTACTTCAGGAAGGGTAGGAGCACTTGGAAAGCTTACGTGCTAATTGGTCTTACATCTTTGTTGATGTGTGGATTCATTGCTCGAGAAGTTAAATTAGCCTCAAGAATACTGAATGCCAGGTGTTTTAGAAACAGACGTCTTTCTTTGTATTCATTTTCAGCATTCGAGTTACTTTTACAAATTACAAACGAATTCAATCCGGCAATGTTCAATAAGGACCGGTTTTTCAATCGCAGGCTAACTGTCAGTTTGTAGAAACACAGAACAGTGTATTTCAATTGTATGTTATTTGGTTAACTGTTGGTTTGAGTTACCTTAGGTTTTCCTTATCGTAAAGTAAAATGAACATAATTACCACTGAAATTCAGTTGTGTTTGGAACATAAAGTTCCTAAACTTAGCAGAATTTAGTGACTTGAGTGAGCGCCAAACGTCAAATGTCAAATGCTTCGATAACGCGTATGTAACTGAAGACTGAAGTACTTTGTATCCTAATATAATACTGTGAATTGTCTTTATTTCAATAAATAACATGGAGGTATATAATATTAACGTATTTAGTAGTGATGAGGAAGTAAGAAGACCAAAAACAATTAGACATAGAACTGACCATTTTGAGGAATGTTTGTCGCCTGAAAATCAATTCCTGTTAGCATTAAGATTTTATGCCACGGGTTCCTTCCTTGTCATTGTTGGTCATTTCTCTGGAGTGCACAAATCTACGGCAAGTAAAAGGGTACGACGTGTAAATCGAGCACTAGCAGCTCTCAAACCACGTTACATAACAATGCCACAAAATGAAAAAATCGAAAGAGTGAGACAAAATTTTTACGAATTTGTAAGATTTCGTCGATGTATTGTGGTGATTAACTGCAGTCATGTGCGTGTACAGTTACCTCGTGGAAGCAACGCAGAGTTATTCTTCAATGGCTCATATTTCGAAATTCCGCTATACATAATTCTTTTGAAAATGGCCTTTTCGGTCGAAGTCTTCTTGTGGGAGACAGTGGATACCCTGTCAAACCTTATTTCATGACCCCACAATGAAGCAGAATATGTTTTCAATAAGTCGCAAATTAGGACACGAAACGTTGTGGAACGTTCCTATGGAACCTGGAAAAGGCGATTTCCTGCTTTGGCTTTAGGTTTGAGGCTTCAGTTGGATACAGTTCAAGCTCTAATTATAGCAACTGCTGTATTACACAATATCGCTTGTGATGAAAGTGAAGTAGTACCAGCAGTGAATGAAGAACAAGAGGCAGCTATCAAATTAGTCATTAATGTAGCCCATAAAATTTTCTTTTTGGAGGTTCATAAATTCTAATTTACTTTCAATTAATTCGTAATTTTTGTTGACATATATTAATTTTTAATTTACTTTGAAATGTTCACAATTTTCTTGTTGACTTTTTTTTCAAGTCATTTGAGGAATATTCTTCCCAACGATGTGGATCTTCATTGGCTGAATGTGAACTGGGCTTGGTGTTGATGTATGGCTTGGCTGGGATGGCCCTGACTGTGATGGCCCTGGTTGTGATGGACCTGGTTGTGATTGGAACATAAAAATAATTACCATCTACTTCAAAATTATTACAAAATTATAGTACAGACCTTCAAATTTAGGTATTTTTCCTTGAGATTTTTTACCGTTCGGAAATTTGATACGTTGAATTCTTTCTGCTTCCACGTTAGGGCACCACTTTTTTTGTATTCAACGATATGTTTATACTTATCAACTAGGGCAATTAAATGATGTTGTTCTTCGTGGGAAAAAAATGTGCATCTTTTCTTATCCATCGTGATAAGCCACTACACAGTATTAGAACGAAAGTTTGCGATATTACGGGGCACTAATTAGCGGAAAATCGCTTGTAAACTAACGAAACACCCAAACCAACAATAAATTGAGCTTATGTTGATTAGCAAGTCTGAGAACTTACTGGCCTGACAGCAAAAGTCACCTAATTCAGTCAAATAACCGACATGGCGTGCAGCCAACTGTAGACAATAAATCGCTAACCACAGGTTCTGTTACCAGAGGTTGCCGGGGGATTGAAATACACTGCCGGAAAGTTATCAGAAGTTAACCAAGAGTTGCAGGTTAAGTTTACCTGCAAGTTTACCAGCGATTGAAAAACCGGTAGTTAGTTATAAAAAATAGCCATAGGCCATGGTCGAGTACGTCTGTGTACACTACGAGGGTAACGTGAAAAAGGGTGCCAAATCAGGAGAATGCCAAGCAAATCGTACCTCAAATCCCGCAGTTTTCCCATCGCCAACTCACCCTTGTGTGCAGATGCGTTGTCCTGGGGAAAGATAATTTTTTTCTTCTTCGATCCAGGCGAATTTTGGCATTCAGCTGCTCAAGAAGGTTGGAATAATATTCGCCTGTAATTGTTCTACCTTTCGCATCCCAAGAAAACGCTGACAATGACCTTTCCTGCAGATGCGATCGATTTCGCTTTCTTTGGCGCTGAACCACCGACTTGACTGCTGTTTGTTTCTGGCGTATAGTGTTGGACCCATGACTCATCCATGGTGACAAATCGCCGCACAAAATCGGTTGGATGGCTATTGAATCGGTCCAAAGATTGCTGCGAAAATCTTTTGCGCATTTGCGTTTGATCGGCATTCGGTAAATCCGGCACCCATCTTTCGCAGAGATTTCGCATCCCTAATGTTTCGCACCCTTACTTCCGATATCCCCACAGCCTCAGCTATCTCACTCACCTTTACTCGCCTATCGTCCAACATGATATCATGCACTTTTTCAATGGTTCCTGGTGTGGTTGCGGTTTTTGTTCGTCCTTCACGTAGCTCATCTTCGAGGGATGTGCGACCACGTTTCCACGTATGAATTCAGCTGCCCACTTTTTAACGGTTGACATGGAAGGAGCAGAGTCCCCGTAAACGTTTGTCAACTTCGGATGAATTTAATTAATGATGTGGCTGATTTCTTGAGCTTCTTTGTCTCTTCAACCATAATAATCGATTAGTTTGGTTAAAGCATAATTGGAAGTGGAAAATGCTACACTTCTATAAGGCTAATAATATTAATGTTCTGTAAAAATCTTGTTGATGACAGAACGGATTCCAGTCTACCAACACCTTTGTTGTACATAGACTGTAAGTGCCAGGAGTTTGGTTAAATCAACCTTTCCTGTTTTAAGCGTATATATTTTATCTATCCAAAACGTAAGATAGTTCGTTATAATTAATCGAGTAACATAACATAGTAATGTTTCAGACATCTTCAAGGTGAACGGAAACGCAGGGGAACTACATTAATTATTTTTAATAATTTACAGATACGAAGGACAACTCATTATTATTGAGAATGAAGAAATTAGGCAGGCCATGGAAAGCAAAAATGCAGCCTCAGTAAGAGCAACTGTTTACTTGACATTTGCCGCTTCATTTGCTAATTTATCTTAAATAGCATTTGAAAAAGATCTAAAACAATCATTTTCAAATGCTATTTAAGATAAATTAGCAAATGAAGCGGCAAATGCCAAGTTTCAAAAATGTAGTGAAAAAATGGGAATAACCCGAGAACGCTTCTGCGTAATGATTTATTGTGACTTTAAGAAAGGTTTAAGTGTGTATGACTGCGAAGAAACTTTGGAATCGACGTTTGGCGATTAGGCCCCTTCTTTGGCAACGATTTACAGACAGTACAAGGAATTCGAATTGTGAAAAAACTACAGTTGATCGCCAGAACTGCGCAGGACCTCCCATTACCGCTGTGACAGAGGAAAACGTTACTTCTGTGAAGAAGGTTATGGAAACAGATGACACTAGTTACGCCGTAATAGAAGCTCAACTGGCGATTGGATCCTCATCTGTGAAAACAATAATACATGACCACCTCGATCTGGAAAAAGTCGTAAGTCGTTTTGTACTCCATCATCCTACAGATTTTCAAAAAGCAGAACGAGTACGAATTTGCCACGAAAATCTAACGTTGCTTAAGAATGGTGACACCAAATTTTGTCGAAAATTGTAACAAGCGATGAAACTTACATACCATTTTTCGACATGCCAACTCGACAAGAGAGGCGTATGGATCCATAAAGACGAGGAATTATGTACATCACATCCTTACTCACCGATCTGATAATGGCGACTTTTGAATGTTTTTGGGCTATAAAAGAACTTATGAGGAAGAACGTTTTTTTCAGAGGATGCTGCTGTTAGGTGTTATTTTAATACTATTCCTAAAACTGCTTGGCTTGGATCATTTAAGGATAGAATGGCTAAGTGCATAGTGGCAGAGGCAACTACTCTGAAGATATCTAAAATAAAATTTTGCAAAAGTGACACTGATTCTTTTATTCTCAATAATAATGGCTGATCCCTCGTATAACTGGGAATTTACAGATCTATATAGAACAAAAATCTTAAATATATTTTTGTAAATTTACGTTTTTATGTTGGAAACTAACGAAGTATAATAATTGTAGATCGTTTCTTTACATATGTGATGTAACGTAATGTTACATATTACTATATTTAGTATATTTTGCTTACGAATGAAGGTGCAGATGATTTAATTGCCTAAAATTTCCTTGGGTTTAAAATAAAGAAATCATTTGTTACTACTACTAAAAGCTATGAGACTAAATTAACGTTTATTTAGAATATTTATTACACATTTAAGGACTGCTAAGGTAGCGTTCGAAATCATCTATAGTTGTATGTACGACAGCTGCAACACTTTTCCATTCAAATACATAAAAGAACCACACACAAAAATAAAATAAAATTGGAAACTAGCGTATTAGTTAAAAAAAGGACAAAATAAAAGAAATAATGTTATCGAGCAGATGAAAATCTCGACCGTACCAAGTACATAAATTTATACATTCGGCACCCTATGTTCTTCTTTTGGAAATGTTAGCTTCCAAAGCGTCTCTTGTCCCAGGTTACGTTCCAGCGAAGACTTCGGTAGTGCTGGGTTCTTTGACAGTGGTCGGGTCGGTCGAAACGTAATAAAATATTAGGTAGGGAAGTGGACGTAGGGACATAAAACAAAATATTAATTTACTGGCTTTAAAACTAATCGAGATGGAAAATAGTTAACCCGGACATATAGTCACACGAGAAAAATAGTGAAGTACAAACAAATAATGAATTACATACACGCAATGTCATATGCCGGTGTAGGTATTGCGTCCATTAAACAAACCTTTTGATTAAATTTTCTTTGTATCATACTAGTTCATCCAAATAATGTAACAATTACGGTTATTAATAACCGAAAACTATTTCTTTGTTAGAGTTAACCAGATCTTTAATTGGTATGTCAAGTTTCTATTTGTGAATGCTTTTATCAATTTCAAATTAAAGTTTTTCACAACTTTACACTTACATCATAATTTGATTAAATTTTGTTAAATTTGTTCCTTGATTATGATGTTTTTTATTTATTTTTTTTTATGATTGTGGACCTGAACAGGCTAAATTAGGCCTATCGTACTAAAGCACCCAGGAACACTTAGGAGGATGGATAGAGGGATAATGCATTGCCAACAGATGCCTATGAACAGCTACCTTAAATTTTCTCATATCATAAGTGAGAGGAAAACAGGAACTAGGGAGATCATTCCAGAGTTTAGAAGCCGTGTAGAAAAATGTGGATTGCGCCCGTTTGGTACGACAAGTGGAGATTTGTACTGCATACTGATGATGTGAATGAGCGAACCGAGTGTTTCTCGCAAAGATAGCCCGAGATGGTATCAAAGAATATAATTCAGCAGCACAATAGCCGTTGTAATAACGATAATACAAAGAAAGAAGTGAAACCATCCTTCTATGCTCCAGGGACTGTATGTGAGAAGTTAAGGACGGGTCATTTATAAGCCTAATCGCTCTCTTTGAATACGATCAACGATATCGAGAGCGTATTGGGGAGCACTAACCCAAAGGTGAGAATTATATTCCAGATGAGGCCGAATTTGGGCCTTATACAGCAGAAGGAGTTGTCGAGAGGTAAAGTACTGCTTAGATCTGTACAAAAGCCTATTTTACGAGCAGCTGTTTTGGTAGCTGACAGAAGATGGTCAACCCATGAGAGATTTGAAGATACAACAGTCACACCCAACAGAGTAATAGAGTCTGAAAACTTAAGAACTGAGCCATTCATACTTACAACAGGAAATGATCGATCTTTTTGGCGGACATAAGGCAACACTGAGTTTTGTTAGCATTAAATTTAACTAGATTATTGCTTCCCATTCGAGAATACGTTGAATGTCTTTGTTGATTGAATTTGCCATTTCAGCTTTAATTTATTGATTTGACATAGAAGGTGGATTATCACTATGAGTAGACTGAGATGAACTACAGTGAAGAGTGCTATCGTCAGCAAAGCAATGGATGGGGTTAGTTGTTGAAGAAATAAGGTCATTTATGTACAGCAGGAAAAGTGTAGGCGCTATAACGGATCCCTGTGGTACGCCCGCGTTAATGCTAACTTCTTTTGAAAAAAGCCATCAACTACGACACGTATTCGTCTTTTATCAAGGAAACTAGAAACCCAGTTGATGAGCGTATCATTTAACCCAAACGAGGTGAGTTTGGCAAGTAAACACTTATGCCAAACTTGGTCAAATGCCTTTGAGATATCTAAAGCGACTACAACTGTTTCACCGGACTGCTCTACTGTATTGTTCCAAACTTGGGTCACATATGAAAGAAGATCGCCTGTTGAACGATTTTGCCTAAACCCATATTGGTGGTCACTAAGGAGTTTGTTAGTTTCAAGGAACGTGAGCAGTTGCTGATTGATGGCTTTTTCCATGATTTTAGACAAAATGGAAGTGATGGCAATTGGTCGGTAATTTGAGGGATCGGTCTTATCGCCTTTTTTGGGAATAGGTTGAACATTTGCTAACTTCCATGATGAAGGGAATTCCCCAGAAGACATAGAGATCGTATAGAGCTTAGATAGGACTGGTACTAGTTCGGGGGAACATTTCTTTAAGACAATAGCTGGGATACCGTCTGGGCCAGTCGCCTTATTGAGATCAAGCCTACTGATGATCGATTCCAAGAGCTTGTACCGAAAATGAATTGGTTTCATAGCGTATGAAGAAGAGTTGACTAGAGGCACATCTTTTCCAGAATCATTGAGACACGAGTTTGATGCAAACAAATCCACAAAAACATTGGCTTTGTCTACAGAATCAGCAACTACCGATCCGTCAATAGATGTCGGGGGGGAATGAAGATGTTCCAAAGTTTTTACTAATGGCTTTAGCTAAAGACCAAAATTTACGACTGCCTAAAGGAGATGTAGCTAGTTCATTGCATTTTCGTTGTTCGAACAACTTTTTAGTTTTAGTGATGACACTTTTGCAGATATTTCTAGCACCAACGTATTCTACATGACTGTCAACCGATTTATTAGATTTTCATTTAATGTAACATTTATTTTTTAAAGATATTGCATCAGAACAAGCCTTATTGAACCAGGGTTGGGAACGTGAATGACCTACACGGTACTGTTTTTTCGGAATGTATAACTCCATTCCCATGAGGATGACTTCAGATACTGAAAGAGCGATGTCCGAAGAAGAGGACGACTTAAAACAATATTCACGCCATGGAAAGGTTGCAAAGAAATCCCGTAAATCACTCCATCGAGCTGACTTAAAACACCACAAGGTTCTATCGGTTTTGCGAACAACAGTGGAATTAGGTACAGTAGAAATGATTTTTATTAGACAATGGTCGGAAAGACCTAAAGGCGAAAGAACGGAAGTTTTATAAACAAGAGGGTTTGATGTAAGAAAGAGATCTAGAAGATGTGGAGTATGGTTAGGGTTATCAGGGATTCTTGTGGGTTCAGAAATCATTTGTGTGAGATCACATGAAATAGCAAATGTTTCTGCACTATGACCAGCGGATTTGTAGTAGATGAAAATTGAAGCCAATTAGAGTTATGAACATTGAAATCGCCTACAATTGAGATATCGCAAGATGGAAACTGAGACAGGAGATAGTCAACTTTCATACTAAGGTAATCGAAGAAGTCTTGAAAGTTGCTGTCATTAGGAGACCTATAAATGCAACAGTAGAATTTCACAAAATTAGGACCAGAATGTTTAAACCAAATCACGTCAAAATTTTTATTTTCTAAGGTAGAAACCCTCTTGCAAGCAATTCTGTTCTTGATGTAGGCAGATACGCCTCCTTTATATCGAAAGTTAGAGTGAAGTGGTATTGAGGAAATTGCAAGTCGGGTGACTCGGAGCTTCAGAGGAGACTTGTGTTTCAGATAGAAACAAAATATCAGGTTGTAATTGTTCAAGATGTTGGTGAATAGCATTAAGATTAGACCTGATACCGCGGATGTTGCAGTAGTGAATCAGAAAGTTGATACTTTCGATGACCGAGGTCGCTTGGGCCCTGCCCTCCCGGACATCCGAATGGGGCAGGATTTTACGTCCGGAATTTATAACCCTAGAAACCACAGCCATCTTATTTTTTAATTTGGGACTTTTAATCCGATAGGAAGACAGTGAGGGTGAGAAGGAAGAATAAGGATGAGAATAGATTAAGGATGATGGAAAAGGTAACCGGCAGCCCTTACCGAGCTCAGAAAATCGGAGACCCAATATTAAGGAGCCCATGGTAAGGGTGGTGGTACCTCCCCGGCTGGCATGACTACCACCTGATATTTTATTGTTATTGTTATTGTTAGTCTTCGTCCGTTAGAGGATGTTCTGATTTGTTATATTCAAGGCAGTATAATGATACTTCATTTATTAAAGGTCTAGATATTCTTTACTAAAATATAATTAGATTCCATAGTTGGGTTTATTTTTACATCTCATGTAATTCTTAAAGCATTTACCATTTACTTAGGTAATTTGATTTTTCAACTTCAATAGTTACAGGGGGCGAGGCCGGGACTATAAGGTGGATGGTATAATTTCTTAAAACTGCATTCATTGATTACTTCTTGAACAATTCGTTCTTGATGCACCCTGTAGTTGTCGTGCAGAAGCAGAGTTTTCTGAGTATAATTATGGGGTGTTTTTGTGTATAGTCGCTTTTAAGTCCTTAATTGTGTCTTCGTAGCAATTCCTCGTCATTGTAGTCCCTTTTGGGATATACCCCCCTCAGCGTCCCAGAAAACTGTGGTCCCCCAGAAAATTCCGTCTTCGTCTTCTTGGGTGGTGGAGAGCCCTTCATCTTGGGATAAAGCAGTCGAATTCTCCTTGTAAATTTGTCGTCTTTGTTCGAGACTGGTCAGTTTGTAAATCAATCAAATATTCATGTAGAATTTTAAAAACACTCGTTTTTGATATTCCTATTTGTCTATCAATAACCGAAATTTTTACTCGACGGTCAATCAGCAAATCTTGACTTTCTTGATGATTTCATCAGTTCGTGCTTCCAGAGGTTTTCCACACTTTGGGTCATCATGAATGGATTCCATGGCCCATTTAAACTGCTTGCACCAATGTTTGACTTGGAAACATTTTCGCCTTATTAAGCTGATAAATGACAAATGTTAACCGATTGAAACCAAACTGAGAGATACTATAAAATGTCACAGAAACTTGACTTGATTTTCGCGATAGCATATTGTTTTCATAGCTTCGTAGATAACATAAAAATAACTCGTATAACGTTGGATGGATGGATATGCAAATTTTCCATATAGATCCGTGAATTCAAAAACAGTCTAAATTCCCACTTAGATGTGTAAATTTCCCGATTAATCTGTGAATTCGAAGATAGATCTGTGAAGTTCTAGATGGATCCGTAAATCCCCAGATAAGTTAGTAAACTCCCAGAGAAATCTGTAAGTTGTCAGAGTGGCTTGGGATTGAATATATTTTCAAAAAAAATGTGTAAGTTTACAGTTAGATCTGTAAACTATCAAAAAAAAAATCTAGTGTGGCCCTTCTACGCTTCCGTAACTATTTTGATACTTAGTTTTTTTGTGTTTACTCGTATATTTCAAATAGGTTTACAAACATAAAATGTTTAAATAATAAATTCAGCTGTCTTCTGCACTAAGAGTGGTTTTATAAATCAAATAAACAAGAAAGCTTTATTAATGGATAATCATGAACATTTTTATTTTTATACGTTCACTATTTTAGTTAATTTCTTTATTATACTTTTTAGCATTAAATATGGACTTAAGATATTGTGCAACCTCAGTTATATGTTAAGTGTGGTCATGTAGTTTCGAATCGTTAATGAAAGCTTGAATGAAACCAGTTTCTATTGAAGGATTTAACGATAACTTTACTCTTTCAGAATCAAGGCAACTTTCACATACTTTGATTAAGTAATAATATCAGAAAATGGATTTTTCCTTATATGTATGTTTTTTTTACGAGATATTGATGATATAGGAAAGCATTATATATTATTCATTAATACTCTATTCTATCACAACGTTGCACAGATACCGTCTATATCTTTAACACACACGCTTACAAAAAAAAATCCCAGCCCATATCATTAAATATTGATGAAGATGAAATATTCAAAAGACTGACCTAACCTCTCATAGTGGTATCCAACCGATGACGGCGGCGGCAGTGGTGTTCTGATTGACAGGAAATCGTTGATCATGTGATCTCTAAAAGCGTCGTCCGTTGTAGAAAAAGCATTATTTATAAACTTTTTCATAAGTTTCGACTTTTAAATAATTTATAAATTTCTACTTATAGATGAAAAGTTATTGAACTTGGGCAAAAAGTTAGAATTTTAATCTTTATTGATGTGAATTCGTAATACATGAAGTGAAGTAACACTACGTAGGTTGCCAATTTTTGCAGTATGTATGACTATTTGCTTATAGTATGCATATTTGCATAACGTATTGAATACGTATTGATCAGAAGCATTTATACTCTAGTGATGTTGTGAATTATGGTTGTACAATATCTGTTTGTTTAGCTGATTAGTTGGTAACATTATTAGATATCCACGATACTCCTACTAACTAATCATTTAATTATTTATGGATTATTCAGAATCATGGCTAGAAATTCGTTTGAATGTGGTTTAATACATTAGAATTGCATTACATGTACCTAAAACCGCTCAAAACATTATAAGAACATGTCAACAGCAATGCTTTACATTTTTATTATAATGTTAATTACTAATAACACCAAATCTGTAATGGAAACAAGTTTTAAACAGCGTAGGTAAGTTCAATATTTATGGATCTTGTAAAGAACCTTTTAGTCAGACCTTCCCACTGTTGAACTATTCGGTTTGGTTGAGTCTTGTTAAACATACCTTCATTAACGAATATTTAGGGATCGTTCATAAATACTAACCTCAATGATAAAATAGTAATATGATTGAAGTGGTTTGCAGTTACAGATTCTAATCCTAAAGTTGAATTAACCCGTGGGTTTGATTGTAATATCTTAATCCTTCCAAACCTCATGTTTGGGATCGAACTAATTTATTAGTGTACTACCTGAAGTTAACATTGTAATTGTTATCATTTTTATTAGCTGTGTATCTTAAAAGCATTAGAAATGTAACCACGTACTTCGATGTCTACATTATTTAGTAAACTGGAGCCCTAGGGGTGACAGCACTGACAACATTCGTTTTACTTGTCCAGTGTTGTGTTGGTTTAAAACCCGGTGTAGAGTGCATAAGATATTTTTAAGCGAACGCTACAGCGGAATCTAGTTATTTTGTCACTGAATGTTTTACTCTCTCACTCGTCCGTCCATGATTTTCTTGTTAGCGTTGTTGATGGAATTGAATACGAAGCTGAAATGTTATGACAAAATAAAGCCAGAGCCCCCGATCGAAGGTATAGACAAAAACGTCTCTAAGCAAGCTTGATGAGTAAGAGTCAAATTGAGTGGTCCATGTGTGTTGGTCTGCATTTGGGCCGAATTTTATCCACAAAATATATTTATGCATCTATTTTGTTGGGGTAGCGGAAAAATGGGCCCACTAGATAATCCTAAGCTGAATTTTTCGACCCATGAGTGTTTGTAAAAAGTTGGGCCGAATGTTGCTTGTATACACCAATTTCGTTGTGGGCACAGATAAAGAGATTGCCTTGATTGCTAAAAGCTAAACATAAGTATTGTGAGTATCCTGCTATTGCGCTCGCTTTACACAATATGTCATCCACAAAATGGCTGACTGCCTTTTTCTGCTTTCCAGCCAGTTTAATGCACCAGCGTTGCTATAAAATAAATAGTAAGAATTCTTCGCTTTACTATCTTAATACTGCTACTTTAGCTGAGCTTGTCAAATTGTTTATTTTTTGCGTGATTATTGTAACAAATTTGTTGAAATTACAATCTTTACAGAAGAATATATTATGGACAAATCTAAAACTATGGAAAATCAAATTAACGTTTAACAAGTATAACAATTAATTTTTTAAAAGTCAGTTACAAATGGGCTAACATATTTTGGCGATCTGAGAGAGTGCAACAATGAAATAAGAGAATATGTACTTTGTTTATTTTACCGAAAGTAAAGAGCATACATAGTGCACTGCAAAACAAGTATTCTACACCCAAGACTGTTATTCAGTTTGAATAGCAATAAAAAAATTCCTTCACAACTCTTCAGAACAATGATATTAGTAAGTAATCTTCATTTCTAATGAATAGGGTCATATTTTTTCTGTAATTGACTTTATTATTTCACTTCAAAATCGTAAAGTGCAAAAGGTGCATATCCAAAATCTTTAATACAGGTGTGACATAATAAACACTGCAAAAGGAGTGTGATGAGAATTCTTAGGAGACATGGCGATAACGATAGCAACAATAACATTGAATGATCCTTCTATTACGTAAAGTAATTCAAGATTTTTCTTCAAAAAATTGTAATTTAATGTCTCATAGGTCTGGCTCATGTGTTTATCTACAGTGCAATACGGTAATTTTAGACGGTGCTGTTGGAACAAAAAAAAACAGTAGGCCGGGGTAAGATGGCGATAGTAACAAAAAATATGCAGCTTGTAAACTATCTTTTTCGGGCTTTCCAATCCTCAAAAATGGTCCAGAAACGCATTGTTTTTTGGTGTAGACGAGCACAACCTTAAAATTTGTAAAGTGGTATCTCTGAGTTGTCATACATCCGTTTGTTGATGTTAAATGCTTCCAACATAGCTTAAGATATGATGGATGGCCTCAAATTTTCAAAAATACTTTTAATAAATTAATAACGTCAACACAAAAATATTGTGTACTACACGTCCAGAAACTATTTTTGCGAGTATTCGTAGTTTGAGGCCTTGTTTAGCACTTCGGCTTACCATTCTGCCCATACTCGCAAAACCATTGTTTTTGACGTAGTAGTACAAATACAGGAAATCATATCCCTCATAATTCGTACCTTTTTCTCATGTCCTTCTCTTCGGTTCCTGATCCACTAATATTTTTCTGTGGAAATTGAAACTCGTCCTGATTTGGTGATTACCTTTCTCTTTAGCACCGTCTGTTGTTCCATTTAAATATGGGAGCGTGATCTTGGCTGATAGTGCTTCTTGTTCTTCAGTGGGCCTTGGTGTTCTTGGTTTTGAGGCATTTCGGATGTTCCGCATTGTAAATCCATTTTGTAGTGATGCGGTTGTTAATATTTCCATCTCCTCCTTTTTTTGAACTGAGCCTGCGAGGCTCATTGATCTCGTCACCAGTATTTTTACGTCGGCGAGACCTTTGTTACATGGCCACACGGAAGAGAACAACAGAGAAAACAAAATCAAGTTTACTATGGAAGTGGAGGATGACAACAGGCTGCCATTCCTGGACGTGCTCATATACAAAATGAAGGATTGGCACCTGGGTCACACGATGTACGGCAAAACCACCCACAGTAACAGATCTCACCATCATACTACGCAGTTGCAGTCAGTTGTAAAATCACTGGTAGCGAGATCAACGAGACTCGCGCACTCAATTCACAGAAAGGAGGAGATGACAACTCTAACAACGGCATTACTGCAAAATGGATTTACAATCAGGAATATCATCAAGAAATACCAAGAGGCCATTGAAATTGACTGCCTGAAACACCGAAAACCCTTAAATTAACTTTGAGGAGCAAGGAGTCTATACCATCCGTTGTGGAACTTGTGACAAGGTGTACATAGGACAAGAAACAGGTATCAATGTTCAATGCGAGGAACACGAAACAGCTGTAAAGAGGAAGGCATCTAAATCATCTCTAGCCCAGCTCATCGGCAGTACATCACACACCATAGCCTTTGAAAATACTAGCTTGATAGCCAACATCGAAAACGCAACGAAAATGAACATCCAAGAGGCCATAAAAATTGAGAAACAGGAACAGAACCTCAACATATGAAACGATTCTCAAAGACGTGGAAGTTAATACTCAAACATCTCCACACAAGAAAACCTTCACCGTCGTAACAATCACTGACATCAACAACCTCCACAATAGGAAGAACACAACACCGAGAAAACGAAAAATGGTAAAGTAGCCGAAGTGAAAGAAGTGAAAGTATACAACACTAGATATAAACAAGACACCGGACCGCAGGATATCAGTTCGATCCGAGCAACACGAAGTCGAGCCAAGCAGTTGGAGAGAACATGTGGATATCAAATAGGAAACTTCGTTTTTGGGACAGGGGTCAGAGGCAATAACGTCATAGGCGAGACAACACCCGGAGACAACATATTTGCATAATACACTCACGCAAAACTTGAAATTAACCGTGTATATATATATATATATATATATATATATATACAGGGTGTCTCAACGATTTAGGGGTGGAAGATTACGTCTATAGTATTGATTTAAAAAAATCTTATAGCAGATTATGTAGTCAACAACGAGGAGCATCTTGTAAAAATATTTTTGTATATACAGGATGGCCCATTTTCGAGCACTACACCTTAACTTGTATTTTTGATGGAACACCCTATATATTTTTATATATTTGAATTCTCTGTTAAATTCTGAGCAAAATGATATAAGGCACTATGGGTCTACGACTAACGGTTCCGCCATCTTGAACGATATCGGAGTAAATTTTGGGAATTGTTTTTCCAATGTGTCTAGTTTTAACTTCTACATTCAGATTGCAGACTCTTTTCTTTATATATACAAGGTGGTCCATTTACCTTAATGTTATTTTTCTCATTTTTCTTAAATGAAACACGCTATATTTTATTACACATTTAAATATTTATTTACGAGCTTTAAATAGATACTCACTTTGTACTACCTATTCCGAAGTGTTTTTGAATTATTTAGTGAAAACGTTGAAAATTGTAAAATTTTGTTACTTCTTTTACCTTCCATAGAAGGTTATGCAATCGACTTGTTCTTCACTATCGCTAAATCGGTTTATTAGCTCATTTTACAATGTTTGTCCCGGCTGCACTACCATAATCGAGTACGTCGGTTTTTAGATCACTGGATATGTCGCGATGATCCCATTGCTTAGACAGCGAGATCACCCGATCTCACTCCCCTAGACTTTTTTTCTGTGGAGATATGTGAAACAGGAAGTGTATAGGGATTTGCCTACTACAGCGGCCAAAATGTTGTATTGTGTCACAAAACCTAGAGCTTCATAATGTTATTGCAATTAGCATTGTATCATTTTTGTTTTACTGTGAATTATGACATTGTCTTAATTTTTTTTTATAGGCGCTATTGTGACATTCGAAAAAAAGTAAAAAAAAATACAATTTTCAACTTTATCACTAAATAATCAAAAACACTTAGAAATAGGTAGTACAAAGTAAGTATCTATTGAAAATGCTATTCAAAATCTGTGCCATTTAAAAAAATGAGAAAAAGAACAGTGAGCAAAATAGACCTCCCTGTATATGTAGAGAAAAGAGTGTGCAATCTGAATGTAGAAATTAAAACTAGACACATTGGAAAAACAAATCCCAAACTTATACTTCGATATTTTTCAAGATGGCGGAACAGGAGCCTATTTAACTGTTTAATTTGTTTACATAAACATGTCAATAACTTAGGAACCGTTAGTCGTAGACCCATAGTACCTTATATCATTTTGCTCAGCATTTAACAGAGAATTCAAATATATAAATAGGGTGTTCCATTAAAATTATGTTTAGTCAGTGTCAAAATGGGCCACCTGTATATCAAAAACATCTTTACATATGCTCGCTTGTTGACAATAATCTGTTATAAGATTTTTTAATCACAGTATAGGCGTAGTCTTATCCAAAATCGTTGTATATCTTTATATATATATATATATATATATATTATATATATATATATATATATATATATATATATATATATATATATATATATATATATCAAGTTTATTATTTATTTTAAGATATAGCTAGGGAATTTGAACTTATAGAATGCCCATTACTGGTGAGCAAATGTGTAACCAAATGATGGCCTTTTTCCTAATTGTCATAGCCTACTTCGTGTTCGAGATATAGGGCAACATTTTCAGAAAACTGTCGATTTCTTAGTTGTTTAAATAGTTAGACCTCAACCAATGGTAAACATCATGACACCTTTGCTAGAAAAGCTCGATTTTCTAATTAAGTATACGTATTACGCCCCCTAGCGGTCAGAGGAATGCGGCATATAACAGCTTTTCGTAGACAACTTTATTAATAATTAATTAATTAGTTAATCTGGAGAATTTAGAAAGGGTAATGAACATTTCATGTAATCAAAATTATTATTAATTTTTATCTTTCAATAAATAACTTTAAATTTCAAAAATTATTACTGTTATTACATTTCAATCATTAACATTTCAATTAACCCACTGCTTTAACGTGACGAATTTCTTTAAGCTTACTTTTCTTAATTTAATGTTTCAATTGACCAATTACGGTTAGGAACGTGGTGAATGGTTTATATTTAGTTAGGTTAAAGCAGCGATATACTGTCTAAAATAAAAAAAAATTTTTGTTAGAATGACCTTGGCCCGAATGTTGTTTCAATTAACAGTCTACATTGGAAGTCACGGGCCCCCAATGTAGTTTTCATAAGTATATATTACTTCCTTTAAAAACTAATAATAAAATCTACAATTTTGCCATCGCTCTCTTTGATCTAGATTAAAAGTATTAATTACATCAATGTTTCTGTTCGATGTAGGTATGTCTTAGTATTGCCAATTTAGATGCGATACTTAGTATGTAAAATTTACGCTTTTGGAAACTCAAAAAATGTTTAGGCAGCAGTATTTAAAACTTTGTATGGATGCCATTTAACACCATTGATATTTGAATGTTCTTCAAATTAGGAAAAATAAAATCCAGGGTGTCCCAGGAGTTCGTACCAACAACTTGGGAGATGATAGAAAGACTAAAAATAATTATAGTACGTCCCTAGATTATATGTGATTTTGTAGTTGATTTGGTTTTTTTATTTTTGATTTATTTTGTGAGGTGAGAAATTGTCACATTATCTATGTTAAATTCAAAAATGGAAGAATTTACATTTAATGAGTGGTCGGATATGCACATGATGTTTGGAATGGCAGCCGGTAATTCTAGGTTAGCTAGATTAGAAGACTTTATTCGGAACTTTATCCAAATTTAGCCTAATGTAGTAAATTTTAAAAACTGGTTTTTGCAATGAATAATTACGTTTTAGGTTCATTTTTACTGAAGAAAGGTGGCGAAGGAAGTATAAGAAACGTGCTTACTGCAATAATTGAAGAAAACATACTAGATGCTGTTGATAATTAACCTATATCCAGTGTGAGGCAAAAATTTAATATTTCAAAATGAGCAACTATTGCATCCGTTTCATTTTCAAAAAGTTCATGCTATGCCATCATTAATTCATTTCCATAACTTACCCCTGTGGGATGATGGAAATCCCCAGGGCATAATAATTGAGACTATACACCAATAAAGGTTTATAGTCAATGTCTAGGCAGGTATTATAGGCAACCATTTAATTGGTCCGTATATCCTCAATGATCGTTTAAACGGGCAGTCTTATTTACAACTTTTGCAGGATATTCTGCCAATTTTATTAGAGTATGTACATTTACAAAAGCGACAATGTATGTGGTTTATACACGATGGGACACCCCCTCACTTCTATCGTGAGGTACGTGCCCATCTAAACAATATTTTTCCAGATAGGTGGATAGGAAGGGATGGACCATTTCAATGACCAGTTCGTTAGCTAGATATCAACCCATTAGATATTCATTTTTGTTTAGTTTACAGTACACATATAAATCCACGAAATGAATTAACTGATAGGATACGCTTCCACTGCGAAAACATCTGAAATAATCCTTCAATATTGTTCCAAGTACAAAGATCTAATCTTAGAAGACCCATATTGAACATTTGTTGTAATTTTATTATACCGGTTTGACTTTTTTATTATCGTTAATTTTTTGATTACTCGTTACTTTAATCTGTTATAATGGACTGTAATTATTCATTTTTAATGTTTTTGTTGTTATTCTCGTATTTTTATTTTTGTGTAATTAAGATGTATTAGTTTTCATTAAAGTGTTTTTAACATCACCATTGTAAATAATAAAACGAGTAAAAAAAAATTTAAAGCTTATGCAGTGCGATATAAAATTGCCCGTATCTCTTAAACCGTTAATTTTATCGAGATGTCACAAGAGCATATTTTTCTTTAGAAATGCTTAAGAAATTTAATTATGGCATGTATAAGTGAAAAAAGTTATATTTACAAAAATTGCCGCATCAACCATTGAACTTAGTTCGCACGTGAGTTCACAAGCGTAGTGCAGACTTGTTTGTGACGCCATCAAGTGTGCATATATGGTGTTTATAAACTGTTAAAATTTGATTAATTTCCAATAAGTCATTTAATAATTATAAATAAAAAATAATATTTAATTCCCAAGAGCCCTGTAGTACGTTAACGAAGGGTTTACGGCAAAATTTTATATGAAGTAGTATAATTACATATTTTTAGTCCCTCTATCATCTCCCAAGTTTGTGGTACGAACTCTTAGGACACCCTGTATATTAAGGTATGTATAAATATTTTCCAAATAGAAGTTGACAAATTCACCTTTGTAGTAGATGCATTTGTAAAGTGTGGGTTGCAATACATAATTCATATCAAAAAGTTGTATAAACGTTGTCAACACTTAAAGGTTTAACAAAATTCAAAAAAGCTCTCAAAGACGAGGGATGTACAATATTTGTTGTCCCTAGCATAGACGGCTTTGAAATATGTTGCCCCTAGTAACCGCATTTGTTTTGTTATTTTATTGACTAACAAACTGAAAAATTTGGTTAGTCGAGCTTTAATAGCGTCAAAGTTGTACAAGTTGAAAGTAGTGGTTGCACGAAGATTTTGGGAAATGGAAAAAAAGTGATCTTCATGCTGTCATTAAGTACCTACAAAAGAAATGTTTAACACCTAAAGAAGTTCATACAGATATGGTTGGTGTGCTTGGAGATTCTGCTCCTTCCTATAAAGTAGTGAAAAATTTGGTCCCGAGCGTTCAAATATGGCAGAATAACCTGCGAACATACAAAATATGCTGGTCGGCCGCATTCTGCGTGTACTCAAGAAAACATTGATCTTGTGAATGACATGAGTCTTTCAGATGGTACGATGGGAACCACAATAAGTGACTATTTAGGGCTTTATAAGGTGTCAGAAAGATGGGTACCCCGAATGTTGACGCCCGAACAAAAACGTTTGTGAGTCACTTCTTTAATAGCCAATTTAGCCTTGTTTAACCGTAATCCTAAATGTTTCCTCGATCACTATGTTACGGTTGATGAAACTTGGGTTCATCACTTCGATCCTGAGTGCAAAAAACCAAGTATGGAGTGGCGTCATTCAGGATTTCCCTCTCCACGTAAATTTCGTGTACAGGCATCAGCAGGCAAGATAATGGCTACAGGTTTTTGGGATACCGAAGGAATTTTACTGGTAGATTTTTTGGAACATGGCCACAGAGTCACTGGTCAATATTATGCAGCATTAGTTACAAAAATTCGTTATTGCATTAAAGAAAAAAGAAGAGGAAAACTGTCACGCGGAATTCTCTCTCATCAAGACAACGCCACAGTTCATAAGAGTCTTATTTCTATGAATGCAATTCATGACGCTGGGTTTGAAGTTACGGAGCATCCACCCTACTCCCCTGACTTAGCTCCCAGTGATTTTTATTTATTTCCAAACCTAAAAGAGAGTCTTCGGGGAAAAAATTTTGAGAGCGATGACGTAGTTATAGCAGCAGTGTAGGACTTCTTCTGTGATCAAGAAAGTTTTTCAAGAAAGGTGTTGCTATGCTTGAACATAGGTGGAATAAGTGTCTTCACGTTCAAGGGGATTATGTTGAAATATAATGTTGTATTCTATGCTAGGGACATTAAATACTGTACATCCCTCGTATACTTTAATATAACGCTTACGTATTATGAAGGCTCGTACTGTAAAGGTGAATTGCACACATTCGTAATTAAATTTGAAAAACGAGAAATAGCCTTTTTTTGTATTGATGGACTGATAACACAAAATTGTCGATTAATGCTTGGGCGTGGAACACTTAAAGCTATACTGAAGCTTAAGTGTATCGGAACATTGAACATAAAATTAATTATTAATAAAGTTTGTCAATAAAAAAATTAAATGGTTGTTTTAAAAATTCTCTTAAACAAAAGAATTGTTCACTTATCATAAATAAAAATCTTCGATTTGGTAAAGTATTCCTTTTAACAAAAACAAAAATTGCAATGCATAAGAAATTCCAATTCAGAAAAGATCAATGATTTTACTACGACATTCAAAACCAGACCAGATCGTAGTAGGTAGATAAACTCATGAAACGTAATGTAACGTAAATCCCGAAATAACTTTCTCCTTGTGTTTTCTCTTCCTCACATAAAATTCTCAACAGTTTTACGGTTATTCCATCGTCGTCGATTTTGTTCTTAATACACGTTGAAGAAAATTTTCTAAATCGTTTTCTATTCATTTATTTATTTATTTCGCATGCAAAACTGTTATTTACTAAATGCAATTTTTATTAGTTTCTATAATGAAGCGGTAATTTACAAATTACTCCCTTATTTAAGTATTATTTATTCAAAATCTCTTCTAAAGCTATTACTTTATTCCTTATAACTATCTTTATTTAGTTTATAAGGATATCAGAGCTTTTCTTTTTTCTATTGGTATTGCGATGTCGGTTCTAATTTTGCGTTTATAAATGTGAGAGCAATATTTCTTTGTGTATGCTTTGTCGGAAATATTCCATAATTGAATTAAACTGTGGATCATGTGACTTCATATTATTAGGGTAGCAATCCAAAATGGACTTCAATGTACAAAATAAAACGTAACAGTGAACACCAATAAAATTTTAAAATAGACGACACTTACTGACAATCTTGTATAAATAAAAGTGAACAACTTTTTCTTTCTCCACAATTTATTAATTTAAACAATATCATCACACTGTGTCTGACCAAATTAATATTCAAATATAAGGGATGATCAATTTTTATTGTAATAAATCATTTAAAAATCGGATACTTATAATAACATGTCGTACAAATCTAATTATATTGTAATTGTTTTTTTTTTAATAAAAGGAGCAATCTGTGAATTTGTTATTTGGCGTGATCACGTCAACGTGATGATTTTCATTTAATTAACTTATATTGTTTAGAAAGCTTGATAAGTCTAATATACGATGAGTATGTTATCAAGTTTGACCAATGTTAATAACGAGAGATTTCAATTCAAACTAATTATGTTCACTCGAACATACCAATCAACTGATTAATCATTTAATTAATAAACTAATTAACAAAGCGATCTGTGTAACTTATGCATAAAGACACTGATGTAGATTTATCTAATTAAATCAATACACTAAAGTTATATAAAATAAAGTTTTTAATTGTAGTGTTCACCTATTTATATTTTAATTTATTGCGGTGGTACAGTTTATCTTTTCTGCAATACAAATAATTTTATAATAATTGATTGTAAAAAATGCTGTAGCACTATAGGTATACAGCGTATACGTGAAATATTGTTAATGTTTTTGGAAAAAGTATATAAACACATGAAATGGTAAATGACTTGACTGTTTTTACAATTGTTCAACTTTAGTGTAAGCGCATTTTTCAATACGCTCAATCCAACTTCTGCAACAGTACAGTGCATCCCATTTTGGTTGAGACAGCCAAGTAACTCGGTTGTTGTTGAAGATAGAACCTTGAGGTTTTCGCGGTCCTATGCCACTTTTTTGTGAAACTCAAGATGTCCTGAACGAATTTTTCCTAACTTCCTTCGTTCATAAATTACAGGGCGTTTTTGAAAATTCACACTTTTTGGACCCCCTCCATATCTACGAAGTTTCTCAGCAATATTGTCAAATTGAAAACTTATCCCATAGAGAATTTTATGTAGAGTTCAGTGGCGCACTCAATTTTTCTTCAGGGTTTGGTTATGGAGATACGACTCAAACTTATGATTTTTTCGATGGAGCACCCTGTATTTTATCACCTCGTTAAATTCCATATTTTTTTTCCTTCAAAATGATATATAATATATAAACATAAATTCTTCAAAAATGCTCCAAAATCACTAAAACATTGGGTTTTAATAGTAGGCTATGGATTTTTCATACAAAAAAAGTTCAAATTGAAGAAATACTACTTGTGATTTTTCCATGAAAGGAACAAGAACAATACTAACACTAATTCACTAACAAAACACAAAACGTAGGTAACTAATAGCAACAAATAAATAGTAATAAAAAGTTCATAATTTAGAATAAGCAAGTAATTAAATATTTAGACAATTTCTTAATACGTCTTAATGCATTTAAAATTATGAAAGGCCGATTTTGTAAATTCTGTAAAACTGCCTCTGTTGTTGCACGAAGTTCTTCAATATTATTGTGCCTCTTACCGTCACAAAAAAAAGTCCAACACTGACAAATCAGGTGACCTTGCAGGTCACCTAATGGGTTCATTTGTTCCAATCCAATGGTCCTGGAAAGTTTCTTCTAAAAACGGCACAATCAACCTCGAGTTGTGGGCAGGGGCACCGTCTTGTTGGAAGTAAATGGCATTAAGATAGGGGAGGGGAACATTCTCCAGGAATTCTGGTATTACTTCTAAAATTGCAAAGTATCTATTCGCGTTGAGAGCCCCTTCAAAAATGCGGTATTTTATTGATGTCCTCAATAAGAAACAGGCTACATTAAAACCAAATCGACCCTGTTGTTGTTGCTCAAAAATTAGGTGTTGGTTTTCATCATACCAGTGCCTTGTATTTTGCCTGTTAAATAAACCGGCACTGCTTATATGGGCTTCGTCTGACCATATGACTTTACTCGCAAAATTATTGTCCCTTCGAGTTTGGTTCAAAAACCAATTACAGAAATTCACACGCCTCGCTGCATCACCAGGGTATAAATGCTGGACAATATTCACTTTGTAGGGTTTCAATTTGTGTTTTTTTTAAATCCTTTGTACCCGTGATCGGGGAACGCCAGTGTCATTTTCTAACTTCGTACAAGAAGTCTGAGGAGAGACACGGACGCTGGCTAAGACATTTATTTCATCCACTTCATTATTTTCCTTGTTATACGTCTTGGGTCGGGGTTTAGAATACGCACCATGATTTAGTAGATTATTCTTTAGTCGAACTATCGTTGCTCCAGTAGGTTGACGCCTCTCTGGATATCTAACGTTTTAAAAACAATATGTCATATAATGTCTTGTTGTAAATTACTAGTTTACCTATTTAAATGTAATTCTAATGCTTCGTCAACATTTTCATGGCATTGATTGAAACATTGTATGATATCATACTTTTCGTTGTTCTGAAAAAATCTTTCAGCCATTATAAAATTTCACAAATTAACAAAATCGCCAACACACAAACACAATAAAACGCATCAAAATTTATCATCATGACAGCAGATGTGTTGATAAAACAAGGCTCCAAAAGTCAACAACAGCGTTTGTAGCATCCATGATCTACTATAAAAAAATCACAAATAATAATCCCTGAAAACATTGAAATCCATGGCACTCTATTAAAATTCAATGTTTTAGTAATTTTGGAGCATTTTTTAAAACTTCATGTTTATATATTATATATCATTTCGAAGGAAAAAAAATAAGTAATTTAATGAGATAATAAAATGCAGGGTGTTGCATTGAAAAAATCATAAGTTTCAGTCTTATCTACCCCGAAAAAAAAAATTGAGCGCGTCCCTGCATTCTACGTAAAATTCTCTATGGGACAAGTTTTCAATTTGACATTATCGCTGAAAAACTTCTTAGATATGGAGGGGATCCAAAAAGTATGGATTTTCAAAAACACCCTGTAATTTATAAACGAAAGAAATTAAGCAAAATCCGTTCAGGCCATCTTGAGTTTCACAAAAAAGTGGCACAGGACCGCGGAAACCGCAAGGTTCTATCTTCAACAACAACCGAGATATCTGGCTGTCTCAACCAAAATGGGATGCACTGTTCAGTAATACCTCATCATTGTGTGAAATGCTTCAACTGGACGAAAAACGCTCATCACACGTATTTTCATGGCCGGAAATTACAAATACTGGGTGTTCCGAATTGCAGTGTCCAAGCTTTAACATCGTATTCTATATCCAAAATAAACCCTAATTTCTTATATAAACAACATATGCCGAGAAATATGAAAATGTAAACTTTCACCATTATCACACATAATAAAATATTTATCTTTTTTGGGTTTTTTAATGGTGTATTTTAGATTATACAATCTAAACGTTTCGATAACACTTACAGTTATCTTCGTCAGTAGTAGTATCTATTAAAATTATTAAAGATGTTGAAAACAATTTTGTCAAAGTTGAAAAATTAAAACGTTTAGATCGTATAATTTAAAATACACCATTAAAAAACCCAAAAAAGATATATATTTTATTATAAGTCGAGAAAGTTTTAAGAAAAAAAATAATTTTTTATCATATCTTTCATATTGCTCTAGATATCTCTATAAAATTTAATACACATCTTTCGAGCATTAAAGAACATTTTTTGGTGTAAAAGATTTTTTAAATGTCTACCAGTGGCGTCCGTACGGTATTTGAACTGAATATTATTGAAGGAAAAATTTTCTGAAAATAAAAATTATTTTTGAAATCTCCATTTAATTTAGAGCAAATTTGATCCCTTGATTTTTTTCCGTACGACGCGCCGTTTTCGTATAAAAAATTAAAAACTATTTTCATGCATGGCCAAATTGCTAAAATTTCAATTAATGTTAATTTCTGTCGCAAAACTTGTAAAACGGTAATTAGAGTTAATTTAATTTCTAAAATGGTACATCATTTTACAAAACTACTCTTTATTAACTAAGTTCGTAAATAATTTTACAAAAACTAGAATTCACAACTTTCATTACCTTAGATCGTAAGAAATTTTACAGAGCCCTATTAAATTATTTTGTTCATTAACGAATAAAGAATTTTAATGTGGTCCCTAAAGTTTACAATAATTGCTCAAAAAGTTGTAAGGGATCAAATTTGCTCTAAATTAAATGGAGATTTCAAAAATAATTTTTATTTTCAGATAAAGCAGTGGCGTACCATTTTTTCTTTCAATAATTTTCAGCTCAAATACCGTACGGGTCCCACTGGTAGACATTTTAAAAAATCTTTTACACCAAAAAATGTTTAATACACGATGTGTATTAAATTTTATATAACAATATGAAAGGTATGATAAAAAATGATTTTTTTCTTAAAACATTAACACCCTGTATTTCGAAAACGATGCATTTTTCGACATATGTTTGTATAGGAAATTAGGGCTCATTTTGGACGCAAGTACGCTGTTAAAGTTTGGACGCTGCAATTCGGGACACCCTGTATAAATGTGGTCACACAACGCAACGAGATTTTTTCAAAACATATGTATCCATGATTACATTGAACAACCACGATGACATCACACATCCTTGACGCACTTCTTGCTCAATATTAAAGTATTCACTCACGCCTCCTCTCACCCTAACACATGACCGGCTACCGTTATATACTGCCCTTATTCCGTTTATTAGACCTGTACTTACGCCATATTTCCCACAGATTCTCCATATTCACTTAGTCATATACTTTCTCCAAATCTACAAACGCACAGTACAGCTTCTTTTTTACACTTAAACACTTTTCGTTCACCTTCTGAAGAGCAGCCATCTGACCAACACCTCTTCTACCTGGCATGAAGCTACCCTGCACATCAGTAATCTTAGTTTGGGCAGTTTCACGTACTCTATCAATCAGTACTCTTCCAAATACCAGGTACACTGAGCATACTTATTCCTCTATAGTTTCTGCAATCACGCGGCACTTTTCCAGACTTCAGGCATACATTGAATAATTTACATAATCTTTGTATTAGCTTTGCACCTCCATATTTTAGCATTTCACCAGTGATTTCATCCACGCCTGCTCCTTGACCGTTTTTCAACTTTCCAAACGTTTTCTCTGTCTCATTTAATCCAATATCCTTCTCAGTTTCATACACTATTCCTTCTCCATTCTCCTTATTTAACTCTTCAGTCTTATTTTCCTCACTACTGTACATATATCCGAAATATTCTTGCCAGCGTTTCCTCACTTCGCAATCGTCCCGTACTATTTCGTTGCTCCTATTCGTCACTCCTGCAGCGTTCTGTTTTGGGCCACGTTTTGTATTTTTGGCCCATTTCCAGAAGACTTTTTCTTTCCCACAAAACCATTCTGCATTTTCTCTCTTTGCACAGCCATTATTTCCTCTTTACTTATTCTCGCTGCCTACTTCGCTTTCCTAATCTGTACACCTCATACAATCGTTTTTTCTGAATCTCATTTTTTTGCAGCAATCATTGCCTAGGCAGGTACGCATCTTTTCTCTTACATACTGCCTTTTTTATCGATTCATAACACCAAACACGTTTTTTCCATCTCCCTTTACTCGCTCTTCCACGTTTACAACACAGTCTTTCAAACTTATCCATGCACTTCCAACATCATTGTATTTTATTTGTTCGTTCCACACTGCTTCATTCACATGCAACTCTTTACTCACAGCGTCTACATATTTCATTTTCACACCATTATCTACTAGTTTATTTACCCTAATTTTGGACGTTCGCACTACCTTTGCTTTCCTTCTCCTGGCCCACTTTTACCCTAAACACACTCTCGATACAACCAAAAATGGTCCGCTCCACACTCCGATCCGCGCATTACTTTTGCATCTCTCACCAGGTTTCGTTCATGATACGCTATCAAGTCAATCATACTTTTAGATTCACCTCTTTGGCATGTATACATATGCACACTTTTATGCTTAAACCACGTATTAAATACAAACAGGTTTCTCTCCACTCATATGTTCACCAGGTGTTCACCATTCTCATTGACTCTTTGGTGTCCGAACTTTACAACGACCTGTTCATTATGTTCTCTCTGTACACCCACTCATCCATTCATATACATACGTTTTTTTTTTTTTTTTTATGATTGTGGACCTGAACAGGCTAAATAAGGCCTATCGTGCTAAAGCACTCAGGAACACTTAGGAGGATGGATAGAGGGATAATGAATTGCCAATAGATGCCTATGAACAGCTACCTTAAATTTTCTCATATCATAAGTGAGAGGAAAACAGGAACTAGGGAGATCATTCCAGAGTTTAGAAGCCGTGTAGAAAAATGTGGATTGCGCCCGTTTGGTACGACAAGTGGAGATTTGTACTGCATACTGATGATGTGAATAAGCGAATCGAGTGTTTCTTGCAAAGATAGCCGGAGATGGTATCAAAGAATGTAATTCACCAGCACAATAGCCGTTGTAATAACGATAATACAAAGAAAGAACTGAAACCATCCTTCTATGCTCAAGGGACTGTATGTGAGAAGTTAAGGACGGGTCATTTATAAGCCTAATCGCTCTCTGTTGAATACGATCAACGATATCGAGAGCGTATTGGGGAGCACTAACCCAAAGGTGGGAATTATATTCCAGATGAGGCCGAATTTGGGACTTATACAGCAGAAGGAGTTGTCGAGAGGTAAAGTACTGCTTAGATCTGTACAAAAAGCCTATTTTACGAGCAGCTGTTTTGGTAGCTGACAGAAGATGGTCAACCCATGAGAGATTTGAAGATACAGTCATACCCAACAGAGTAATAGAGTCTGAAAACTTAAGAACTGAGCCATTCATACTTACAACAGGAAATGATCGATCTTTTTGGCGGACATAAGGCAACACTGAGTTTTGTTAGCATTAAATTTAACTAGATTATTGCTTCCCATTCGAGAATACGTTGAATGTCTTTGTTGATTGAATTTGCCATTTCAGCTTTAATTTCTTGATTTGACATAGAAGGTGGATTATCACTATGAGTAGACTGAGATGAACTACAGTGAAGAGTGCTATCGTCAGCAAAGCAATGGATGGGGTTAGTTGTTGAAGAAATAAGGTCGTTTATGTACAGCAGAAAAAGTGTAGGCGCTATAACGGATCCCTGTGGTACGCCCGCGTTAATGCTAACTTCTTTTGAAAAAAAGCCATCAACTACGACACGTATTCGTCTTTTATCAAGGAAACTAGCAACCCCGTTGATGAGCGTATCATTTAACCCAAACGAGGTGAGTTTGGCAAGTAAACACTTATCCCAAACTTGGTCAAATGCCTTTGAGATATCTAAAGCGACTACAACTGTTTCACCGGACTGCTCTACTGTATTGTTCCAAACTTGGGTCACATATGAAAGAAGATCGCCTGTTGAACGACTTTGCCTAAACCCATATTGGTGGTCACTAAGGAGTTTGTTAGTTTCAAGGAACGTGAGCAGTTGCTGATTGATGGCTTTTTCCATGTTTTTAGACAAAATGGAAGTGATGGCAATTCGTCGGTAATTTGAGGGATCGGTATTATCGCCTTTTTTGGGAATAGGTTGAACATTTGCTAACTTCCATGATAAAGGGAATTCCCCAGAAGACATAGAGATCGTATAGAACTTAGATAGGACTGGTACTAGTTCGGAAGAACATTTCTTTAAGACAATAGCTGGGATACCGTCTGGGCCAGTCGCCTTATTGAGATCAAGCCTACTGATGATCGATTCCAAGAGCTTGTACCGAAAATGAATTGGTTTCATAGCGTATGAAGAAGAGTTGACTAGAGGCACATCTTTTCCAGAATCATTGAGACACGAGTTTGATGCAAACAAATCCACAAAAACATTGGCTTTGTCTACAGAATCAGCAGCTACCGATCCGTCAATAGATGTCAGGGGGGGGGGGGGAATGAAGATGTTCCAAAGTTTTTACTAATGGCTTTAGCTGAAGACCAAAATTTACGACTGCCTAAAGGAGATGTAGCTAGTTCATTGCATTTTCGTTGTTCGAACAACTTTTTAGTTTTAGTGAATGCGCTTTTGAAGATATTTCTAGCACCAATGTATTCTACATGACTGTCGACCGATTTATTAGATTTCCATTTAATCTAACATTTATTTTTTAACGATATTACATCAGCACAAGCCTTATTGAACCAGGGTTGGGAACGTGAATGACCTATACGGTACTGTTTTTTGAGAATGTATAACTCCATTCCCATGAGGATGACTTCAGATACTGAAAGAGCGATACGTTCAATACGTTTTCTACATCATTCCAGAACTTCTTACACTGTTGGTCTCTTTCTCCATTCACCGGTGCATAGCATGCAATGAGAATTTTTTTTTTCGAAATTCCACTTCCATTCTTACCCACATTATTCGGGGGATGCCAATTCGTACTGTTTAACACATATTTGCCTTCTTTCAGTCACGGTCACTCCAACTCTTTAGCGCCATGTATTTCAGTCTCAACTACTGACCATAGTGCTTAACTGCCATTCTCCATCTCCGCGGCGTCCTTTGCTTTGCACTTTGTCTCCGATACACACAGAATATCAAGCTACCTTTCATTTATTAAAGTCGCAATTTAAAATTATTTCCCACGGATACCTCTAATATTTTACGTACCAACTCGCCATTCATTCGTTGCACTGGTCGTCAGCAAGGAGGCCTGTCTGTTTCGACCTTGACCGCCTCTTGTAACCAGGTCGATCCGAGGCATTCGTGTTGTTATTTTTAGTAATTAAATAAGCAACCAAATCGTGTCCTTACTAATGGTATCGTCTTACTACAGGGCAGGGCTGGCACTTATTTGCCTACTTCCCCGACAGGAAAGGAAGTAAGTAGTAGAAAATAGGGACAGAGACAGGAAAGATATAAATAATATAAATGTGTATACTTACTATGTACACATGTGTATATATATATATATATATATATATATATATATATATATATATACAAATTAAAGAAAACCTATAAACTAAATGCAACTGAGTGCTAAGTAATAACAAAGTCATACCTTTATAATTGTGAATTATTAAAACCACCAACGTACACACAGTAAAAGATTGCCTCGAGTGGGACTGGAACCCACGACTACCACTATTTAGATACGTTGGTGGTTTTAATCATTCACAATTATATATATATATATATATATATATATATATATATATATATATATATATATATATATATATATATATATATTATATACATATTTACTTCATTTCAATCACTATTTAAATTAGATTGTTTCCTACGCGATTTTGGTTCACGTGCTTCTTACCGTACTTATGTGCTGATATTTAGCTTGGAAAAAAAAGATTTAACCATTTTAAGAAATTTTCGATTACGAATTAGTGATAGTTATTTGTTCATTTAATTTATATTTATTTGTTTTTTTAATTTATACTTTGGGTTACGGATTCGATCTATTTTTATCGTTTAAGCTAATAAATTAAATTCTTATGATAGTGATCACGTTTGGGTTTGTTATAGAATGGGGTTTATTACAGAACTGTACATTTTTATGAATCACATCTGGCCTGATTGTTTTATATATCCCGCGCTACCGTGGGATAGCATAAGTGATTTCCTTAGTTCTATATGTTTTTATTGTTATTACTAAATGTTTACGTGATTGAGTTCAAACCTTAGACAAAAGGGTGGTTTGCGCTTTAAGTTTACTTTACGATTTTATGAGTTTTATCAATCGTACCTGACATGGGTTTAAAGAAACCGTAGTTTTCGTAGAAATTCTATGCTATAGCAATCCTAAATACTATTTACGCGCCTTGTTTTTATCTGAAGAGCCATTTCACACGTGACTAAAATTCTACTGGTTAAATTATTATTATTTTTGTTTATTAGTACTTTATTCAAACCGTTGGGTTATAAAAATCTGTTCAAAAACTCACTCTTGCCGCTCTGGTAAATGATTTTTATCAAAAGGGCTTTGAAGTAGAAATGTCACTTGACAAGATTAAAAGATTCGTTAGTGTCAAATGTCAAAATGAGGTTTATTTTAAGTACTTCCCATACAATTATTATTCATTCCAATTTTTGCACTGATGCAGTACCTCGATAGACGGTGGTATAATAAAAAAGCTTTCTCCTACTTGGCGCTGCGTTTGCCAACTACGGAAAGTGTCCATTGTTCTCTTATTACGCAAGGTAAGCCTATCAATATCCGTAATTATCCCAGAACTGTTATGCAATAAAATATATTCAGGGTTCTCATAGTATAAATGAAGGTTGAAAGGACTGATGCAAGTGATTATTGAGGTTAGATTGTGTTTCAGCGTTGTAGTCGAGTGAGCACATGTTTTGGTTCTAAAGTTTAACTTTTTTATTTTTTACATAGATAAAAATATGGACCCAAAAATCCTACAGATGTTAAGATACTACTATAATTAGTAGAAAAATGTTTCGACATCGAGATAAGCGAAGATGAAGTAGGAGAAGAAGAAAATGAATTTCCTCAATTCACAATAGACACAGTTCGAGTGGGTGCGGATCGGACTAGACTGTGGAATCGCATTAGGATGATGATGATCATAACAGTAAAAGGGTCAGTAAAATGAGTAGATGTAACTTTTGTACCCGGGGACACCCTGAAATGAGGAAGAAAAACAAAGTGTTGAATCTGAACTTAGTCCGTTACATTATTTTCAAAAATACATAAACGATGCCGTATTTGAGAAAATAGTAACTTTTATATGTACGCACTTCACAAAATACCGTCAGAAATGAAAACCTTGTTTGGCATAAATCTTTTTCGTGATACCTTAATATGGCACAAACTTTTTCTACTTCTAATAAATTTACACTGTGCAAATAACGTGAAGTCTATGTCTTGCGTTGGGACTACAGGAGAATTTGTGCACAGATGAACAAATCGTATCGTTCAGGGGACATCCACCAAGCAGTAGGTGAACGGCAAACCGGCCCCTTGGGAGATTATAATATTTGTTTTATTGGTAGACCGTGAATCCCCTACGATATTTTGATTTAGTATGATTTTCCTACTGGCTTACATGCTTATCCACTAGAAACGTTTGGGATTGGTACATCAGTTATCCTACACCTTGCCCAACGAATGCGGAAAGGTGGGCACAAATTATATTTTGAGAATTGCTTTTTATTCTATTAACCTTTGCAAGCTCTGAAATCGAAACATGTATAAGCGGCTAGAGCAACACTATTCAATAAATTTACCAAACCTCCACTACTGGAAGACAAAGAGTTAAAAATAATATGGAAGAGGTTCAAACGAGGAACTAACAAGTAAAGATGGAAATCTTGGACTAGTTAATGGATGGACAATCGGTCTGTAGTTCTTGCTTCTAATTTTGTGGGTGTTGGCGGTGGCGACCTTTTGGACCAAATGATTGGAATATTTGTTCCAGGAAATTGACTCTTCACCTAATATTCCACGCAGTTGATTGTGCAGTTACTAACAGTCGAGTTAAATATCGGCAGGATTGCGATCGCTTACGAATTCCAAAAAAAACACAACTGGGTCTCCTGGGCTTTCATTTGCGTCTAGTAGATTGTTTGGTAAAAGTGGGCAAAGCAATCCATGTCAATAAAAAAGGGAGGGGAAGCGTGAAAGAAATGTACAAAACGCAATAATGAAGTTAGGCCATTTCCATAGGTGCAACATGATTCCATTGATTATCACCGTAACATTTCTTTCTTTGAGAAAAATGTGAAGTAAAGGATTAAATAGTAATTTTCCTTGGCTTTATACCATTTTTTATTCAGTTTTAATATCGCAAGAGCATCGAAAATAATCGATTATTTTACGAGTAACGAGACGTAATGTGTGAAAAACCACGAGAGCGTAGATCGAGTGGTATTTTAACGATTATATCCAGCTACGATTGAAAAATAATAATTATTTTCGATTGCTCGAATGGTAGTGGTTACGATTATATAATGAATAGACCGATAATAATAAACTATTATACTTATCATTTATATTGTATTAACATTGAACGTACAATTATTGTAAGTAATATTTGAAATATAAATTATTATCCGTTACTTTTGTTTTGTTGGACTCACCGAAAAACCGTGATTCAACCACGTCGTCAAAGGTATCAAGACTATGTAAAATTTGTAATTGCTATTGGCTGAATTCGTGATGAATTATATAATCAAAATAAAAATTAACTCTTTTGTATTTAGTAATAATTCTCGGAACCCACTAAAACGAATTGTGCATAATTATGAACAGAATTTTTTTATTCTAAATGATAAATAAATGGATATTTCGAATAAATGGACTTTTACATTTATTATTATTATTAATGTAACGTGAATTTTTTTTCTTCAAAAAAAAAATTCAGATCTGGAGGGGTTAACTGTCAAAATTCGCAAAACGTCAAAAATGACTAATTATGTTATTTAATGAAATGGTTAATTTCTCAAGGACGTAGTCAGCATTTGTAAAAACGGGTATTAGTATCACTGTGAGAAGTTCGAAATATTTCTGCATTACGCTACTTCTTGAACGAACCCAAAATTCGATTTTATTACTGATGAAGGTGATACACTTTAACCCGTTTTATACCACGACGTAAAATTTTTTTCTGGAAATAATGATTAAAAGACATAATGAAAGATGATTTAATAAAAATTTTATTTGTATTTGTGCTCAACGTCAAATAAATGGGTCGTCCTTGTATGGGGACAATGGGATAATATGGAGGATAATAATATAAATGCACTATTTTTTTTTATTCATTTTTCTTTACATAAAACAAATTTTATTGCTCATGATGGCTCACAAAACACGGCCTCTCGATACATAAGGTTATATTACATTTAGTATACTTCCAACGAGCTTTTTGATTGCATACCTTGCATCGTAGCTGCTTTTCAACCTTCCCAGGATAATGGCCTATATCACAGAATTTTAAATCTTGAGTGACGCTTCAAGAGGGTCTGATGGATTTTTTGAAATTTCTCAAATAAAATCTTGGTATCTTTGTAGTGAATTCCTGTAAGTCCATTTTTGACGTAGGATTTACAATCCTATATAAATGCCAAGCGTTGACTACTGCAAGATTTATAATATGTGTTGCTAAGGGCCACCACCATTTTTCTCATATATAGATATTCTATAATTATTATTGACGCCCTTGTCAAGCAAATCGACGCCACCCATGCAGGAGTTATAGTTTCCATGTAGTTTCGGCTGTGGAACATGTACTTTCGCTTTTTTTCGGAGGACCAACGTTTTACAGAATTTAGGTGCAAATACAACATCATGATTGGAAAGCATCGTAACGACATTGTTATCTCTCCACCGCACGCATAAAAGCCCATTCGACTTATCGACTTTATACTCGAATGACCACCTTTCTATTTGCTTTGAACCCCATAGTTTTCAGTTCCTTCATGAGATCGTAGCTGGTAAAATAGTTATCGAAGTAGACAGTATGATCTGTTGGATGTTCGATAACCTTTAGCAAATCTAAAACATCTTTAGATCCAAGTGGGATGTCTGCAGGCCCATCATAATTTTTGGTTCCACAGTACACATCGAAATTGAAACAATATCCAGTTGAAACGCAGAGCATCCAGGCCTTATAACCGAATCGTACCGGTTTGCCTCTAATGAACTGTTTTGCACTATGGTGTCAATAATAACGCACCATAGCTTCATCTTTGGAAAGATTCTTATGGAAAATTCCCCATTGCCTACATTTTTTATTCAATAAGTTTATTAGCGGTCTCAGTTTTGCAATTTTATCTCTTTTATCTAACGTCAAGTTATTTGTAAAATGTAAATATTTCTTTATCTGTTAAAACCTATTTCTTGACATACTTGCAGCGACAAAGGCTCCAGTGAATGTGTTCTCTTGGGAGTTCATGGTAGCCAGTAAAAATAAGTATAGCAAGAAAAATTCGTCTTCAGTCTTCAGTTGTCATATCAAAATGGTGACTTTTTTGTTTAGCATATGTTATTGATTCATCTTTCATTAGTTCCAATATTTTCATATCAAAAAATTTTCCGAAAATTTGAAGTGGAGAACATTTAGCCAGTTCTTCCTTTAGCTAAGATTTTTGTGAGGGTGGAATGTATTCATCATTTTCATCGCTAGATAAAAATGCAGTTCTATTTGTCGAGGAACATCATTTGGGGTCGAAGATATTGGAAACTCTTCATCTGAATAATTTTTCTCGTCAGTGAGAGTATCTACTTCTGGGGGTATAATAACAATGTCTGTACAGCGATCGTTGCTCTCTAAATGCTCAACTGCTTCTACTAAATGTAGGAATTGCCTACAATAAATCGATTTTGCGCTTATAGTTGGATATTCCATGTCTGGAAAACAAAAAAACACAATTACATCTCCATATACCTAAATAACCCTATATTCAATCATTGTCCCCAAACAAGGACAGCAAGATTTGAGGTTGAAAATTTTTTTTATTGTAATTGAAAAATTTTTTCCAAAAATACATATGAATAGAGTACTTACCTAAGAACTAATTATTGTGATTTATTCTTAAAAATAATGTAATACAATGAATATATTCACAATTAAGGAAACACGAGTCATAAGCTCAAAATTAGGTTAGGTTTGATACTGTAACATTGGCTACACTGAGGACATCTATTAGTGCGAATTTAAACTTACATTGTTTCATCATTACAGAACACTGTAATCTGTTCAGAATCGTAATTTAAATAATAGTTTTCAAGATAAAACTTTTTAAAATAGGGATCCTCAAATTCGGACAATGGGATAAAACGGGTCAAGAAAGATTAAAATATACCTAATTCATTTCAGAAGTGTAACTGAAGAAACTGAGGAAATACGCTGTTTTAATGTTCTTTGTTCTCAGATAATTGTATACAGTAGCGAATAAATTCAATTAAAATTCGAATGGGAGCAGAAAACGCTCGGACCCGTCGATTTTTATTTTCAATTTAGATTTTTTTACGTAAAAGTGAAATATAAAGGGCGTGTAAAGAAAAAGATGTGACGTCATCGACTTAAACGTCAACCCCCATGTTTTATTGCAGAATTAGAAAGAGTACATCCCAAACTTGTGTCCGCGGGCGATACCTCCTTTATTTGATGCAATGGGAGAACTGAGGCGTACATTTTAAAATTATTTTAGGTTATACTGGGTGTTTTATGTATACAGGTTGAACCAAACATAGATTTTTTAAATGGGACATCCTGTATGTTACTTCAAATTTGGATTCATCTCACGTCGGCCATTCTTTCAATATAAGGTTTGCTTATGTTATACAGGGTAGTTTAGAAGATGTGGTCATTTTGAAGAAAAAATCGTACCTAAATAGATACCATTTCTAATGAGAAATATTCAAATGATTTTTTTAATAAAATATATTTGAAACACAGAAAATTTTTTGGGGTTAGGCCTGAATTAGTTCATCATATCACCAATTTAAATTAAATATTCGAATTGACAATACCCAAGGCGATTAACAAATGATTTTTGAACGTTGTCGATGAGATCTGCGGTAATGTTTCTAATTTCTTGGTGAATTCGTGCTTTTAAATCATCGCGTATACTTTACTCTTTACGCATCCCCACAAGAAGTAATCTAGAGGATTTAAATCTGGCGATCTGACTGGCCAGTCAATTGTCCGTTCCAACGATTTGGAAAAACTTCATCCAAATAAGCGCGAACCGGTAAAGCGTAGTGTTCTTGTTGAAAAAAGAGGTCACGGTAGTGCATATCGGGCTCTTCTAAATCCGGATACTAGATTATTAGAACGAAGATGGCGTCATTTTGAAGAAAGTCTAAATATCTCGCACTAGTAATGAGAGTATTCTCGAAGAAGGCGAAATTTCGCCTCAACTCTGCTTACCAAGGTTTGGCTAATGGGCGGTCGATCAGGGTGAGTTACATTAAACAACGCCACCACTTCTGATTGAGTGCGCGACCTATCTCCGAAACCAAGCATGCACAGATTTCAATTCTTTCACGTTCGCTTAATTTCCTCATATTTCACAAAATAACGGTAAAATAGATAAACCCACGATAACAATACTGTCGTCTATTAAAAACTAAACACAAGTTGCTAACGTGCAAATGATTAAAATAATTTTAACAAAATGTACAATTTAACGTTTTCTTACAATGACAATGAAATTTTCTCATTTTTAATGTTTACGATAATTTTTATTCAATATTTCCTTATGTAACCTTGTCGAAACGTAAAAAGAGGTATCCTTTCTAATTCTGTAATAAAAAAATGGGGGTTGATATTTAAAAAAAATGTGGATTACATTCGAATTTTAATTGAATTGATCCGCTACTTTACGAACGTACTGTATATAATGGAAATGTTCAATTTTATTACATTCTTATCCAGTTTATTACATTTTTCAACTACATGTATGTAATATATCTAAACATACAGTGTGTGAAATCATGTCAAAAAAAGGAATGCACATTTATTAAAAAATATGAGAAAAGTAAGAAATCTCATATAATGAAAACATGGCAACTACATTGTAACTTTAACAAAAGAATTATACCTCCACTAAAAAGCTTAACTTTTGACACGTTCGAGTAAAAATTCATTTACGGGTTAAAACGATCCTTACAGTACACATTAAAATGTTTGTATAAAACTTTTTCCATTTTTTCTTCTCTGTTTAATGTTGACTTTAACTTGAATATTAATCGATTCTATCTACGTCATCTAAATCTAAGCAATCCCTAATAAATAAAAGGAAGTAAAACTGCAAAAAAAGGTTAAAATTCTGGTGACAAGTGCGGTTGTTGACATAACCATAAGAACAAACCTTCTGCCATCTGGAGCGGTATGCATGAATTAATGATCTGCAAACTGGCAGCCATGTATAATCTCGAATAATGCACACAATACATGCTCAGAGGTATTGTACGATGTAGAATGCAAGTGCAGCAATGAGACCACCCCGATGCAAAGTAATCGATGGATTACAATAGTTAGTTTGTTTCGATTAATAATAAAGTGCACTCGTAATTAGAAGTTTTAATGGTTGGCAGCACCTGAATTATCCAATTTTCTAATTCCTTGCTTTACTCGGCGTATGTCTGTATATATAAATGCGTCGTTGAGACGACGTCGTCGTCTGCAATAATAATAAAACTATTTCGTCTTGTTGAAAATAACGCGAAGCGACGGCGTGCAACATCCCCCAAAATTGATTTATTTAATTCACCACCCGCTTTGGGACATTGACTTGATTCAAGTGTCACCCGAGAGGCGAGTCCACTCTCTGTATTTTCCTCCTTCATTCTCTCTTTTCCGTTTCGGTTTCTCAACGTTGAAAATGCTTTTGCCTTGACATTCACCCAAAACCTTGTCGTTCTTCATGAACGTAGCGCGATCAGCTGTTCGCTGAAAATAACGTACAACAACGGCCTTGATCTGCTTACATCTCTCTACCCACCGGAGGTTGTATCGTCTGGCGCTGTTCTTTTATTGTTCGACGGATCCTTTCTCGTTCTGCTTTCTAGACTGTATACAAGTCGATGACGATCATAATTTTTAGGATTTTCGCAATTTACAAAAAGTGATGATCGTGTTAATTAGGTGTACTTTATTTGAACATGTTCTGGAGTTTAATTAAGACGTCACGCGATTTGCAAATTCAAGATATTCATTAATATAGCGTGCTTTATTTTCAATTTTTATTATTTCTGCACATACGCATGGAAGCTTAGTCTTGCTCATTTAAATATGTTGGATTTAAAGCACACTTGGATTAGATAAAATTCGAGCTCAGTAACAAAAACCTTTTCAAACGGCTGTAACTAAATTCATCATGAGGGATGATGATTGTGACAGTCTTATTGAAACTACTTTTTACCTTTTTCTGGCGTTAATTACATTCCTTGCCTCAAGACACCAATTAGTTTCTAGTAATAAAGTCTAATACTTGTACGCAACACAAATAAATGTGTTTGGAACCTCATTGAAAATGTGTAATAATTTTATTTTTTATTTTTACTAGTTTTAGCTTACAACCGGAGTTAATCTGTAGTGTTTGGAGAAGTATGAGATCATTTAATTTGGGAATTTGCTCAATAAGTAATGGTCTCCAAAATTCCTTCGCCCGGCTTGTTAAGGCGGGGAAATAAATTCTAAACAATAGCATTGAGTAGAAGCTCATTCTGAAAAATATTTACGCTATGTATTACTTAGCCTGATTATTTTTTGCATGTACGACGCTTTTTGTATCCGTTCTGCACTCGTATGCATACAGGGTGTTGTAATAGTTTCCTAGCTTTTTTATTATGCCACAGTTAAGTTTCTGGTATTTGCATTTTTCAATAATATACTTGATTATATAGGGCGTTCCAAAATATGTGTCGCAATTGAGTTAATTTTGTTTAATATAAATTTTTTAATAGTCCTTATTTGTATTTTGATGCTGTTTATAAATTTAATACATTATCTGTAATCTTTGGAGTCATAGTTCTCGATTTAGCAAAGAAAGTTGTTGATAGGGTTCTCTTTGATAATCATACGAGTACTATTATTTACATTTAAGAACTAAATACAGGATGTCCCGGAAAATCGCCGACATACTTCTACAGTGAGCTCCCAGGACCAAATTAGGACATTTTTCCCTCTTTAAATTTTATCCCAAAATGTGATACGCTCTCAAAGTTCAATTTAAAATGTAGAAAAATCACTTTATCTACATAAAATAATTAAAATTTTGTATTGATTTTTATACAGTCGATAAGTCAAAATTTGATAGAAATTTCAAAAAAATCGTATCACTAGAATTACCCGTTCAGCAATGGCATCAACCTGCAACCCTTAAAAAAATTGTTTTTGTAAAATAAATTCAAATTTTTTTGCTTTATTTTGGTAATATGTACATTTTAAAATAAAGGAATTTTGTTTCTTAAATTTTTTTTCCGAAATTGACACCTTAATTTGAAAATTAAGTTTGTATTCTGCATCTAGCCTGTGCTTATTTGATAATTGCTTTATTTTAATAATACATTTTAAAATAAATAATTAAAAAAAATAAAAATATTATAATAAAACACTAATTTTATAGTAAGTGGCCCCTATTTTCTTGGATGCCATTCGCTCGACGTATCAGACATTCACGTTGATCGAAATAGCCATAGAATTTCTTAATTTCCTCGAATGCTTCAACAATGCGATTCCAGAGATTGTCTCTTGTCATTGTTGGAACTGAATAGACCTTTTCTTTAACAGCATCCCAAACAAAGGAATCTAGGGTATTATGATTCGGTGATCTAGGCGGCCAGGCTATACAAGCATCATTACCTCGTCCGATCCACCGGTTACGGAACTGCGCGTGCAGATATTGCCTCACAGGTAATCCAAAATGTGGTGGGGCACCTTCGTGCATAAAGATTGTCTCAGCTCTGACATTTAATGGCACATATTGTAGAAGTTCCCACAAGTTATTCTGTAAACACTGCAAACACGTGGCGCTATCTAGTGGGTTGGGTAGCATAAAGGGACCAATAATAAATTCTTCAACAATTCTTGTCTAGACATTTATGCTGAATTTATGTTGAAAGCGACTTTCTTGAATTACATTCTGCCTAATTGTGGAAATTATGGGAATTAAAGATGCCATAAAATTCTGCATCAGCCATTGACAATATTCTCGTCTAAGTAGTAGATCTGTCGGTAAAAGTCCTTGAACTTTTTGGATGTGGTACGGTTTCAACAATTGTTCAGTAAGTGTTCGGTGAACAACATTTTTAGAAATATGCAATTGAATAGCGATGCGTCTAGTGCTTGTAGTCCTTAATAATTTCTAATATGCGCTCTTCTACCTGAGCAGTTCTAATGTGACGCTGACGTCCAGAATTTGGCTTCCTTTGCAAAAAGTACCTGTTTCAGAAAGCCGACGGGTAAGGAAGTAAAAGTGGTATGGTGCGGTTGATGTCTATTTGGAAATCTTTCTAGATATATTCTTGCTGCAGCTCGAGAATTACCTCCACATTTGCCAAACATCAGTTATTCTGAATACGAGTAACGTTCCATCATAAAAAACAATAAAATAATAAACGTTTTACTTAAGTAGATAAGCACTTTTGACAATTAACTAATTTCGTTTTGTTTTGAAGACGCATCCTACTACTAAATGAATTATCAAATAAGCACCGATCAGTTGTTGCAAAATACAAACTATGTTTCAAATTTTCTCAAGAACCATCGATTTTAGAAGAAAAATTTCTTTATTTGAAAATGTATTGCCAAAATAAAACAGTAAGATGTCGAATTTTTATAATTTACGGAAATAAAGTGATTTTTCTATATTTTAAATTGAACTTTGGGAGCCTATAATTTTTTAGGGGTGCATTTTGGAATAAAATTTAGAGAAGGAAACTATCCTGATTTGGTCCTGTGAACCCACTGTAGAAGGTTGTTGGTGATTTTCCGGGACACCCTGTATATGAAGAAGAAGAAAGGGCTTGTCAAAATAAACTTATTATATAAGAATAATATATATATATATATATATATATATATATATATATATATATATATATATATATATATATATATAAACGTTTCACCAGATGAGATTTCCACGCTCATTCAGCCACAGCGATGGATTCCCAGCATGGTGGGATTAAGAATGGGTGTCGCCAGGATAGGATCGGAAGGAATGGAGTTAGGGTTCTGAGGGGAAGATACTACAGCATTCGCATGATGTGCGATACGCAGTGATCATTTCGCTATATATGTATGAGGGAAATCCCATCAAAAACCTCATACAAGGTAGACGGTAACGAGGATGAACGCATTACCTCCCGAATGTCAAGTAGATTGTGTTACCACGAGTTAAGACTAAATAAAATTAGTTTATACTTACCTTTTAAGTTAAAAAAAATGTTTTGTTAAAAAAATTAAAGTAATTTTGTTCCATTATCACGTTTAAGTAAAAAAAATTTAAACAGTAACTATGGTAATCGATTGTCCACCATTTTGTCATTATAAGCCCACAAATTTATTTGCCCATTCTTTCAAAAAAAGTTGAGTGGTAATATAAATATTTGGGAATCTTTTAATTATAGACACCCCCCTCCCCTCCCCAACTTGAATTTTTAATAAGCCAATTAAACAGTTTGATAGTCTAGTCTACGGATTGTTAACACATGTCCGCAAGCTTGATTTGTTTTCCACCCTTTAATGAAACAATTATTAAGTAATTTTTTTCACTTTTCATTATAGTCTGTGTAACTAAAGTACGTCCCAGAATATCAGAGAGTAATAAATCGTATTATTAGTGGAATAATGTCTCTTTTTGCATGGAAGCGGCAAACAGAAATCACAACCCCGACTAGTTTAAAGGAAGATGCTATAAATGTGCCGCTTGCAAAATATTGTGTTAAATAAAAACGGCAAACAAACGACGACCCTTTAGAATTCGACTTAAGCCTGAAGATCAGACAACTCAGACGTGCGGTTGGGATTCCAGTGTATTAAAAATTGCAGATTGATTATCAAACAATTGAAAGGCGTGAAAGTACTAACTCGAAAATGTCTTAATGCATCCCCCATTAAGTGAGTCATATTTCTGATTTACATATGATTAGATAATAGTGTAATGAGTACTTTCTAAATAAATTTTCTTGTGATTTCGTACAATCCTCGCTGTCCTGTAGAATAATGTATTATCTGCTTCAGTAAAGGTGACGTTTGTATTAATTCAATTACAAACAATTTGTACGTAACTAACAAAGATAGAGCCGTCGCTTCATTTCTTATTAAATGAAATGCTACATTCATTTACCTAAATTTAAAACAAAAACAAACGGTTTCTCTGCTGAAACTTTTAACAGATTCAGTGCACGTTGACAAACATTGTTTGGTTTGATAAAAAAAAACTTGCAGGTTACTTAGACCAAGATTTAGATATTAAATCACATATTTTTTTTCTTTTTGTGTGTGTTAATAGGTCATAATTACAATTATAAGTATATTTTGTTTTAATATTTTATACGAACATAAGAAAGTGAAGAGTCAATATATTTTACAAACCCTATGATTTATTACTCTCTGATATTCTGGGACGTACTTATAGTTTAACCCAGTTCATTGATTTGGTTGTAACTTTATTTCATTTTACAAATGAAAATTGAACTAATAATTCATGATGATTACTGAGTTGTAGGGTGAAAACGAAAAATTTGCGTTTTCTAAAAATCTCCATACGTTATTTATTGTAAGAGACACAGTCACTAGATATAGACAATCCGGATTTCTATAATGGTTGTTTAAAAATTGCAAGTCTAGAAAAAAGCTTTTCAACCATGTACAACACCCCCACGCCCGGTAAAAAAAGCATCACAAATAACACCATTGCAATTTAATTGTATAACTGCAGTCTCATAAGTTTTGTGCCAAATATCACTAAATCGAGAATAATTCTAATATCAAGAAATATATTAAAGACTATTTAATCAAAATGAAACAAGCGAAGAAACAAATTATAAAATTAAAGTAACCGTTCAAACCTTCACCATTCTCTTCAATGTATAGACGACATTGTTCCACACGAGTCTCTCACACGACTATGTTATTTTGTAAGGTTTAAGTAAATTTATTGCCTCTTCCACTGTCCTACGTAAACTTTCAAAAGTTTGATAAAAGTCAACTGTGGAATAAAGAATAACTAGATCATTAATACATTAAACATTGTTGAACTTCCGTGTAGATGACAAATTAGGACACCCTCGAAAACGGTTGCGTTTATTAACAAAGCTATTTCTTTGTTAGATTTGACTGGATTATTTTAATTTATGCCGAGTTTATATTTGTGAATGATTTTATCAATTTCAAATTAAAGTTGTTTACAACTTTACACTTACATCATAACTTGATTAAATTTTGTTAAATTTTGATCTTTGGGTATGACGGTTTTCACCGTTAGCCTTTGACCGTTAGAGGGTGTTTTGATTTGTCGTCTTCAAGGGAGTTTAACAATATTTAATTTATTAATGATTTAGTTATTCTTTACTAATATTGTATTCGATATCTTTTTAAGAATTGTCCCGTCTGCCTGTTCGTTGAAATTTCTAGCAAAGGTATTTTTTCTTCTTTTAGGAATGGTTTTTAAGTTGTATTGTAGTTTCTCACCTTGTTTTCTTTATTTTGTTCGCCTATGCCACTGTTATTATTTGTTGCTATTTTTTTTTGTTTTTAAAACGTTAGCCACCTCAATTTCGTAGATTTTTCATGTTTTTTTCGCTTTCTTCCTACCTATGTTTTTTCTCGTTTGTTATCTTCCTGAAAAGAAATTTTTTGGACATCTTACCTCTAGCTTCTTCATTAATTTTTCTTCTCGTAGCACATTTCAGTTTTCACATTCTTTTAATAGACGTAATATGCTTTACTATATATTTATCAGCGCGCAAAGGCTGATAACCTAATTCAAGACTAGAGGGTTTAAAGTATAATTCATACTTTGAAGACGTGACTATGCCTAAAGGATTGGGAATATGTTGCTTCATCACGCTAGTCGAAAGTGTGAAAAATTCTGCTAGTTTGACAATGTGAACAATACCCGCAGGCCATCAAATAAATTCATTTCGTCAACTTATTTTTTTTTTTTTTGGTTTGCCTTTTTGCATCCATGTGATCGCACTAAGGATGTGCGTCACTATCAATTTTATTTCCAAATGTAATGGTTTTTATCCGAGTTATTAAATATGATTGTTTTTCAGTATTAATCGCATCATTTCCTAAATTGTCTGTTTCTTTATATTTGCCAGATTGTAACTGAAGTCAGCAGTTCTCAAAAGTTTTTCAAATTGTTACAGGTACGCAAATGTCTATGAATATTAGCAGGATATCTTTAATCATAGTAAGCTTGTTATCGAATTTTTTTTTCGCTTTTTATGAGGTGCACAATGTCTACCGTAATAAAGCACTTTAAGGGATACTGCACGCTTTCATGGCGAAGCCAAGAAAATAGTTTTGAATATACGAAGTCGTATTTTTATGCAATCTGTAACGTTGTGCAGGTTTGATAATATTTTTTGTTTCGAAAAATTGGTGAATTTAACTTTGAGCATCGGGTGGTTATAAACTTTCTTACTAAAGAGGGAAATGGACCAAAATTTATTAATGGAATAATGAATGAACCATGTGTATCCGCCCGTCTTATGGGACGGTGACTCGATTCAGGACGAACCAAGATCAGAACGACATGTTGAGACAAGAACTAAAGAAACCATAGGACTTGTTAAAAATTTACTCTTGTCTGAACAATGAACAGTGCTTGGAAACCAAACGGGAGTAATTGAAACAACAATATTCAAGATTGCATACGAAGATTTTGGCATGAAAATAAGTATTTTCTCTAGAGCAGAAACTGCCGAGGAAAAAAATTGTCAAGAGTATTTGAACGCTTTGGCATAAGGTGACAATTATTTTTCGTGGGATTGTCATTGGCGGTACTCTCCCACCAAACGGGAAGGAATGTAGTGGGTCCATAAGGGCTCTCCACCCACAAAAAAGGCAAATACTCCATCTTCGTGTGGAAAATTGATGGCAACCGTTTTTTGGGACTGTGAATGCATTTTGTTTATTGAATGCATGGCAGATGACATCAAATGACTGTACGAGACACCCAGTTATACTATTTTATTCTCATTTAATTCGATTTGTAACATACAAATTAAGAACGCCAGAGCATATTATACTTTTTGCGGTTTCATATGGAAACTTTCACGTTCTTAAAATCGCTCAGAAATCCATTGTTTGAAGCAAATATTAAAAGTTTTAGTTTGGCAACATGGAATTTTCATAAATAAACATTTGCTGACAACTGCTGTAGTCATTTGACACGTTGATATGTAGTGTTGCCAACATAATTTAAAATATGATATCGTCATAAAAAAAAATTCTAAAATATTGTAATGAATTAATAACGATAGCACAAGAAAAATATGTATTACACGTCCAGAAACGATAGTTTTGCGAGCATGAGCAGAATTGCAGACCGAGGCGCCTGGCCTAGTGATACAAATAATTATTTTTCTTAAATTTTATTATTTGTGTGGTATTATCACTCGTTACTGTTATAAAATGTAGGTTTCTTAAGACAGGTGTTAATACAACCGCGCACTTTTTATTAACCTTGAAAATTGAAAACTTAGCTACTAACTAACTTTATCGTACAAAACGCAGATGGTAAACCGTAAACCAGGTGGTTCCTGGTTATTAGTTCTTATTGTTTTGATTATATCTTTACATATGTAGATGTTTCGTCTAAAATTTCTAATTAAATTTTTATTTTCTAGGTAAGTGTCCGATTTATTCAGATCGTTTTGTATACGTAGAAATTCAGAAGAGGGTGAGTAAAATGCAATTTTTTATTAATTACACATTGTAGATGAAAAACATGGTCTTCTTTTAAATTAATTTAATTTTTACATACGTATCTTTGCAATCTAGTAGGGTTCTGTAGTGAAGTTTCCAATGAATGTTGTCTAAGGTATAATGTACAATAAGGAAGTAAACTAATTGCTTTAGAGACTTCGGTTTTGCTGTACGTGCTCTTTCAACTAGTTTTTGATGTATTTTGTGTAATAACATTCAAATTGGTATTCCATATTTTTATATATAAATTTAAAATTACACACAAAATTGAATTTACATAACAATTTGCACTTGATAAAATCAAACTTTTTATCGATTGTCCATTGAAAATATTTCAATTTTTACATTCAAAAAGGAAATAACAATTATTTATACAAAAATGAACAAAAAATATGTAAATACATGTTTTTTTTTATTAAAACTTGCTTTTACTTAATTAACTTTTTTTTAAATCGAAAAGCTTTTAGAATTTCATCGATATTAATGTATAAACTGAGAGGTCATAATTTCCCATTTGTGAAATCAAATATTTTTACTAATGGAGTATTTTACTTCAGGAATATTTTTATTAGCAATTGACCTGGATCGTTTTTTCGATTATTTGTTTATCGGTTTATTAAACTTTTCAAATGTATAAAATGTTTTATATTATTACAGTTGCTTATATTAATTCATTATAAAGCGTTTCAGGTGAAAGATTCCTTAGATGTGTTTTATAGAGAAACACATTTTTTACAAATATACAGGGTGTGGCGCGAAGAGTTTTGATTAAAAGTAATGGCGGATACAGTTATGTTAAAAATCTGAAATTACGAAGCTGTAGGTTTTGGATGACGCTGAGTTCAAATATAATATTGTCCTGATTGTGGCACTTCCAGTTATACCGGAAGTAGACGTCAAATTTATTATTTTAAATAGAACCTAATATTTTTTATTTTATTTTAGAATTCTACATGAAATTCTAGATAAAATTTGTGCATAATGTCCTACACCGAAAATGAAGTATTTTCAAGATGTTTCGATTTTTTTTTAAATTTTCAAAAAATCTTAGTCCACATTGAATAACGATATCTCCATTAATAATGAAGCTAGGGACGTGAAATTGTAACCAATAAACAACAAGCGCTTGCCCGTTAACTCCATATATCCGTCTCATTGATATTTCATACAGGGTGTTTTAAACTTAGCCGCCAACATCCACAATTTAAATCATTTATAAGTTGCTTATTTTACACAGAACACCCTGTATTTTATTACATTTTCCGCTGTATTTTTTTAAGCCAATTCGTTTGGTATCAGTATTCCTTATACCTAAATCCAACCACTTTTGAGATATTTCATTATCTTAGTTAAAACACAACAACATTAGTAAATGGTAGGCCATGATTTCCATTATTTAAGGTGAAATTTTGTTATTTTTTCATAAGTTATTAATTCTGAAAAGTAACCAATAGCCTGAAAGGATTATTAATTGTGGATATTATTAAAAACGTTGACTCGGTATTCCTTTGTCGTAACATGTTTGGAAAATACCTGATTTTTAATGTAACCCCAAATACCAAAATCTAGAGGAGCCCAATCAGGAGAGCGAGCTGGCCAACGAAACGGACCCTGATTGGCAATCGATCTATCATCAAACATGTCGTAAAGATGCGGAGCAACAGGCCCAAAGTTATGAGGAGGTGCTCCATCTTGCTGATACCAAGCTGAAGCCGCCTAATGATGATTTAAAAAATCATCATTAGTAAATCCTACATTTGCAATTATTTACTATGAAATACAAACTGGTAAAGAAAACTGTCAAAACAACATAAACAATTAACGTTCTAACTATCAAATCTTTGACAGCCATGGCCTACCCTTTACTAATGTTGAAATAATTAAGTGTTGTTATGTTTTAACTAATATAATGAAATATCTCAAAAGTGGTTGGATTTAGGTATAGGGAATACTAATACCAAACGAATTGGCTTAAAAAAATACAGCGAAAAATGTAATAAAATACAGGTTTTCTATTTAAAGTAATCAACTTATAAATGATTTAAATTGTGCATGTTGGCGGCTAAGTTTAAAACACTCCGTATGAAATATCAATGAGATGGATATATGGAGTTAACGGGCAAGCGCTTGTTGTTTATTGGTTACAATTTTCAATGTAGACTAGGATTTTTTCAAAATTTAAAAAAAAATCGAAGTATCTCGAAAATACTTCATTTTTGGTATAGGACATTGTGCACAAATTTTATCTAGAATTTCATGTAAAATTGGAAAATAAAATAAAAAATATTAGGTTCCATTTAAAATAACAAATTGACGTCTACTTCCGGTATAACCGGAAGTGCCACATTCAGGACAATATTATATTTGAACTCAGCGTCATCCAAAACCTAGAGCTTCGTAATTTCAGATTTTTAACATAACTGTATCCGCCATTACTGTTAATCAAAACTCTTCGCGCCACACCCTGTATATTTTGTGGTACAATCTGTTTAATCTGTATGCATTATTGTTAATTTTTTTTAATTCTTGGAGCTACAAACTTATCAAAGCTGCCTTATTTTTTTCTACTGATTCCAATATGTTAATTGAACAATAGTAGAACTTTCAAAAACTCTTAAATAACTTGGATGTTGCAATATTTTTTTACTGATTAAGTCTAGTATTATTGTGACGGTAATCACCGCTGAATACGGATTGTTAATGCGAAATGTCTGGTGTGGAACACCGCACGACCTTCCAACCTACAAAATGGAATAATTTTAATAACATTTTTTTAAGGATAATCATGCAACCTCTTTTATAATAAGTTCATTAGGCAACATTGTAAAAACAAAAACAATAACATATGTCAAACAAACGTTTAAAACTTCATGTTAGATAGAGGTTAATAATCTAGATGCCAACTCATAATATCTGGGGTGGAACATCGCATAATCTTCCAACCTACAAAGTGGAAATTAAAACAAATGAAATAATTTTAATAACATTTTTTAGGATAATTAATTATGCAACCTCATTTATAAGAAATTCATTACGAAAATAAGCAACATTGTAAACGCAAAAACAATAACTATGTCAAACAGACGTTTAAAACTTAATGAGAGACAGAGGTTAATAGACATCTAGACACACTTAAAAAATTAAAAGAGATGAAATAATTTTAATTTCAATTTTTTAGGATAACTATGCAACCAACATTGCCAACATTGTAAAAACCAAAACAATGATCTATGTCAGAATGATGTTGAATATTTCAGGTCAGATAGAGATTAATAGACATAAATACATGTTAACGTAAAAAAATTTCAAAACCGCTCGCTTCTATCAAAATTTCGATAATACAGCTTTAGCATTTTCAATCATATTTATCTAATTTTTACATTTATTTTGCTTTACTTTAAAAAATTTTACAAAGAAAATTTATGTAAAATTAACTAACACTTAAATTCTACCTTAGGAATTTTTTTCCGCTAAATTACGCGTCATATCAAAAAATTGCTTAGAACATGATTAATAGATATGTTTAAGGTCTATATCTAGGTATTTTTATATCTTTCAAATATGTAGCTGGAGTTCCCCTAAAATCCAAGCAGCTCGAAGCCGAATGAAAACAAGCTTAAATACAAAATTTTCAGTACGTAGGTATTTTCGCTCTGGAGTTATCGTGGATACTAACATACATCCACACAGACATCCAGACATGATGGCCGACTTGGCAATAGTTGTAAAATGGGCTAATAACTAAAAATTACAATAAATTGAAAACGAGAATTACATAAAATAAATACAAGTTATAACTCATATAAGATGTTTAAAAAACGTTACCATTTTGTTGATCACATTTTCACGCCCTTTTTGTTATGGGGAGTACAGCAGAATACCTTATAATTTTACTCTGGCAGTCCGATCGTTCGTCGGGAGCATAACTCGAAAACGTCTCACCTTTTTTAAAATCTCATTTTTGCGTTCGATATACATGATGAAAGTCTCGAAGTGTATAATTTTCGAGTCGTTGCGGGGATTTCGCCTTTTTGCAGTAACTCTCTAAACCTTTGCAAGTGGTTGATTGTTTTTGCATACAAAGTCCGTTATGACCGTCAAAATGATAGATAATTTAATTAATGGTAAATATTGAAATATCTCAGTTATTGAACATTTTCCGACGTAGGACACACCCAGAATTTATGTTAGTGCAATGTGCAATTAAACTATATATTCTATATAATTACATTTTACATAAAAAAGAGTAGTTTTTGAAAAATTGACACATTTGGAAGTTTACTAAATTTGATGTTTTAAAAAAAAATTACTCTTAGTTTCGACTAGGTTTTAAACACAAATTACACCGAACCAAGTTCTCTGCATTATAAAATCATTTTCAAAGATGGTGGATTTATGTATATACCCGAAACGCACAACAACTTCGTTATTTTAAATACAACACCCTTTATATTATAGCATTTTTGGATTTCTTGCCTTTTTAATAACCAAAACATTTGTTTTTGATTTATTTTAAGTTTTCGACACTTTCAGTGTCTTGGACAATTTCAAATATTACCGTAACTATCAAACTTAGAGAGATGGGGTCTTCACCTTTTCATTAAGACTAAGAAAAAATCACTTCGTTGCGAAACAACTAAGTTGAATTGCTCGGCCTATTTCCACAGTTTTTATCTTGATAGCGCGACGTTTCGGAAGCGGACTCTGCTTCCCTCATCAAGCTGTCCTGAGAAGGACTGTTTTCGCACTTGAGTCGAATTTGTTTATCTCTGATTCTTAAGCACTTGACTTCCCTCGGATTCGAACTTGGAACCTTTCACTTACAAGTCTGACACATTTCTTACTGAGCCACTGATTAATCCAATATGTTTTTATTGGATTACTTAATGGCTCTAAAAATACATACTGGATTATTAGTAGCTCAGTACCAAAGTTGCTCAGACTTGTAAGTGAAAGGTTCCAAGTTCGAATCCGAGAGTTGTCAAATGCTTGGTAAAAAATCAGTAGTAAATGAATTCCACCCACGTGCGAAAACAGCCCATCTCAGGACTAAGCCCGGTGACGGAAACAGAGTTGGCTTCCGAAATGTCGCGCTATCAAAACAAAAACAGTGGAAATATACCGATCCGCTCAACTAATAAGAGCACTCTTACAAAACACTTATAATGCAGAACCGGGTTGAAGTTCAAACCTTACTACATATGGATATTCAATTTTTAAATGTTTCAATTACAGCTTACTTGATTTTTTTAATAGAACCATATTTTGTTAAAGTATTTGGTGGGTCTATCTGCAACAGTTCGCCATTTTGACGAGAAAGTCTGGTTTTCAAGATGCAGTACGCGTTGACGATATTGTTAACATAGCGTGTGTTGTACCAAATTATCTTAAATGTCATTTCGATCAGTGTCAAAATTTGAATTGTGCTTTCTTAATTACGGATATTATCTGCACAGTCACCAATGTCGCTTACGCGTGAGAATTAGTAGATATGGTTTTTGTGTGAATACAATAGAAACGCGTTATTATTATTTTAAAGAGTTTATGCATAGCGGTATCCAGATAAAAGACATTCAGATAAGGGGGTATTTCCGTTGCTACAGGAAAGATTTACTAATACTGGATCCGTCTAATTTTCAAAACGAAACCGCAACTATTCTGTACTGATTGACAAAAAGCTGTTGCAGATAATGTTATGTGTACAGGACAATCCAGTGTGGAGGAAATTAGTAAAACTTCAAATGTTCGGGGCATACGACTTTAAAGAACCACAAATATAATGCCTCTCGTATACAATTACATCTGGAACTATAAGGAAATGATTATGAAAACTTTATGAAATTTTAATGAAATAATAACGTTCTTCCATGAAACCGAACTCCATAAAAATGGTTTTGTGAATCGCCATAGTTGCCATTACTATGACAGAAAATCATCATCGATTTGTTATGGAAAATAGCCAGTACAGGTCATTTGTGAATGTGTGAGCGGGGATTGTGGGCACACATATTGTAGGTTAATTCTTTCATGATCAGCATTTGCCGTATAGGGTTTATTTCCTGTTCCTTCAGAATAAATTATTCGAACTGTTGGAAAATGACCCCTTGGCTACTCGGCGATAGATGTGGTTTCAACACGATGGAGCTCTGCCATACTGTACTGCCGAAGTTCGTGAATACTTATTTTCCTAATCGCTGGATCGAACGATCCATCAGTTGGCTGCTAATATCACCAGATTTTACAAGTTGCAATTTATTTTATGGAGATGCATAAAAAAGTAATGTTTATCTAATAGTATCAACTTCTGCGGATGACGTTATGGAACTTGGGAAGCTTTTCGAGAAATTATTTCAGAAATGCTCTGCAACGTACAACAGGATCTACTACTTTTTAAGCGTACGAGCAACAGTGCTGCCAAACTCAGGTGAGATTGCAAAGAAAGACCAATCCCGTATCAAATGGTGTAAAAATTAACATCGTGCTATCAAAAAGGTGGTCGTTACTGAAACATTTTACAATTGGATATCCATATCTAGTAAAGTTTTTTAAGTTTGATATGGTACTTTTGCAACGAAAAAATATATTTTTTCAAGCGTAATAGAACCTGCCGAGTTTGATAGTTTCCGTAATATTTGAAATTTACTGAAGACTAAAGGTAGAATTTTTTTCGAAAACTTCTACTTGAAACTATTTTGGAAATGTCAATAATAATACCAGTGTGTCTTACGCTGGACTCCCTGTATGAATAATGCTAATTAATCAAATGTTTATATTACAGAGTTGATAAAAAGATTATGCATTTTCAACAAAAATAACAGGGCTTACTAATTTCGTTAAAGTAATTAAAATTCCATCGTTTGCATCAGCATCAGGTAAGAAAAATAAAATAATCATATTAACTGAAAAATTAAAATTTTAGTAACTGTAACTTCGAAGTTGCCCACAATTAAATAGAAAAAAACCGTTTTGGTTTTTTAAATTTTTCAATAAAACTAATCGTCTTCGAGCAAAGCAGAGATGTAACGCACCTTTCTCTTCGATAAACCCTTAATATACAGTGCTCTGGTGTCAACGAAAAGTTATTTCAAATAAATATAATAACAAAGATTAAGATGTTATAAATAACCACCTCTGACCATAACTCAAGGCATTTGTTGTCTGCCTCTACTTCATTACATCACGTACGCTTTGAAATATGCCTCGGATATTGCTGATTTGCTCATTATTCCAGAATTCGGTTTCTCAGTGCTGACGGACAGGTAGGATAAAACGTGCTAGAGCACCATCATGCATGAATGGTGATTGATCTCTAGTTCGAAATGCGACGACTTGATAGGACACAAAACTCGTTTTGAAGGAAACGACAATAGGAAACCCTGTTTGACGGCAGCGGGAGAAAGTATGCACCAACTAAGTAGTTTCCACACGTTTACAGAGAATTTCATTTCGTAATTTCATTTTCCAAAAGTGGGTTTATTTTCGTTTTACCAGGGATAACAATAGGAATTTTATACAAGCATCTGCAGAATCCATTGGGACAAAATTTTTCATTGCTCAAAATGTTCTGGTTCAATTTGGTACGAACATAACTGTTCTCCAACGTACATACATATACATATGTAAGGTATAGAAGGTTATCCTATCCAATCGAATTTTTGATTACAACATTATTATATTACTTACTTCAATTTTTATATAATTTTGGACAAACATATAACAAAATGTTGCCCCAAAATATGTACCACCTGCTTCCAGGTACGCTACTGGAAATATGCTTCTCGCTCCTCTTATGTGATAGGAGGATAGTACAACATCAAGTTACTTTTACATCCACCAAATATTATTTCTTTACATTTTTAATTTTAAGAAAATAAATTCAAATTTTTTCTTGCTCTTCCTACCCGGATTAATCGTTCAAATCAGGCTACTTACAATTTGTTCTCTTTCGATAGTACATAACATATTCTACGTAGTTACGTTTTTTAAGTTCCTTTAATCACCCATTCTTCTTAATAGTTGTTCATTTCTCACACCATTCCTTTATTTATTTTAACTATTCTTCTTCATGTCCACTTTTCAAAATCTTTAATTTCGTTTTCTGTTGTAAGTCCAAGTGATTATACCTTTGCTCCAACCATACGCCTTTTGCATATCCATTAGTTTTCTCAGCAATATATACACTTGCCACAAAAATGCCATGTTACCCGCAAACCTCAGGTACACAAATCTTTTCACGTCTATTTCTATTAATATTTGTTTTTTGAGGCAAACACATTTGTAATGATTTTGAGAAAGCATTTGGTGACAATACTTATTCCAAAAGATTTGCCGTATGTTTGCATAGTTTAAACGTCGCAGTATGAGCTCTGAAGATTACAACTGAACCGGATTGACAATAAATGTTACTATTCTAGAAATGCTTGATAAAGTGCATAGTGTTGCTCTTACTTATGGACGATTGAACAGATAGCGGAGATACTGGGTCTTCATCCGTTTATTAATTTTATATGTGGGACTGGGCCCAGATGGGCACAGAGATTGTTCACCAGCAAACGTGGAAGAAAACAATTGTCTGGCAGTAAGATAACAGTTACCGTGTTCAGAGACGCAATGGAATTTTATTCTACAGACAAGTCGGGGCTGTAAGGCATATGTGACAAAATTTCCCAGTGAAATCTCTGTAAAGTGCGGAACCGTTGTTGCCGTCGTGCGGACACTTTCACCTTTTTGAGTAAAACCTTGAAATTGGTGTAATATTTGGTGTTCATAGACCTACGCTCTTCCAGTAAATCAACCGAAATAACTCTAGTAAGGCCCATAGGCCTTGGTTTCTTTGGTCCGAGGTAATAACGCACAAACTGGAGTAAACCTAATGTCGACAGACTGTTTTGTTTGGTCAATGTCAATAATAGTGCTAACATTTATTCTTCCATTTTAATTGTGTACACGTCATATAGTTTTTCATTTTTGATTTACAACTTTCCATTGGTCTTAAATATCCATTTTGGAAGAAATGATAATATTTTTATCAGAAAGAAGCTTGTAAGGTTTACAGTAAGCACAAATTGATAACGGTTATGAGTTGAACATCCCTCGTATGTTTTAACGAAGTTTAGGTGGTCCTTGCCTATTCAAAATATCCTAATTTTATGCGAAACGTGCCTTAACATAATAATTTCATTCCAACACCAAACGCATTTCCTTAACGCAACCCTCACGATCAGTCGACTTCTGATCATAGCTTGGCTGTAGAAACGCTTGCAATGTTTTTAAATTATTATATTTATGTGGTACTTATGTTTATATTGTGCGTAAAGCTGTGAAAATCCAAGAGAAACCAAGTTTTGTTTGTAAGAATTGTTGTTTTATCACACGCTTTAACACGGGTTACATGAACCAATCATTATTAGAAGAGTTTTTTTGTTCTAAAAATTGTTGTATATGAATATATTGTTCAAGGTAGGAAATACTTGATGAGTGTTAGTGAGGGAAATATAGAGAAAAATATTTCTCTGTCTGGGAAATCGAACCTCAGGCTTCTGAAGTTTCTGTCGACCACTCTTGCCTTTAAGGCAGCATATAGAATCAGTTGTTAGTTATACACAAAAATGAATAGTTCTGTTTGAACCATAGCGCACAACCGGATACACTTAATTTTGGTGAATTTGTGTAATTACTCTCTTTCTTGGGCCTAGCTGTTTATAACAAACAATGGAACGTCTGAGAATTTTGATGTTTGGTTAGGTTACGTTCAATTAAAAGACCTGATTTTGTGTATTCTTTGTTGTTTGCATCAACTGTATTGGTTGTCTAATGATTGATGTCGGTAGTTTACAAAACACAGTAGACCACGTGGAATAAAAGCTAAGAGGGTTACACTGAGTTCGGTAACTTGGCTACGCCTTGCTCGGTAAACGTTTCTAATGATAATTACGTTAATTTGGATCGATGAAACCATTATTAGCTGTTGGTAAGTAATACTGAAGCATTTGGGGTGCTGCATCAAAATAAATTTAATTGCGGTTAGTTACGTTTACCCCACAAGGCCAACTTTTTTTATAAGGTGTCGCTCGTTTTATTATGCGCAAGCGTATTGTGATTGATTTTTGCGTTGATTTGAGTTTTTATTCATTTTACACAATTCTTCATAATTTACTAACCACACTATCCTTTTTTCATATGCACTATATATATTTTTCGTACAATATGGTGCCGAATAGTGTACAAATAAAAATTAGAACCCAGGTTCCAATCTTATAGGAATTAGCAAATGTGACTTACTTTAAAACACTGTTTCCATTATTATGAGTTTTTTTTATGAACGAATCACTTCAAAGGTAAATGTGTAATTAAAAATTATTATTAATTTTATTAAATACATAAATAAAAAGTTTACTTCGAGTAGGATTTGAACCTACGACCTGTACTTTGCTAGAGTACCGCGCGCTAACCAACTGCGCCATCAAGGTTCAAGCCCCAATCGATGTAAATTTTGTCTTTATGTATGTAGAACTGATGTAAATTCTAAATATAATGAGATTACTATCAAATTACTTATATTAATGAAATGTGAGCCTGCAGTATCGCAAGGATTCACACATACCAAAGCAACTTGACTAATATTAAATTATTATAAGTTTTTGTTATGAACGAATCAGTTCAAAGGTAAATATGTAATTAAACATTATTATTAATTTTATTAAATACATAAAAAAAAGTTTACCTCGAGTAGGATTTGAACCTACGACCTGTACTTTGCTAGAGTACCGCGCGCTAACCAACTGCGCCATCAAGGTTCAAGCCCCAATCGATGTAAATTTTGTATTTATGTATGTAGAACTGATGTAAATTCTAAATATAATGAGATTACTATCAAATTACTTATATTAATGGAATGTGAGCCTGCAATATCGCAAGGATTCACACATACCAAAGCAACTTTTAATATTAAATTATTATAAATTTTTGTTATGAACGAATCAGTTCAAAGGTAAATATGTAATTAAAAATTATTATTAATTTTATTAAATACATAAATAAAAAGTTTACCTAGAGTAGGATTTGAACCTACGACCTGTACTTTGCTAGAGTACCGCGCGCTAACATAAAGACAAAATTTACATCTATTGGGGCTTGAACCTTGATGGCGCAGTTGGTTAGCGCGCGGTACTCTAGCAAAGTACAGGTCATAGGTTCAAATCCTACTCGAGGTAAATTGTTTATTTATGTATTTAATAAAATTAATAATAATTTTTAATTACTCTTTTTCCATATTTTAAAAGAGCAGAAAACATTAAGTTGTGTTAAATGCCTGCATACTATAACTATATATAACTATAATATAGTAAATATGAAAAAAGATACAGTATGATTCGTAAGTTGTGAAGAATTAAAAAAATTGAGCAAAATATATAAATCGCCCTATATTTTAGATATAAATTATCTTAAATCTATTAAATTTAGGTTATTTAGAACCACCTAGGTGTCCCCTACCTAAACCTAACATATGCGAACTTCACTATGAAACACCCTATGCAAAGTTTACAAAATTACAATAATGCGTAAATTGAAGTTTAATATTATCTGGCGGGACGAAAAACCTACTACTAATACGTAATGTACGTCAACTTACCATTTAGTTTAGCCGGGTTTCTATATAAATTTCAACAAAGTTGATTAGAATTTTATCAATTGCTATCAATATATAGCTATATAATATATATTATAATAGTATAAAACAAGTATTTAAGTATTGTGTATTTTTGTGCTCAGGAGTCTTCGGCCTCTTCAGCGCGTGGAATGTTTGGTTAGTGGGTTGGGATAGTGTTGTGGTATATGCCTATTGACATCATCGTGTTTCGGTTTGTGGGTATCAAAAAAAATCTGTGTGTGTTGATATTTGGTCGTGGAGTTGCGTAGAGTTATGTGGACTATCCTGTTGTCGCTCGGCTAGTGTAGGTGACGCTAATTCCCCGCGTGTCTGCAATAAATAGAAACTAATATTAGTAATGTGAACAATAACTAGCGGTATTAACAGAACATGAATTAAGTAAAAACGATACGGTTATACTTATCCTGGGGCACGATTCATCTCAGCGGACCATTGTATGTTTGCTCGAAAAGGGCAAACACCACCTGACCGTGCGTGAAGAAGACGGATATGGCCTTCTCCATATCAAGACATCTGAAGATGCTCAACAGAGTCGAACCCCAAAGCGGTTTGGGTAGGCGTGATACGCTGTCGGGCTTCCATCATCTTTCTTGGCCAATGTTGAGGGAACTTAGGGTAACCTCTATAACTCTCGGGGTGGTCCCCACCGCAGATAACACACTTTGCTTAGTCGGGAAGGTGGTGATCGCCGGAGCACTTGACACAGCACGGTGCGTGATGGAAATCCTGACGTCGAACACTAGCCAATGGCAGGTTTCCGCCTTAAGTCCTCGACGGTGACTCTTACGATGGTGACATGCTCTGCTTATTCTGTGGACGGTAGTTGTACCAGTACCAAAGGGATCAGGGGCGCTTGATACTGCATCCTAGAATAATAATAAATGTTAAATCCACGCATGATACGGTGTATCATGCCTATCCGTAAACCTGGGTAGCCTGTCTCGGTCCTTGGTTGAGGCAGGCTGTATCTGGATTATCTCGCCGCAGGCCTTGACTCGCAATCGCACGTTTGTCAATCTCTCGGGAGAAGTTAAGCCAGTTCTCCTTCTGACGAAGAATTATCGTTATCTTGGTAACGGTCTTCATGGCTTCGGGGGTGGCTTTTAGGGGTTTGAACGCTTTGGTGGTCGTAGATTGGCTGTTCTTCGGCGTCTTTTTTGGTTTCTTCCTCTCTGTCCTAAAGTTGTCTTCATCGGGCCGGTGGAACCAGGGCGGGCGTCTTCTTCCTCCGGAGATGACTTCGGTGTCGGCGGCGTTGTGGCAGGTGGCTGCAGCGGTGAACGTCGACGGAGCCGTCTGCTGGGCCTCAGTTGGTGGGACGACATCGATTGGCGGAGCTGGTTACCGTCTCTTCTCCATTTGGGGCGTTGCTACTCGTTCCTTCCCATGATAGTTCGATCAGTGACGGCATGTTCTACCGTGTCGGTGATCGGCGCGAAGATGCGCCATGGTAACCTCGTTGCAACAATGTCGGCTTATGACGTCGCTTTTTTTGAGATGACAAATTTGTCTTTAATTCATTGAATCTTTCATTTCGAATCCCAATATTGGAATGTTAGCCGGGTTGGATGGTTTCGTCTAATAAATCCGCTCAGTTGTCTTTGTCATTGTCTTACTGATAGTATAAGTTTTACTGTAATTGCCAATCAAATGTGGTATAGGCGAAGAGAATTTAAACAAGACGAGACTGAGTTCAGTTTTTTGAACATTCTGCGTAAGTGTTGTGATATATGGAATGTGTGGAATATTGCAGAACCGGTGCAGCTGAGTTCGGCAGCAAGAATCTATTTTATATATTATATGTGTGTCTGTAGTTTCAGGAACTCTACATTAGTTTTCACTAACATCAAACTAATATTTGTTTATTACTATACACACACACACACACATATATATATATATATATATATATATATATATATATATATATATATATATATATATATATATATATATATATATATATAGAGAGCACTTTGAAGATGGGTTTTGTCGCATTGATCATATACACGGATAGCTCTATCCACACTTTTATACACCATCTTTTAATGGAATTAGTAATCTGTAATGAAACCAGCTGTATCGATACATTTCTTCCACTATTAAAAACAAAAATATCTAACATAATTTTTAATGAACCACAGTTAATTACATATCATGGTTAGATACAGTGTAAAGGCAATAAATAATTCGTTTATTGAGCTTTATTTACGTTTGCGTTAGGCATAACAAATCAGAAATCCGTTTGTTATCTTTGCTTCTATGTCAAAACATATCCTATTATCCTTACATGATATTGTACACCTATGCTCGTTCTCTGCTTAAACGATGTAAGTGTTTAAACCAAGTAGCGAATTTCTAAATTTCTTTGAAAATGTGTGTAGTGGTAAGATTAAACGTTAATGTTTCCTTAATGGTCTTTTAATGTAATAATAAATTTGCAAAAGGCGGTATTTTCCAAGTTCCGTTTGAAGTAAAGCTCGCCAGATTTATATATTGTTTTTCTATAACTTGAAAGAAATAACAATAATTCGTTGTATATAATAATAAAACGAACTAGTTTATAACTCTCGATATTCCGTAACCGGCAAATTTAATGTCGCTATTATTTCAAAACGACTAGGATAATATCATAAATCAGATATTATTAATGATAACAACAGACTCTAGCGACTACAATGTAACCAAATGGAAGCAAACATTACAAGACGCGACCAAGAACAAACAACCGTGCACTGTTAATATCTGTAATAACTTGAACTAATATCTAACGAGGGCAAACGGCAGCGGCGTCTCCCTAAATTGCTGTAATTTAACTAAGAGAGACGCCATTGCATAAAATTCATCAACATGGCTCCTCGGAACCAACTTATTAACACGAAGCCAACCCCAGCTAAGCTAAAGAAAACGAGGATGGGAAACACGTGGGGTGCGATTTCGCAATTCCGGATTTTTCGGTGGTAAAAAAAATACAATTTAGAATGTAATTTAAAGCACATTTTCACGAGAGAACATCGACGATATTCTACACCCATTCGCAAAACGTTTTTAGCCTCTTCCTCCTCGCACACTCGACGACTCACCTACCCACCACCGTCATAAGTGATACAGAATTATTATAGAGCATCAGAAGGCCCTAATGGACTCCGTTCAGAAACGAAGTAATCACATTAGCGGCCATAATTACCAACCCCTTTGAGAACGGAAATGCATCCATATCCTGTTGTGCATAGCGGCGAATTTTTTGCGCATCCATCTACTACGACCCGTGTTTTAATGCACATAATTCGATTAATTTATTGTCAAATTGCCTTAATGTGGTTGTTTCACGGCAAATGGAGGAACTGTATACTTTTTTTTTCTTATTTCTCCTCGACGGAATCGGAAGACTTACTCCGGATCTTGACGGGACAATTCAAGCGCGAACTATAAACAAAACTCGGCGAAAAAAATTTAAATTGCATATAACTCGGTCCTTTTGTTTCAACATAATGAGTAATTAGTATTAATTTAAATCAAATTGACCATGTAATTAATAAAATTGATTGAGTAGGCGTTGTTATTGATGCATCCATTGCAGTTTTGAATAAACTTAGAAACCTGGGAGCCCCTTTAACAATATTTCACATAGTTAATTGAGCAACTTTCCATATATATGTTAGTTCCAATCAGCTAATTGCTTATAATTGTGCTTTACTGTGCTTCCATGCGCTATACTTGATTAAATATAAAATTTCACTTATTGTTTGCATTTCATGTGTATTTTACACGCCCTTCGATATTTGCGCAAGAGTTACGACGTTTGTTTTTAAAACTCGAAAAATTCGCTAGAAAAATTTGATTAACAGCTTTTCAGTAATTTTTTTTTATTTGGAAAAAATGCATTTTATACAATCATTAGATTGTATATAAAATATTTCAATCAAATTATTTTATATCCTGTACGAACACTCAGATAAAATTATGTGAGCACGTAAACTGAATTCAATCTAATTTTATTATTTTATGTAACTTGCATTTTATAATTTAATTTTATTTACACCGTAGATTCTTCTCCGTTTACATTACATTATTAGAAAAATCTACTCGTAGCTGAAGTACTTGCTGAAGTTGAAAATAATTAACGACCCTAGAAACTTGATAAGTCGGAACCTATTATTATAGTTAGTTAACTTTGCAAGTAGCTTCTAAAATATTGCTTCCGGTTTAGAGTTAGTCTTTTTTTGTGAATTTCTAGCTAATTTAAGAATTAAATTTTGTACCTATTTAATTGGTTAATTTAACACAAGTATGTATGGATAATACCGATTGCATTCTTGTAGTTCGGTATGCTGCGTTTGGAATGTAGCTAGTTATGCCAATGCTAAATTGACTATGTTAATCATGAAACACTTTTGATTATCTCTTTTATGCTTGCATACCACAAGTTCAGTTATATCTTTCAAGCTTACATAACAAATACTTCCAACTACCCATAATAATATATAGAATAGTGTTTATTACAAGAGGGAGAAGGACTAAAAATTGTCAAACTACCACGTTTTATACTTCAAATTCTAAAAAATAGCGGAATACGTAGTTGACCACCTTTATAAGCAAAAATTTCAAGCCACTAATAAACACGACGAACATAAATCAAACAAAACCATACAAAATGTGTATTGATAGGTACATCTAAAAAAGTTTACGAAACTCATTCAACTATTTGCTTACAGCATATTTGTTTTGCTTAAGTAAATACATGAAAGGACATAGCGTTTAAAACTTTGCAGTATTAAAACGAATCGTTATTTATCGATTTGATTACCATAAGGGGCGTACAAGGTGATTAAAAAGTAAGGAATATTAATGGTAGAATCACAGAATAGTAAATTACTAGTAAACTAGAAATGTTACTTTAACTTGTACGAAAAAATGTTATTAACAAAAGTTTCATTTCTAAATGTTCCCACACTTTGAGTCACCGATAGGGCGAGTCTGGGAGAGATGCCTTGCTGGGCGAGACGCCACTTGTTAATGTCTCGAAAATTTGTTGACGTACGTCCATTATGCCACTAGTTTCGTGTGACGCTGAAGTTGATGTTCGTAATTTCGCCGTTGTATATTGATATTTTACGTAAGATTTTTGCGATAATAGTTTTTAATTACACCCAAAGTTTCTGTGACAATTACAAAAAGATGTGCCAACAACAAAATACTTGATATTTTGAATTTAAACTAATTAATAAGCGAAGCAAGATTCTAGAAGGTTATGTTAATATAATTTGGATGTGTTTAGACGTACGTAGGCGGTACAGAAGGAAGTGGCATCTCACTCATACCTTTGGTAGAGATGCTACCTTAATAATTGGGTGTGATGCCGACATGAATTTAGGTATCATTTTTTAAATAAAGTAAATCGACTCAAGAAGCATGTTCGTAACGATATTATGACCTTTCAAGCTGCTGCACAGCAATTCAATATTCCTATAAGAACTGAAAAGACGAATAGAAGTTAACAACAGCATAAAAAGAATGGGACTAGCAGGAATTTTGGGAAGCGTAGCAGAAAACAAGTTTGTGGTGCATATTCTAAGATTATAGAAAATGGGTTGTTCCCCCACTAGATCCGATATGAGGGAAATGGCTTACCATTTGGTGGAAAAGTTAAAAATTCGGCAAATCCGCCGACACGGCAGGCTATGATTGGTTAAAGTCTTTTCTACGCAGACATCCTCACTTATCTGTGATAAAAGCACAAGGGCTGTCAGTAAACAGAGGATTAGGAATGAACAGAAAAACTGTAACTAAGTATTTTAAATTACTGGAAAAGTTATTGGAAGAAAAACAATTATTTGGCATGCCTGGCCATATATTTAACATGGATGAGAGTGTAGTACAGGTAAATAATAAACCAGGAAAGGAAAAAGAAAAAAAGAAAGGAAAAAGGATCAAAAGCTGTGACAACTCTTACATCGGCAGAGCGAAGAGAGACTATTACAATCATTGTTTGCTGTAACGCTCAAGGCGATTTTCTTCAAAGGATCTGTTATCGATATGTCTCCAAACATTTTTTCTGGAATAGCTACAAACTGATTATCTGCCCCACAAGCCAGCTTGTCCAATTCTGTTAATGTTTGACGGCCATGCATCTCAATGTAATTTAGTGGAAATGCTAGAATATTCTGAAGAACATGATATTACCTTGCTCTGCCTTCCTGCCCATATATCGTATTATCTTCAGCCGCTTGACAGGAGTGTCTTTAAATCTTTAAAAAATACTTATAACCAGGCTTGCAACGCCTGGTTGAAAAGTAATTCTGAAAGAAAAATAACCACACTTCAGTTTGGTAAACTGCTGAACAAAACATGGAGTAGAGCAGCTTCTGTTCAAAATGGAGTTTCAGGATTTAAAGCTACAGGCATATTACCCTATAATCCAGAAGCCATTCTGGACAATGCATTTATCACTGCCTCACCTACGACTAGAAGTCATGTCTTTTGAGACAAGGTAATATCTAACACCTGTTTTAGATGATCAAACACCTTCTACATCTGTTCAGTCCGTATCAGATGTTACTTCTGTCCAACGTCAGTTACGCACCACTTCAGTTGTTGAAGATTTAGCTCCAAATAAAATTCTAACTAATGTCAAACCGATACCAAATATAAATTCCGTTGCTGCGACTAGGAACAGGGGATTTCAAATAGCATCAGTATTAACCACACCAGAAAACATTAAAAAACAAAGAGGAAAAGACACGCAAAAATAATAAAGTGCCCCAAAAAACAAAGACTACAGTCATTTTAAAGGCCAAACTGACTAAAGGTAAGAATGTTATTAAAAATAAAAAACAAAAAATTATATTCAGCGATTCTGAAGATCTATCAGATGTTACTCTGCATGACAGTTCTGAATTAGAAAGTGAAGCACAAAATAGTATGTGTGTTGGCTGTGGCGAAGAGTGTGAATCAACAAGAAAGAAGGATAATTGGATTCAGTGTTTGAGATGTAAATATTGGATTCATGAAGGGTGTAGCAAATTTGAAAATTAGTGTGAAACGTGTGGCAAAATTTTGCTGAAATTGAGAAAATGAGTTCCATATAATATTATTTTGTTCAATAAAATATGTTTTGTACCATTTACTGGTTCATACTAATAACAACTACCAATTGGCATCTGTCCCAGCATAATTTGGCATCTCACCCATAGACCCTGGGAGAGATGCCAAAAGCAGTATCTCTGCTTAAATGTAAATGTATTTTTTGAAAATAATCTTAGCTTTAAACATTTTATCCCACATGGTAGTGGCTACTTCTGAGTGAATTTGGAGCTGTATATCTTTTTACATAAGCCTTCAAACTTGATTTTAAAAAGGGTGTGGTGTCTCTCCCGGACTTACCCTATAGTTTCAGGTTGTGACGTCATCTAAAAATGTTTAAATGGCAACTTATTCGTTATGTAGCAAAATTGAATTGTATTTTGTTTCCTCTTGACGGTCATGTAAAAACAATGCCACAGTTCCAATGGATAGAGGCGGGAGGGCGAGAGGCACTATACAAATTTCCCAATATTGCATAATCACCCGCCCGACTCAATAACAGTACCTTGATATTACTTAGATTAAAATTATACATTGCAATTACATATTAAAGTGGCAAACAATAATGTTTAAAATCCTAAACGAGAAACGTATGTGTGGGGTTCGCCCTCTATATTCCATTGAGCTACGACACACCACAAGGTTCCATTAAACAAAATTGAATACTATTAATTAAAATACTTATCTTTTTTAGGCAGAAATTGGGTATTTAAAATTTACAGGCGTTACATATTTCAATAGCAATTGAGGCTATCCTCCTCAGTAAAAGTAGAAAAGTGTTAACAAATATTTGAAATATTAACCTCAACAAGATTATAATTTATTAAAATATATTGTATTCCTGGCGCCACAAAAAACAAATTAACTAATCCTCGACTGGTACTACATGATTTACTAAAGATTCATAAACCTAATACACACATTGTCAGTGCTTTCGGTTCACCTAAATATATCCTTGCAACACATCGTACAGTGTTCCGGATTTTCATAGTAATCAAATTTTTCTTATTCAGTATTGTATTTTTATATTTTGTAAATGGTGTCATTCAAGCAATCAGTTTACTAGAGAAAAGTTTCACCGTATTTAGACATATTAACATCTAAAAAGAATTATTCTCTTTCTCTTGTTTATCCAAACCTACAACAACGACATCAAACTATCATTCACGTCAGAAAGTTGGTGTGATTACATCTTTAGTGGATCGAGCTAAACGAATTTGTGATCTTGCATTTTTTGAAGACAAGCTTAACCATTTGAAAAAAATAATTACCGGATAATAAATATTCCCTGGCGTTATTAAACCTTTTAAAATTTGTAAAGAAACATTAGTGCTTAATGTTAGTAGCGCTTTTCTTCCTTTCACGGTTAACGTTACGGATAGAGTTGAAAGTCTTAATTAATCGAGGTATTAACGACCATTTCTAAATCTACAAGAAAGATTAAATGTGTTCTTGAGATTATTTAAAGATACATTGTCTTGCTCTTGTGGGAAAGTATGCATTGGAAACAGAAATCGTAACTTGATACTAGACATAAAGAACCAGAAAAATCTGCAGCAGCTGAACATGCCTTATACAATTTAAGTCGTTACAGTTATTTATTTATTTGTCAGATAGACACTACAGCGAGAAGTCATTGAGATACTTAAAACATCCAAGTAATTTCAATTTACAAGAAGAAAATCTGCCATTGAATGGGTTACAGCATCTTATAATTAAAAACAGGCATAATATTATATCTGAATTTTCATTTTTGGGTTGTCCAGTTTTTTTTTTGCTGTGTTTTCCCTAGATTTTAAAGTTAATGATTTCGCAATTAAGGACATACAGTCTATACAGCATTGCAAAGATTTAACGTATCTAGTTAAAATTAAAATTATGTGCAAAATACGGTTTTCATGTATTTTAATACAATTTCAGTACTTATGAAAAATTTTGACTAAATTTTGAATTGACATATCTAAGCTTTTTGTTGTGAATGGTTTTGCAGCTTTTGTATAAAGTTTTCACAACTTGGCACCGAGATTATAATGTTAATAAATCTTGTTGAAGTGATTGTTTTGGTTATAGCATTTTTCATCGTTAGCTGTAGATAGTGTTAATAATATTTAGTATATTAAGGATATTAAATCTATATTCTTCAACCTTACTTCGTGAAATTCCATATTTGATAGCACTAATGTTTCAAATACAATATAATTTCACATTTTTATTAAATATTTATAGAGAAAATGTATGAGTAAAATAATAACAAGCAGTTATGGTAAAAAAGGAAAAGGCCACGTATTTAATTCCCTCTCCAAGGGGTAGGGCGGGCTGCTTGAACATTCCAAGCTTCTTCAGCCACAATTACGGATTTCCAGCATGCATGCATAGATTACGCATATATATGCATGGTCTGATTAAGGTTGAGTGTGGTCAGAATAGGATCTGAAGGAACGGAGTTATGGTTCTGAGAGAGAAAATACCGAGCGTCCCAATAAAATGTATACACTCTTTAAATGACTATAACACTAACAATTATTATAATACAGAAAACTTTCAAAAATGAAAATAATGTTAACAAATGTAGAAACTAGTCAATTATCGAAAATGTTCAAATTGTTGGCCATTATGGTCCATGCACAGCTGATAACGCTGATTGATTGAATCCAAAACGTTCCTAATCATTTCAATTGGTATTTCAGCACATTCTCTTTCAATAGCTGCTCTCAACTCATCGATTGTAGCTGGTTTTGTGGTGTAAACATTTTGTTTAACATTCCCCCACAGAAAAAAATCCATGGGGGTCAAATCCGGTGAGCGTGGAGGGTACTCTTCTCCTCTGCACATTTTCCTTGGTACCACTCACAAAATTGGATACTGCGGTCATAATCATCTTCATTGAGAGCGTGCACTAATCTAGGACTAAAACTTTTCCATTTGGCACGCTTCAAAATGCGATGGACGCTCGATTTTGAAACTCCTGTCTCACGAGCCGCTTGCCGGACAGATTTTCTAGGTGATTGCTGAAATCTCTGAATGACTTCTCCTTCTCTTGTGGGACTGGTGGATGATCGTGGTCTTCCGGAATGGTTCTTATGGACATCCTTAACAGTTCCTTCTTCCTCAAACTTATCTCGCAAACGAGTAATTGTGAGTCTCGTTGGTGCATCTCGTTGAAACTCCATCCTAAACCGTCTTTGCACTTCACTTACGTTCTCAGTCTTTCAGTAGCACTTTAGAATGAATTTTCTTTCCTCAAAGTTTAGTCTGACTCCAGCCATTATTTTAAGCAGTCACAACTGAAAAAAAAAGTGTGGTTGTTATGAACTGTTAAAGAGTGTATACATTTTATTGGGACACTCGGTACTACCCCAGCATTCGCATAATAGTCGCACATAGTGTGCGTATACGCAATGACCATGAACAAACCTAATACAGGGTAGACGGTAACGTGAATTGAACGCATTACCTCTCGAATGCTAAGCAGGTCGTGTTACCACAAGTCTACTAGTTCGGTTAGTTATGATAACAAATCATTAAGGTAAAACATAAAGTTTGATGTAAGTTGTAATTATATATTAAACATGTCTGTTTTGAAACTTTAGTGCTATTAACCAAATTATATAAGGAACGTATTACTAAACATGGAATACCAAGATCAAAATGTATGGTTTAATCATGGATGCTTAAAGAAAACGGTGTTACCCACTTGCGTTAACCTGTTTTCTAAAAATCCTATAACTGAGAAGATAATTAAAACGTTTAAAGAAGATGACTTAAAGAATAAGCTAAAATGTGGTTTCGAATTAGAGGTAACCTGAATGTTTACTTAAAGGTGCTTTATTCTGAAATTTTATATAATATTGAATTTGATATATTTCACAATACGGTTAGAAAAAGAACATGTATCTACTTAACACAAAACCGACAGAAAATAAATATATGTTAATAAATTCATATTTTGGAAAAATACCAGAAAAATAGCTTACATGTTACAAAAGAACAAAAAGTACAGAGAAGCTTTCAAATATAATACCAATGTTCTTGAATGTCAAAGAACCAACTAACATGTTGAAGTCTGTTGTTTAAAAATTATTAAACTATACATCATATAATTTTGTTTATATTGAGCAAACACTTAGGAAGTTTAATGTTAGATACAAGGAATACGTTGGATGTTACAAATATAAACAGACAGATAAAAAATTATGCCAAACATTTAATGGTAGATATTACCTTGTGAATTTAAAAAACATTTTACATATTTGTAATAAAAAAGACAAATTTGATGTTTAGGAAGCTTTAAAAATTTGTTAACTTTGGCAGAAGGTGTAAACGAACAAGTTGATGATATACTCACCGTTAACAGACATTTTAATTATAGAACTATAATTTTCACCAAGCGTGGTGTTTACCTTAATGATTTATTACCGTAACTACTTGCTATTATATGGCATTGTATTGCATTGTAGTGTACTGTATTGTGTTGTGTTGTGTTGTGTAGGGTTGGGCGGTGTTGTGTTGTTTTGTGTTGTGTTGTATTGTATTGTGCTGTGTTGTGTTGTGTTGTGTTGGATTGTGTTGTGCTGTGCTGTGCTGTGCTGTGCTGTGCTGTGCTGTGCTGTGCTGTGCTGTGCTGTGCTGTGCTGTGCTGTGTTGTGTTGTATTGTATTGTATTGCATTTCATTGTATTGTATCGTATCGTATAGTATTGTATCGTATCGTATAGTATCGCATCGCATCGCATCGCATCGCATCGTACCGTATCGTATCGTACCGTATCGTATCGTATCGTATAGTATCGCATCGTATCGCATCGCATCGTATCGTATCGTAGTGTACCGTATCGTATCATACCGTATCGTATCGCATCGCATCGCATTGTATCGCATCGTACCGTATCGTATCGTATCATACTGTATCGTATCGTATCGTATAGTATCGCATCGTATCGCATCGCATCGCATCGTATCGTATCGTAGTGTACCGTATCGTATCATACCGTATCGCATCGCATCGCATTGTATCGTATCGTATCGTATTGTATTGTATTATATTGTATTGTGGGCCAAGATTTACGAATAGCGGATTACCAGCATTCTTTATGCTAGGGTTATTAGGTTACAAGAATTTTTATTAAACTACGGAAATTCCACCACCACTAAGGGATTTTTAACTTGTCGAACATCATATCTACACGGGACTACCGCTTTTTCTTTCTATTCGAAAAGAAGGCGTGTTTGAGTTTTGCTCGGCTTATAGAAAAACGGCTACCTTGATCGAGTAAACACGTTTACCTTTACACCACCGTGGCAGCTCTAACTACTTGTTATTATTTTACTTATATAGTTTCTCTTGATAACCATACATGTTGTATTGAAACGCGTTGAGAAATACATATTTATACAAAAAAAAATTGTGGAATTATATTGTATTTAAAACATTAATGCTGTTAGTTATTAATTATTTCTATTAATAATGTAATATTCGGTAGTAGCCTTTTTAAATAATATTATTATAGCAAACTTGTTCTTTGCGTTTTCATATTGTATAAATTTTAAATGTAAAACTTTCTTTTAAATATACCGCGTACCTCTCACACGTTCCGCTGTTTCCAAAAGTAGCAACGGAAGGAACTATCCAAAGATGATTTCCAAAGCAGATAATCCTCTGATGAAGCTTTATTTTCATTAAACGAAATTATAAATTGAATATTGATCGCAACGCAATATTTGATGGATTAATTCCATGCACTTTATCCAATGATCAATGCTTCGCAGGGAATTGCTGTTGTTGCCAGTAGTACATTGGAACGCGTAAATTAATCTCCATTGTAGGAAATCTCGAAATAAGGTTTGTATGATAAGGAGTCAGTAAACACTCGCAACCTTCTCCACAATATTTGATTATATTTAATAATTGGACAGACGTAATAATACCATAGCAAATTGACAACAAAATAGATGTTGAGGTAAAGTATTGAGGAAAAATGTTATTTAGGGATTCTACCTAACATAAAAAAATTATTTAAAAAAATACCTTTTTGTGCATTCGTTCTGTAATGCGCAAATGCGCCCGGAAACTATGCGTTTTCCGGCCTAGGCCGGCAAAAATAGTACTAAATTACAGTTGGTGTGCCTTGTAGTGATAGACTGAATATTCGACATAATCATTTTACATAACACAAAGCCTAATCGCGTTACTGTGTACGTTTACGCATCTGTTATTATGTCCGTATTAGTTCCTTATAAACTACAGATTACATCTATAAATTATTATAAAGTCAACAAATCAGGAAGGTACCTACAACATTCCAGTAATGAATAATTTCGCAATTGTATTTTTTAGGTTATATTGGTTATTGTCAGTTGTCATTTGTCAGTATTGCCAACTTAATTTCAACAGGTATGAAATTTTAAAAAGTACAACAGTTTTGTTTATTGATTTTAATAACAATTGTTGACGTGAGCCCAAAAAATCTTGTGTATCACTCTGCCATAAAATGGTTTGCGAGTACTCATAAATTTGCAAATTTACAAGCTTACACATACTCGCTAACACCCATTTTCTGGCCTTGTAATACAAATAACTATTATTAAATTGTAACGAATGGTTATGTTTATCACTAGGCCAGAAACATTCCATTAATAGTTCCTGGACGTGTGGTACACAAAATTTTTTATGCTAACGCTAATTAGTACATTACAAATATTTTTAAAAAGCAGTGAACATCTACTCGTTAAACGGCTGTAATATGGATGACAGTTGTACAGAAAATGTTGATATATGAGAAATCAGTGATGCCAATCAAAATGTTAACATTTTGCCAGTCTAGGCTAGAAACAACGAGTTTCTATACGATTTTGAGGATTGGAAAGTCAGTGTTGCCGGACGGAAAAATTTATTTTCTTCTTATGAAAAGTGAAAAAGACCAATCGAGTTTGACCAAAAACAGAGTTGGTTGTTACCGAACTAAAAAGTTATTTCACTTACAGGCGAATCGATTTTGCTGTTTTTATTTCGTTTTGTGCGAATAGTAAAAAATGACTAGCCATGCTAAAGCGAATTTGACGTACAGTGGAGATGGTTTTTTATCTAACTTGGCTTCTCTGTACTCGTCTAAAAACTACAGATAAGCTGGATGTTGTTTCAAGTGTTTCATTTTGGCCATGTATTCAGTATCATCTTTTTCTGACTGAAATTTGATATCCGACGAAATCAAGATTGCTGAGCGAGGCGAGGCCGAATTCGGTTGCAAAATGTTTAAATGATGTTAATCACCTTCGCCATATTCATCTTTTGAGTTACGGACGAACCCGATTTTGTTGGAATTGATTCATTATAAAGTTACTATAGCATACTCAGCGAGACCTATGCCCGATTTCAACTCTTGGCAATCAAAATATTAAATTGTTTCTGCTCAGCTTCACTATATTCGTCTGAGAAGTGATTTCAGGTACAGAATTTATGCATTTAGTGTTCTTAGTACATGTGGTAAATATAAAACAAAAAAATATTTTTAAATTACATAAAGTTATATGCCAATATTATTTTTTACATAATCTTTCTTTTAAATTTCTTTAATAAAATGGAGTTCTTATCAGTTATACTTCACTAGTTTACTGTGAAATAAACTATTTTGATTGTAGTTACATTTAACGATTTGCATATACAAATGATTTCTGGCCCGCGTGTTATAATTATGTACCTTTATATTTGTTAAGAGTGTTGGATATAACTTATTTTTAATTTTAAAAATAATTAGCATTGTGCTATATGGTAAAGTGTGTTTTAACATATTCAGTATACTAGTGTATTTATTATTTTTAGTTAATATTTTTAGTGCTTTGTTCTGTTTCCTTTGTAAAATATCTAATCGTATATTAATAAACAGAAGTAAAACAGTTGACCAAAACTGAACATTTTTCAGCGATTTTTCCTACGGAACTAATCTTTTTGGGTAATTTTTTTAGTAATATATTGAGCATGACTAGAAAAGTTTAGGTATTCATCTGTTATGATGCCCATATATTTGCATTCTGACATTTGCCCAATTATTTCGTTTATTAAATTTAACCCCTGATGACTATTGTCCATGTTTTTATTGCACATAACGGACATAACTTTTTTGACTGTTAAAACTATACGATTATCAGAAAACCATTGTTGTACGTTTAACATTCATATTATGCGCTACTACTACTTCGTTTATGCTATTTTCAATAAAATATAACAGAGTGTCGTCTGCAAATAACTGAATATTACACTTTTTTATATATTTGATATCATTTATATGTAGTATAAATACATTTGGTCCCAGTACATTATCTTGAGGTACTCCATACACTGTTGATGTGGAATCTTTAAATCTCGTTTGTTGCTTTCTATGTTTAAGGTATATATTTCCAATTTTAGTAACAATACATCGCTATGGCTTCAAACGCTCTTTTGAGTGAAGCAAAGTGATATCATTTTACTTATATCACTGTCCCAAGACTGAGATTCAGTATCTGGGAAAAATCGTATATAACGACCATTACACATGTTTCCTTCGATACTACATTCACAGGTATAGCTGTTTTAAATCAAAATAGTACTTATAATCAAGGTAGCGGAAGATATTTTAATTACTTTGTGTTTTCATGTAAATTATACATCAGTAAAGGTATTTATTTCATTTGTGAATAAATATTTTAACAGTTTGTTTCTACGTCCATGGAAGACTTCCTTTGTAAGGATGTTCACAGCTTTTGATACTTTTACATAAGTTCTTAAATTTATTAACCATAGCAGCTTTTATCGCAGTGGTTAGTTAATTTTTGTAACGCAAACTTAGGTTATATGATGTAATTCATTTTTAAAATATTTTCCACCTTAAACTCGTTTTTAATAAAAATATTTACCATATAAATCCATTTAACAACAAAAGAATAATATATAATTAATTCGATAATTATAACAAAGAAGCTGATAACTTTTGTGAATCATTTTTATACGCATACCTGGCATATGAGTAAAATATTTAATACAATCATGTTTAGAATATCCAGTATTAATCAACTTTTAAAGGCGATAACAAGAAATTATTTAAAAATTTATTTAGAATATTTTATTGCCAATACTAATTTAAATTAATTGATTATTTATGAAATTACTTATAAAACATTAACTATATTTATCGTTGTTTGCAATATGTCGCAATATGCATATAATAACAATTACTGATAAGTACAAAGCAGGTGTAATATTTAGCCTTTCAACTTCCAACAAATTGGTATATGCAGATGCTCTACCACTGGTTTTACTTATTACACGGTACGCCGAAATGTTAGAAAAAAATCTTTATTAATTGCAGGGGATACTAAAATCATTGTCTTTTAGATAAATAAATCTTAATTATTTCAATGTTGAGAAGATATTCATATCCGTACGTTGTTGAGTAAACGGATCTCAATTATAAATGCAAGCTGGGATTATACAAAATATATATAAAATCTTCCATGTTAATTTCCAGTATATGCATGTTTATCTTTGATGTTGTAGTGGTACTTGAGTGATGTAATGTATATTTCCTTTCTCTTTGAATAACAACTAATTAATTAGTAGTATTTAGCGTGATATACTCTTAAAAAGTCTTTTTTATAAGTTATTGCATATTAATCCGTATTTCTCGCACATCCCTAATTTGTGATAGTTGATGTGTTTAATTGTGTAGCTTTGAAAAGGTGCATAAATCATAATTTTTAGTAGGTACACTAAAAGTTATGAGTGTACAAAAGAATACGAGTGTAGGTGTTTACTGAACAGAGTTTTCCATTAAAAATATAAACTTTACTCTGTATATGTTTTTCTGTAGATTTGTGGGGTGTCTTGTATTTAATCAGTTTTGATCCTTGGGCTTGTAAAGTGTGAGCGTGCATGTTATCGCAGATATAGAAGTCACCTATACCACTGGTTTATCGTGTTCGTTTATGCTTGGTTTGCTGCAAGGTATACATTGTAATACTTTAATAACAATTTTATAGCTGTTATTTTATAATGTCTGTAAATTATTCAACAACTATCGTTTTCAACATGTAAAAATTTGTGATCTAACTAGGAAAACCATAGTTGTGACATATGGTGTATCTCAAGGAGCCGCCCCTAGACCACTTCTTTTCATAATTCATATAAACAGGTTACTGTACTTGAATATACTGTAGCGTACCCTAGGTACCCTATCTTGAAAAGTGTAATTTGAACTTATTTGCAAGAATGCAAATTCAAGAACAGTCGTGATTTATCTTGACTTTACTGACAGTAATGTTACTATGTTATTATTACTTAAATTAATTGCTTGCCTTTCACTGACTTTCCTGACAATAATTAAAATATTAGAATTTATTTACAAGTCTGATATTATTTACTCGCAAACCTCAAATCTGATCAAAAAAATTGGCCTCTAGTGGTAGGTACGCTGTGCTATTTGAATTAGATAGGCTGGATGAGGTAAGTGTTGCATCATGTGGGGCAGAAAAAAAAATGAAACTATTCAAATTAAAATTAACGAGCTTAGCGCAATGGTGGTTCAGCCCGTTAATATACTATTGTGGGAAAGAACCACCAATAAAACCCACTTTATTCATAAATAAGCAATTGCACAAGCACTTAATAAACCAAATAACACAAAAAAAAACAATGAAAGGGGTAAATATATAACAAAACACCATTAAATCAGGTTCAAGTGCGTACAAAACTATAACGTTAAGAGAAAAATAAATAAAGAGCAGTTTAGTTACACATAAACACAATAAAAAAACATGTAGTCACACCCACAATTGTGTCATAAATAATCAGAATAAAAATCGATAAAGATCGTGACCACGCAATTTGGAACCGGGAGTATGCGCACACTCGGCAATTGCCTTTTACAATTAATAACCAAGCAGTATCCTGTACCCGTTCTCCAGACCCACCTCTACACAAATATGAATATAAACAACAAACAACAATGCCAATTCACCCAAATACCAGAGTAAGGGAGCCCTGTACTGTCTTATTTTAGCAGATTCCCGCTTACTGAGCCCGAGTGCGAATGAGATACCTTTGCAAGGCAATGCTTGATTTTTAATACGTTACATAGGCTTGTAAAATGATTTGCTGCGAGCTTTCATTTATATAAAAATACCTACTTAGGTACACTTGAATACATTCTCTTTAGTTAAACATTTTACCACCAACACGATGAGTTAAAATACGCGGTTTAAAACTCGGCGCCGCGACGATTAATTACAGATTATGTTTGGAAAAATTTACATTAAAACATACACAAAAAGACACGAACTAATTAGCGTTTTAGTTTTGTTAAAAGGTACACGACAACATATTTATAGACCGGACGGTTTACAACGAGAGTTACTAATTAAAATAAATCAAAGCGTCCGGCTAAATCAAAATTTCAACAGCAACTGCCCTTTCCCTTCGATTTCAAAACTAACTATTTTTACTCCCGCAATCAACCTCCATTTTTCAAAAGTAATAAAAAAACAAACAAATATTACGTTGGAACAGTTTCATATTAATTATTGAACGCCATCTTAATTTTAAAAATATGCATTCGTCCGTAACAAGCGCTACATTTAGGCCTCAAGTTTCAACGTCCCTACAAAGATATCTTTTGATCGCGGTCTGTACCGACGCAATTTATTATTATATTTGTGAAGATTTTACCACAAGTATGTGCATACAGCGACTTTCAAAGATTCGTTACACTACCTCAATAAAGGCAGTTCGAGCGAACATCTGTTTCTATCCTAACATGTTTTTTTTCAACCCTTATTCAAATATCAATTACGTAAAATACAGAAAATAAAATACCCAGAAAAATTATCAACTTACGACTTAATATATAATAAAATATATCAAACACCGTTAACCCTTCTTTCGCGGCAACAATTGCGATTTGAACATGTTTATTATAATAATAAAATTTTCGCGGTGCGCTACCTACAATACACGTAAATACAATTACTTGCGCGGACCATACAGTTTTAGTTCTTAATACTAAATTATTGGAAGAACTTAAAGCCGAAAATGGTTTAAATAAGGTTGGCTAAGTGGCAACTTTCCAATTTTAAACTTAAATAAAACTTTACAGATTACTTTTAAATCATACAACTATCACATAAATATACTTGAAAACTATAAAATATGGCGTTATACAGTTATAACTATACCGGTTTAGCATGTAGCACCAGGTGGTCCAAATTGGACACTTTCTTATGGAAACACCCTTTATTTTAAGAAATATAAAAAATGGGCCTAGGTGTCTGGAGCTCAAATTTAATGAGATCATTGGCGCAAAGAGAATTCAGCTATCTCTAATCGTTTGGCCTCTAGAGGGCGTTTCTCGAATTTATTCGATTTCTTTAATGGCCCATAACTTTCTTATTATTAAAGATAATTGATTTTGGCAAAATTGTTTTATGTAGAATACACAGTTTTTATACAGGGTATTTGGTTTTTTTTATACGACCCTAAATTATATTTTTTCATATGGATCATCCTGTATACTTTGGAGTTTTTGAAAAGAGCGTAAAATTTCCTAAATTTTTATTAAACACTTGTTTATATTTATGTTAAATATTATGTGCAATATTGCACTTTATACATTAAACTATTTTCCTTGCAAACCTGTAGGTTTCCTTTGCCAAAAAAAAAAACGGCAGCATGATTTGAAACGACAACTTCTTAGCCATCTGGAAATATGTATTAGCTCCAAATATTTTTAATTTAAAATAACAAATAAAAAACAACGAACGTGATAGAAAATTCATGTGAATAAAACCAACATTTATTATAAATAACATAACAAAAGTAACTAATTAATACTATTCAAAATATACTCAGATAAATAGTAACAGTAAAACGAATGTAGAAAAACCAATTTCATAGAAATATGTGTATAAATAACACTAATATTTACTTACTGGAATTCAACATCTTCTTTCTGGCGATTTTATACGCATTTTTGTGAATGGTTCATTGAAAAAACGCAAGAAGATAAAAAATTTCCTTAAATTGTATTTGGACGGACGAGACCTCCATCAGCAGTGCGGGAATATTCAGTAGATTTAACGAATATACATGGGCTCGTGAATATATATATATATATATATATATATATATATATATATATATATATATATATATATATATATATGAAGTAGGTGTTCGTCCGGGTTTGGTCTCGCGTAGATCCTCCTCCACGGTTCTTAAAAGAACCGGTGTTGAACTGACGACGTTTCGACGGAATCTCGCTGATGGTTGGCGGTATTTGCATGCTGACTTTCTCTCGATGTCTTGGTTATTGGTCGTTGTGCTGATACTTTCACTTTCACTTCTACTTTCTCCTTTTCTTCTCCTTTTTCTAACTGATTTCTCCTTTTTCTTTTTTTCTTGACTGCGTGTTTCCTAAGAATAGACTTCCAGGTCAATCAGTGTCTTCTCGTGAATTCAGTGGAGGTGCCATTTCTACATATACTGGTGTATAAAAAGGATAATGGAACGTTGGAACACTGTATAACGGAAGAGCACACATACCAACAGGTACCTGAATTCCAAATCGCACCATCAACACACACGGGACAACTACAATCAGTGGTAAAGACACTGATAACAAGATCGAAATGGCTAACAAACGAGGACAACAAGCACCAATAAACAGTTAACATCAGAACGGCGTTAATACAGAATGGATGCTCCAAAACAATAATATCGAGAGCGGAAAAACCAACACAACTAAAATATGGCGACACAAACGTACTAGTAACCAAATCCTGTCTACCATATGTACAAGGCACGACAGATAGAATCGGAAAAATCCTTAGAAGACATAACAAAAACCATCTTCACAACCAACAAAAAGTTATCCAACGTGCTGCAAAACCCGAAAACTAAAATAGAACTCGGAAGATCAAGGAGTGCACGAGATTCCTTACCGGGATTGTTCACGAACATACATAGGTCAAACAAACAGACGCATCAATGTGAGAAGGGAAGAACATCGTAATGCAGTACAAAAAGACCAGAAAAGATCTTCACTGACCCAACATGTAAAGGAGACCTCACACGGATAATAGCAAACATACTGTACCTATCACACCGGATTATCAGAGAAACTATCGAGATCGAAAAACGACAACAAAATTTGAATACACGAGACGACACTCAGAGATTGCCATCGACGTGGAAGCCTGTTCTTAGGAAACACGCAGTCACGAACAAAAGATAAAGGAGAAATCAGTTAGAGAAAGGAGAAGAAAAGGAGAAAGTATAAGTGAAAATGAAAGAACCAGCACAACGACCAATAACCGAGACATCGACCGAGAAAGTCAGCATACAAATACCGCTGACCATCAGCGAGGACCTCAGTTCAGTTCGAGTTACCAGGAGCAGAACACGGAGACTTGAAAATGGCAGATGAGAATCTGCGGAAACGTCGTCAGTTCGACACTAGTTCTTTTCAGAACCGTGGAACAGAATCTACGCGAGACCGAACCTGGAAGAACACCAACTTCATATCCATCACTGCGGAAACCTGAAAACCAATATATATGTCTATATATATATATATATATATATATATATATATATATATATATTATATATATATGTACAGGGTGAACCGAATTTAATTTGCGTATACAGAGATATCGAAAACCGTAATAGATAGAGTATCGGTTAAATGAGAAATAAGTTTCGTAATTTGTTGGGTAGTACATGAGTATAAAGAAGTTTGGTTTTCGCTAGTTCCGGAGATATTCGACAAAATTCAAAATGCTCATTTCGTTTTGTAAGACTAGTTGTTATTATAACAGATATCAAAAATTAATCTAAACTTTTTTTTAAATAAAATTTATACAACTTATACCAAAAATTTCAATACGACGTTTTGTCTTTCAGGACCACTCAACAATATTTTTTAAATACGGACCTGGATTTTTACTACAATTTTTGTAAGGTTCTTATAGCTAATACAATGATATAAATCTTGACTATTCTACTACGTTTCGTCTGTGAAAATCATCACTTCATGGTTTCTTACTGAAATGAATGAAATTTCTTACTAATTTCTGTAGGTTTTGTATAATCTTAATACACTGCTATGGCATTCTAACCATACACATTTCATCTATGATCATCATCTATAAGCCTTTTGTAATAGTCTTTAAATCAGTATTTATAAAAAATAATGATAACCTTTTGTAATAGTCTTTAAATCAGTATTTATAAAAAATAATGATAGTCACAAAATTTAACAGTTCAGAACTTGGTCAACGAATACGAGATGCATTTCAAAAATTACACGAAATGGTGGATGCAGCGACATCAAACATGTCAAGGAGGATTGAACTATGTATTCAACAGAATGGATTTCATTTTGAGCAACTTTCATAGCTGGTTTTACAAATACTCTAATTTTATTTGCTACTGTTAGGTCAGTCTTAAATTATCACGTTTGTTCATTATCATTAGATGTAAAAATAAACTGTTTTGTAATTATCATTATTTTTTATAAATACTGATTTAAAGACTAATACAAAAGGCTTATAGATGATGATCATAGATGAAATGTATGGTTAGGAATGCCATAGCAGTGTATTAAAATTATACAAAACCTACAAAGAAATGTAGTAAAAATTTAATTCATTTCAGTAAGAAACCATGAAGATGATGATTTTCACAGACGAAACGTAGTAGAATAGTCAAGAATTTTATATCATTGTATTAAGCTATAAGAACCTTACAAAAATTGTGTAAAAATCCAGGTCCGTATTTAAAAAATATTGTTGAGGGTGGTCCTGAAAGACAAAACGTCGTATTGAAATTTTGGTATGGCAAGTTGTAGTAAATTTTATTTAAAAAAAGTTTAGATTAATTTTTTGATATCTGTTATAATAACAACGCTAGTCTTACAAAACGAAATGAGCATTTTGGGATTTTGTCGAATATCTCCGAACTAGTCGGACAAAACCAAACTTTTATACTCATGTACTACCCAACTAATTACGAAACTTATTTCATTTAACCGATACTCTATCTATTACGGTTTTCGATATCTCTGTATACGCAAATTAAATTGTTCACTTAAGTGAATTTATCTAATCCGCCAAAATTAAAGGAGTACTAGAACTCATCATTATAAGCAAAAAGTTCATATGTACATGGGTCCGGAAATGCTTCGTTTCCGAGATACAGGGTGTCAAAGTTGAAAAAGAAATCGCGTTTTCTTCAATATCTTTCGACTGTTTCGAAATAATTTCATGAAATTTCGTATACGATGGTTTTTGAAATGAAATATTCAAATTTGTGGTCCATTTAGTTGTGGTTTCTAGAGGGCCAGCGGCAACCATTTCGACCCCTTTAAATCGTTGCAATTTTTTGTGCTACACTGTATACCATTTTGGACTAGAAAATCGATTCTCCTATCTTTTCTGCTAAAAAAGGTACATTTTAGTGATGTCGCTAGGAGCAACCGTTTATGAGAAAACACATTTAAAACTCACAATGTTTATTTATTTAAAACTTGTAAGGAGTACTAAAATATCCAATATTAAAAACAAGAAAAGAAATTAAATTAAGAGTAAACATGTTCTTTTGATAACAACTGTTCAAACAACTGTCCCAAAAAACCCGTATACGAAATTTCATGAAATTATTTCGAAACAGTCGAAAATATTGAAGAAATCGCGATTTCTTTTTTCAACTTTGACATGTATCTCGAAACGAAGCATTTCCGGACCCATGTACATATGAACTTTTTGCTTATAATGATGAGTTCTAGCGCTTTTTAATTTTGGCGGATTAGATAAGATTCACCCTGTATATATAATATTCAAACTGTATGTAAATTAAAATTGAAAATACATAAAGAAAAAGAATTCCTCGAGTGAGATTTGAACCCACTATCTGTTTCTTTGCTAAAGAACTGCGTTACCATATATGCTATCCAGGGAGCAAATTTCACTCAATTTAAACAATTAGTAATGATGTGCACTAATTTTTTGATTTATTAAATTGATCATATAGTCAACTTTTTGACTTGTGTTAATAATAATACAATTTGTATTATTATTATACAACTTGTTCAAATAAAATACTTCTTTCTATAGCTTTCTATTAATATTTCTTTCGCAAATAAATCTTAAATCATTCATTTACTATGCCATGTGTGAAACCTGAAAATTTGGCAGTATAAGAATGAGGTTAGAGGAAATTCAGCTAAAATAGTTTTAGCACTTCCTGGAGACACCGGCAGTAGGTTCGAACTTCATTATTTTAAATGAATGCCCTATATATTATTACAAATTTATATTCTACATCAAATTCTAGATCCCTTTTATATAACACAATTTTTAGCTATCTTACATAGTTTCAAAATATTCGACATTTAATATATAAAAGTGACATTTGCAATACTAATTGGCCTAATTGATATTTAAGATCTGGTAAAAGTCAGCTTTTTTAATGGAACCCCTGTTTTTTTATTATATTATCGCGATTAACATTAAAAATAATGATAACTTTCATTAACATTCCCTATTCCTATAATGAATAGTTTTCGTTTTTACTTTGTCTTCTACGGCGCGGAGAACTTTCGCTTAAATCTAAATGTAAGTTGGCTGTGCAAAAATCATTAGGCTTTGAAATGTCAAATTTTATTATTCTACAAAATTATTTGTTTATGAGCAGTGCTAGAGTTTTAACAAGAACATGTCATGCATTTGCGGCTCAGTATTCGCACAAACAAAAACCATCACGAGCACAGTCTGGAAGATTATTGAAAATTACAAAAACTATGGTTCCGTTAAAGCTAAAATTGAAAGAAGGAAGACGATTGGTCACAATGATTAGGTAGAAATTGCTATTCTGGGGTACTTTATCGCAAATCCAATGCTCTCATTAAGGCAGGTTGAAAGTGAGCTTGGAATTTCAAGGGAGTCGATAATGAAGATTTTTCAACCATTTACATTTTATACTTTACATGGTGTAAAAGAAACCGAAAATTACTTAAAAAATGTAATTTGGAGCGATAAAGCCAAATTCAGAAAAAATGGTATTTTAACAGACATAATTCGCACTACTAGACTGACTACAATTCACACGCCAATAGCATAAGTGTTCAAGATGGGTGGAACTTAAACGTCTATTGCGCAGCACGCAAGTATAGTGTTGTTTTTTATCAACACGAGGGCGCTCCGACTCACAATAGAGAAATCTTTAATAATATTCTAACAAGACTATTTGAAGATCACCGGGTAGCAAATAATGAACCTTTTTATGACCACCTCGCTCACCATATCTGTCTGTGAAGCACTTTTTTATTTGGGGAACTATAGAAAACCAAGTTTACAGTACACCTTTAACGACGAAAAAGTATTGTATGGAATGGGTGCGAAATGCGTTTAGTAGTTGAAGGCCCGACTCCATACAAGCAGCAACACATGAAAATTTAATTATACGATGTATTAAATGTCTCGAATTCGAAGGGCGTAATTTTCAACATTGTTTTAAATACTTGTTGTAATCAAACCATAGTTTTCAATGATTTTTTGGACGTTTTGGGCGATGGTCTTCAATTGTGTGGTCCGAATATGCAATATATGCATCGCATGTTCTTATTAAAACTTTGTTACATTGTCCATAAACGATGAAGACATTTAAAATGCGTATAATATAACGGTGCAGGCATGTGGGTCGGTCTAAATGGTAATAAAATGTGACGTTTCAAAACCTATACAATTTTTTGCACAGTCAACTTACATTTAGGTATGCAAATTCATCTGCGCAGTAAAGTAAAAAATTCATTTAAACGAAAACTATGCAGTTAGGTACAGGGAATGTTAATGAGAGTATGTGATACGAAAGATATCTTGAAGATGTAGAGCATTAAGTCGTAATAAAATATACTGTATTCCATTTAAAATAACTAAGTTAGAACCGACTTCCTGTATAACCGGAAGAGGTCCGAATTTAAAATTCTTTTACTTGTACTGCTGGTTGCTCGGGTGTTGATCCGCGTAGCTCTTCTGGTATCCAAAAGACCGTTTGTTGCAAGACGACGTTTCGGCAAAGTCTCATTTGCCATCCTCAGGTTGGTAACTGTCTGCTCCTGCTTCGAACTGGAACTGAAGCATTAACAGTAGCAGTTCCAGTCCGAAAACCTAAAGATCAATATATATATATATATATATATATATATATATATATATATAATAAATAATACAGTTATTTCCTCTGTATCCTGAATCTCAAGATATGCTCTGTTTTAAGCACCCACATTTTTTAAATGTTTTGAAAAACCCTGCAACAAGACACACCTTACATCAGACAAAAGCAAGAACGGGCCCATTTTATTATATGAACATTGTCTTAAATTTGGGTATGAATCTCTTCAACGATGGTACATGTTTTTTGGAAACAGCTTGTACAGTAAAGAAAACAAAACTATGGTAATGGCGTGGAGAAAAGGGGGAGGAAAAAGAAAAATGTGAAAAGTTTTGTTATGAACGAATAAGTTCCAAAGTATGTGCGAATCCTTGCGATATTGCAGGCTCACATTGCAATAATATAAGTAATTTGACTGTAGTCTCATAAAATTTAGAATTTATGTCAGTTCTACATACATAAAGACAAAATTTACATTGATTGGGGCTTGTATCTCGATAGCTCAGTTGGTTAGCGCGCTACTCTAGCAAAGTACATGTCATAGGTTCAAATCTACTCGAGGTAAACTTTTTATTTATGTATTTCACAAAATACGTACGTAGGATTACAATAAATTACATATAAAGACAAACTAGTTCGTAGGCAAACAATTCTAAATAAGCAGACTGAATCAAAGACACTTAAAAAAACTCTTAGTGGAGTTGATCGGCCTATTTCCACAGTTTATGCTTTTTGAGCGCGACGTATCGGAAGCGGACTGTGCTTCCGTCATCAGGCTTAGTCCTGAGAAGGACTGTTTTCGCACTTGAGTCGAATTCATATGTTATATATAATTTTTTCTCAAGCACAGAAGCACTTGACTACTCTCAGATTTGAACTTGGTACCTTTCACTTACTAGCCTGACACCTTTACCGCTGAGCCATTGAGTAATCCAATATATATTTTTTAGTATATATATATATATATAATATAGTATATATATATATATATATATATATATAAAACTTTTTCGTGGTTGCGCAGAAGTTTATTGCGCATGTTGCGCCGTAACCTCTTGCTATTGCGCTTATGCTCTTCGCGCATTATTGGAATCCATATGGGTTTCATTTCTACACTAGCTTGGCTTATTGGATTTTCTGCTAGTGCGATGTATGTGAGTTCTTTGAGTTTCCGACGAGTTGTGTTCTCGTCCTTTGCCACTATCTGTGTGTTATCCCATTGGATGCGGTGGTCTTCGTTCCAGACATGTTCGGCGATTCTTGATCTTTCTGTTTCACCCTTGCGGACGTTGTGCTTATGTTCCTGCGTTCTCACTTTGAGTGGTCTATTGCTCTCTCCTATGTATGCTCTGCCGAATTCGCATGGTAGGTTGTATACTCAATTCTTGGAATTCTGATCTTCATTGTATGGTTTGGTTTTGGTTAGTGTTCTCCTGAGCGTCCTGGTCGATTTGAAGGCAGCGCGTATCTTGTATTTGCTGCCTATCCTTCGTATTTTGTCTGAGGTACCTTGTATACTTATATGGTATTATCGCTGTATATTTTGGTTCTTCTTTTTCGGTTACCCTTTCCCTGTTTAGGTTAGGTGTGAGATCGGGGTAGCCATTTTCTTTGAGTGTTCTAGCGATATTTTCTTTTTCTCTGTTCAGGTCCTCTTGTTTTGAGCATATGGTTTTTGCTTTAGCGTACAAGCATTTTACCACGCCTAACTTCACGTTTTTGTGGTGATTGGAGTTGTAGTGTAGGTACCTCCCCGTGTGGGTACGTTTCCTGTATACACTTGTCGTGAAAGTGTTGTCATTCCTGTGTACAACTATATCCAGGAATGGTAGTTCTTGTTCTGACTCCAATTCCATTGTGAATTTGATGGAGGGTGCGCGGCTATTTAGATGATCTAGGAATTCATCTAGCTTATGTTTGCCGTGTTGCCGAACTACCAAGATATCGTCCACGTTTCTAAGCCACATCTTTGGTTTCTCTGTGAATTCGGATATCGCTTGGTCTTCAAAGTCTTCCATATATATATATATATATATATATATATATATATATATATATATATATATATTGCTCACTATGGGTGATAGTGGGGAACCCATCGCCATCCCAAACTCTTGTTGGTAGAATTTGTCTTCTACCTGGAAATATGTAGTTCTAATATTGTCAGAAGTTCCATTATTGTGTTTACCGAGAGTTGCGTGCGTTCGTCTAACGTTTCATCCTTTTCCAGCTTGTCCCTTATGATAGTTAGTGCCTTATCGGTGGGCACATTTGTGAATAGACTCACAATATCGAAGCTTACCAGTATTTCTTTGAGAAAGAAAATATCGCTAGAACACTCAAAGAAAATGGCTACCCCGATCTAATACCTAACCTAAACAGGGAAAGGGTAACCGAAAAAGAAGAACCTAAATAAACAGCGATAATACCATATATATAAGCCTGATGACGGAAGCAGAGTCCGCTTCCCAAACGTCGCGCTCAAAAAGCATAAACTGTTGAAATAGGCCGATCAACTCCACTAATAGGAAACCACAGTTACAAAACACTTATAATACGGAATTAAAAAAACTCATTAAAACAAATCCTTGCAAGGGTAAGGTGCAAATAAATCATAGTAAAGTGATCGGTACACAAGCTTGAGTAACTGCGTTAGAAAATACAGCATCCCTTTCTCAGCTTACACATTCATCTATACAAAACAATAAGAACAGGTTCGTTTAACAGTAAAGATGGAATTTGATGTGGTTTTAAGGTCAACCGTGATCTATCCTCCCACATTTGTCCACGCCTTACTGCCTCTACACAAATATTAATACACAGTCAACAATGCCAAGTCATACTAGCAATGAGGAGGGGCACGGTTTTGTCTGAAGCGGACTCTTCATTTTAACAGATTTCAACTTAATGAGTCTGCGTGCGTAGTTAAATAGATACTTCTTGTAAGGCAAGGACTGATTTTTAATAGGTTACATAGGGTTGTTGAATTGTTTGCTGCGAACTTAATTTACATTAAAATACCTACTTACATTTGAATATAATCCTTTAATTAAACACTTTATCACAAACACGGCGAGTTAAGATACGTGGTTTAAACTCGACACGACGGTAATTATTTATAGATTAATTTTTGGAAAAACTTGCATTAAAACCTACACAAAAGGAAAAGGACGAATTCGCGTTTTTAGTTTTAGTAAAATGTACACGATAAAAATATTCATAGACAGAACGGTTTACAATGAGGGTTTGTAATTAAACAGTCAAACAAGGGTCTATGACGATTCAGCTCCGCCGTTTCAGCGCCGCCGATTCGTCCCCTCCGTTTCAGCGCCTGCCCATTTCAGTGCGCTAAATTAAATACTGGTATATGATTTCATTTGGAAAACAGTTGATATTTTTAAGTATTGGTAAATATTTGCAATACTTGCTGTTTTGATATTGATATTACATAGTTTAATTGTATCCCTGGGCTATTTTAAAGAAATTGGCTCAAGTGTAAATGGGATTATAGAATAGAAAAACGAGTCATCAAGAGAAAGAGAAAGTTCTCAGGATTTGTATTTTCTTACTACTTACTTATTTAAGACCTTGAACAAAAGTTTTATAAATACAACAATTTTGTAAATGCCTCACAAATTTTCCTAAATTTATTAAAAGTTACGGATATTAAGCTTTGATATTGTAATGAAATACCGAAAATATTATATAATAGAAAATTATGAGAAATTCTTTTTCAATCTTGAGTATTGTTATGTTATCTCTTTCAAATTATTATGACATCTATTTAATGTATTATATTTATTAAGTTGTTCTTTATAAACTCTAACACCTGAAAAAGATAACTTAACAAGCATAACTTAATTACACAATTAACAACTACGTCCGGAAAGCTACATTTTCGGCCTAGGACGGAAGGTATTACCTAGCTACTAGCGCCAAAAACTATACCTTATTGAAAAGTTTCCCTTTTCGCCCAAATATCTAATTTATAAAACGTCATTTTTTGACAGAACCGGATAAAAAAATATTTTCCAAGCTAAATTGTATTTCAATATTTAATTTAGCACAAACTTCTTGGCGCTGAAACGGCTGACATTGAAACGGTCTGGTGCTGAAACGGCGGCGCCGAATCGGCGGCGCTGAATTGTCCCATTTCCGTCAAATAACGGTCCAACCGTCCAACTCATCGAACCTCCGACTTCAACTAACTATATTTACTCCCCAAATTAACCCCCGTTTTTAAAACAAGAAATATTACGTGGGAATATTTTCATATTTATTACTAAAACAAGTATTAATTTTTAAAATATGCATTCGTCCGTAACAAACCCTATAGGTTTCGCATTTCCTAGTAACAACAAAGACGTCTTTTGATTTTCGGTATGTTCCGACGTAATTAATTATTAAACTAACGACGTTTTTAAGCGAAGAATGTGCGTCAAGCAATTTTCAACGATTCGTTACGGTCGATAAAGGCAGTTTCGAGCGGACACCTGTTTTCTACCCTTATTTACATAAAATGAAATATCCCGAAAATATTATCAAATTACGAATTATTACCAAGATATTTAAACCGATTAATTATCTTTTCTATCGCGGTAACAATTGCCATTTGAAAATGTTTATTACAATAATAACATTTTCTCGAACCACTACCTACAGTACTGGGACTGGAAAGAGAACAATCAGGATATATCATCAGAGAGGAAGTGCAACAAGAAAAAATAGAGGCGGGAAACAAAAACAATAAAGTACGAGGAGGAAATGAGAGAAAGAAAGGAGTATAAATACTACAAGAATGTTGGAAGGAAATAAAAGCGCCAAAATAAAATATGGACAAGAAAACAGAAAAGATATGAAAGAAACGGGTATGCAAAGCAAGAAGACAAAGACAAAGGTGAAAGAAGGAAAATATAACGTAAACTATAGGAACATTAAAGGAATAGTGATACCGTGATATTTGAAAGGGGAAGGGAGGAGTGAGAGAAAGAAAATGATAGCGAGATTCAGACGAGGAAACAAATATTGGTGGGGAGACGAAGAGAGAAGATGTAGGCTGTGCGGGGAAGAGATAGAGACGATAAATCACATGCTGAAAGAATGCAGGGCGTTAAAGGAAGAGGAGAGGTGTAATGTAAATAAATACTTTACAAGATTTTGCAAAAGAAATGAGTAAATAAAGATATGGTAATGTAAGTATAATGTATTGTGCACTACTATTTCAATGGTTAACCCTTTTAGTCTGCAATATTGTCTGAGCTGCCAAAAGTCCTTTCAGATACTTAAATTTTATGTTTTCATTCATTCATTTTTTCATTTTCTTTGACGACTTTGGAAGCGTTCTGAAATAACAGAGTTTTTGGCATTTTGCTCTTATGTGAGTCACTTTCAGTTCTGTTTATGATTGCCGTTTATTTTGTAGACTACACGAATAGATTTATAAAGTTATTTTGACATAGAAACGATTATATAACATTCAAGTATAAACATTGTCGCACATTTTTTCTTGCATTACAAGCGGATTCATCCAATCAGTTTTAACATTATATTAAATAAAATGAATACTAGATGATTGTGAATAAATAGAAAAAGGCGAAATTTCGAAAATCGGTAGTCTGCGTTTATAGCAATGAAAAACGTTTTATTTTCTCAAGAGCTTGACGTTAGAGTTTAAAGTTAAAGGTAGCATTATAATAACCAATTTAAATTTATATATTTCAAATTCAAAATAAAAATATACAATATGTATGTATTTCAATAGCAGATGCAGACTCCAGCCTGGCTAGACAGCGAGAACAATTGAAAAGTTTCATAAATAAAGCTCGACTGTAAACTAAATACAGCCATTCAATATATTTATTTCAATATTGCGAAATAGATAAATGGGTACATATATAACATTTACATTTCGAGTTGAAAATAAATATAAGTATAAACGTAACCCAGAAATGTAGAAGATCAATATTCCTTCCAAAATCATTAATTAAGAATAAGAAAACAATACCTGAGCGATTTGAATTAATTGTAAATATATTTTTTAATTAAAACATTAAGTCTTACACGATCCATTCACGAATAGACCTCCCACATTTCTCGTAGAAGTAATTAAATTCAATAAATGCTAAAATAAACATAAATTGTTCCAAACTCATTCAATAATAATTAATTAATTGTTTAATTAAACTCAATTACTTTCATTAACGATGACCGCCATAAAAATAACAATTTTAACAAACACTTTTTCATCGAAAAAAGCTAATACAATAAAATTTTCTATTATGTTAGTCACGAATCAACTTAAAGTTATCCACACGATTTTCCTCAACACTTATTATTGGGAAATTGACTACCGATGCCTCAAAGCTAAAGGTAGAACTAATAAAGGCCAAGATTGAGAAAATTGTAAATACGTTGAGTCACTTACTTTATAACACTATAAAGATTTAGAAAATACCGTGAAAATGTGGATAAAGGTAACAATTTGCCAAGTAATATGCTGAAATTTTCGCGAATTATGTAATAGTAACGTTGTTATTATGCCATTCCGAAAAATTAGTTGAATAGGTGTTTGTTTTGTGTATTAAACCATTTTGACCTCTTAATTATTTTCTTTTATGTTGATATTATCATACAAATCTAAACCTTAGATCTGTGACCAAAGTCTTCTTCTGGCAGGAACGTGTTAGTAGCGATTAGTTTGTAGAAAATGAAGCCTACAATAATGCAATCATTGCAAATCATTACAAAAAGGATAGGTTTGACTTTGCCAAAATGAAATTATATTTCTAATGCATTTTATTTACTCATAAAATTTAAATTAAATTTGTTTGGGAATTATGTCTACATTTAGCCAATTATAATGAAATTAAATTTTCAACGCCAAAGTGGATTTCCAGTGACGTTTTAATCAACGATTTTCTCTACACACCTTTGAATTATACAAGGTGATTAAACACTTTAATGCCATTAATTTTTTGTTATTAATATGTTTAAATTTAAATCAATTTTTTTTGGTAAGAAATACAATATGGATCTTTTTTCAACAAAATTGGTGTATAAATAAAGATTTTGAACATTACATGAGTGAAATCATGACCAACACTGTAGAATCATAAAATGTTGTTTTTGTCCATTGAGACCGTATTTTTGGCCGTATAACATAACATAACATAACCTTTACGCCATTCCCTTGCGGGGTAGGCAAAACAATCTCTGCTTCTTATTTATTTTTCATTCACAATCTTTCTCCAAGCTTTCCTATCTCTGCATACGTCCCTCCGCAAGATTCTTACATTGTCCTTTTATTTTCAAAACTCCTTATCTTTCTTTCTTTTATCATACATTCTACTACATGCAGCCAAGTTCACGCGGCCTACCAGGCCCGGCCATGCCTCTAACTGGTGATGTAAAATTTTTGAAATTTTTCAATGGACATGAATTTTTTCAAAAAACAGATAACTAGAATTATATTTGTAATATCTTCGTTGATATTATAAATTGAATTCTAGGAATTCGATGATTCATCGAATTCTGCTGATAAGTTCAGCCTTCCCTCCATAGATGAACTAGCATAATATTTTTCTTTCATTCAATTACGATTACGACAAAGTTTACCAAAACTTATCAATATATGTTGTCCTTTTTATAAATAAATTAGTCATGAGTCGTGACTCATGTAGAGTTTTGTTTATGTCAGCCTTATCTCCTGAAAACTTTGCCTTTATCAGCTTGGTTAGTTATCCTCGTGACCACGTCTGGTTTCTATCTTAGCTTTTTACTGTTTCATTATTCCTGAGACAAGAAGCATTTTTAGTCAGTCTTTCTTTCGTGTGCATCTTGTTTACTTCTTATAAGCGTTGTATTTCGGATATCTTTGTTTTTTTTTACAATTGAAGAATCGCTATGCCTAAAAGAGAAGGAAGTGGCCGGAAAAGGACCCCACTGTTTTCGTTATTTAAAGAAATCGAGATAGTAGACAAAAAGAGTCAAGTACAATGCTCTTTTTGTGCCAAAAGATGGTTAAAAGCGCAACACGTATGAAGCAACACATTGAAAAGTGAAAAAATGTGGTAGTAATATTAAAGAAAAATATATTGGAATATTGAAAAATTCGACAGACCCTGTTACATTTTTAGGCGGAAAAGAGTTGAAAACCTCTCAGAAAGGTAAGCTATTATAAGAATTTTTTTGCAGTAAGGCTGTTGTGAAGTAAGCTATTCCGACAATCGATTTGTTTGCAAGAATATTAAAAATGATTAGGTTGTTCCGCTCATTCCAACACTGAAAGCACAGGATCGAAAAAATTGTATGCATTCGTAGATAAAATAACTGAAGAAGAGCAAGAAAAAGGAAACGAATTGCTTGGTAGAGCAATTTATGCAAATTGGACCCCTTTACAATTGGTAGGAAATCCTCATTGAAACGCATTCTTCCGATTCTTAAGACCTTCATTCACTATACCTAGCTGGTATGCGATTTCCGGCCCACTCTTGGATAAAGAAGACAGCAATGTAAATACTCAAGTTGCAGAGAGTATTTCTGCGCCCAATTCTGTAGGACTTGCTGCAGACGGTTGGAACGATATCCGAAACGAATCGATAATCAATTTTGTCGTGACGACTCCAACCCCTTACCTGTATAAAATTTTGCTCACTGAATCTGAATCTCACAGTGCTGAATATATGTGTAAGGAGATCTTAAAAGTAATTGAGGAAATTGGACCTCGGTCTTGTTACCGATAATGCCGCTAACATGAAAGCCACTTGGGACCTTTTAAAAAAGAACTTAGCACAAATTTATTTACATGTGAACGCCTTGCTCATTCGCTACAATTAATTTTTACTGACTTAAAAAATATTAAGACGGTGAGTAACACTACTCAAAAAGCTATTTCTTTAATTAAAAGTATAAAGCAGAGTCATGGATTAACAGCAGCCTTCACAGCGAAACAAAACAAGGCAGTAAGTTTGAAACTTCCCGTAGCCACTAGATGGGGTTCATTGGTAGCATCATTTGACAGCCTTCAACTTAATAAGCAGACAATAAACTCGATGTCCATAGACGAGGAACTTGCGGAGTTAATAAACATAGCTCCAGAAAAATGCTTTAAACGATATTTTCTGGTACAAAATCAATGGATTTGTTGAGCTTCTTAAACCAATCGCAGAATTGATCAAAAATATCGAAACTGACAAACCAATAATTTAAAAACCATGGGTTTATTTAAAAAAAATGGAAACAGACTTCGAGGAAGCTTTAGGAAGCAGTCCACTTATGAAATCAGAAGAGAATACAGTAAAAAATATATTACAAAAAAGAAAACTATTTGCTATTTATGATGTCCATAAAGCAGCTAACTTGTTAGATCCAGAACTTCCAGGTTATCACTTAACCCTAGAAGAAGAGGTAAGTTTAATACTTTTGTCTATTTTAGTACGAAACTATGAAGTAAAATTGTAAACCGATTAATTGTCAGCTTTTTAGTGACAAAAAAGTGCTTAAAATTTACGGGGAGAAACTTTTAGTTAATCTGGAATATTATGATTTTTTGCTAAAAGATTTTGAAGGAAATTTTTTAAAGCTATCTTTTCAGACTGATGCCCATGAAATGATATACGATGCAGCCAAAAAAAGTTCCAGACTTAGATGAAAATGCTGTGCTTACAAATTCAGCTTAAGAATGATTTTTTGCGAAAGAATTTCTTTGGAAGTGCACACATCAAATAACCCCAATTTCTTGGTGGAGTGGTTTCTCCAAAAGTATGGCATTGGCAAAAGTAGCGCTAAAATTTTTGTCTTTGCCTGTTACATCCGCTTCTTGTGAAAGGAGTTTTAGTACACAATGCGGATGTGCAAACTAAGAAAAGCAATCGCGTTACAAATAAAATAGTAAGAAAACTTGTCTACATTGCTCACAACTTGAGACTACAGCTAAAATAATCGAATGAAAAAGACTCACAGGAAGATTACAAGTCACCTAAAGCTAGAGTGAACCTTGCTGGTGAGAAAACCGTGAAGCTAGTGGAATCTTCGAGTTAAAATTATGAAGATACTTCAGAGTCCGACTTTAGTCTTCATGACATTGAGGACTCTGAATGGAACGAGTCTCCCATGAGTATCGAAGAGGAGGAAAACGTCTTATAAATTTACTATTTTTTTATTGGTTCATTTTATTAAGCAACTCAATTCGATTTCAGTATAGATTATTATTTCAGTACCTAAGCAGAAAAAATACAATTAAGTCGTATAGAAAGTCTTTCTTGTCATTAAAAAGAGGATAAAATGTAATATAATAGGGGTTCTGAAAAATTTCAATTTTTTAAAAATTTTTTCAAGCGTGAAAAATTTCAGAATTTAGGAAAACTTCATTTTGAAATCTTTCGATTTACATCACTACCTCTAACCTCACCCACATATATTTGCATCGTTAATCTTGCGTTATTCATTCTCTCAATGTGACCAACCAGCGTCTCGTTTTACCTCATGCGCTTCTCAGGAATCGCATACCCACGGGATTTATTCTTCTTTCGTGCTTTTTTGACATACCCATGTCTCACTTCCATACAGTACCGACGGGACAAACACGCCATTATAAATTGTTCGTTTTGCAGCTAGGCTCATTCTTTCGTTTCTCATTATCGTCCACATACTTCCAATCCATTGTACCACTTGCAGTAAACATTCTACCCAGATATACTAACTCGTCCACTGGTTCCACAATTTCATCTTGCAGAGTAAATACTCTACTCTCCTTTCCACCTTCCCGATTAAACACCACAATCTTAGTTTTGTCCACGTTTACCTGTAGGTCCATGCTCTTACAGACTGTATCAAACTTCCTCCGAGCAGTTTGTAGCTCATCCGCACTGTCACTTAATAAGACTGTATCATCTGCATACACTAGAACCCGTACATTTACGTCATTAACCATTACACCATTTGTATCGGTACGTGCTTGCCTAACACATTTATCCATATATACATTGAACAACCACGGTGACATCACACAGCCTTGTCGCACTCCTTGCTCAATTTTAAAGTATTCACTCACACCTCTCACCCTAACACATGCCCGGCTGTCCGGCTAGACCTTTATTTACGCCATATTCATTTAATGTTTCCCATAGCTTCTCCCTATTCACTCTGTCGTACGCTTTCTCCAGATCTACAAACGCACAGTACAGCTTCCTTTTTACACTTAAACACTTTTCGATCGCCTGCTGGAGAGCAACCATCTGATCGACACATCTTCTCCCTGGCACGAAGCCACCCTGGACATCCCACATCTTAGTTTCTCGTATTCTATCAATTAGTATTCTTCCAAATACTTTAACAGGCATGCTGAGCAAACTTATTCCTCTATAGTTCTTGCAATCACTCTTGTTCCCCTTTCCCTTATACAGTGGTACATTGATGGCGCTCTTCCAATCCCTCGGCACTTTTCCACACTTAAGGCATGCATTAACTAATTCACACAATCTTCGTATAAGCTTTACACCTCCCTACCGTTTGCTTTACCTCATTTATCCTAATATCCTTCTCAGTTTCATTTCCCGTTCCTCTACATTCTCCTTATTTAACCCTTCAGTCTTATTTTCCTCACTAATGTACGGGGTGGCCAACTAAGAATGCGAGGTACTGTATCTGGGAAACTATACATCGTAGAGGCTTGCGGAACAAAAAGTTATTACTAAAACGGCCAATACAAAAACCTGGAAAATATTTTCATGTTTCTGAAATGGCCGCTAGAGGGCGTAACTGCAATCTTGAATCTAAAAAAGTGATGTTTCTGTGAATTCTGTTATATTAACCTTATAAAAAAATAACTGATATTTGAAGTCGAGGATAATCTGAACTTTTCGAGATACGGTTTTCGCAAGCTACTTGTTCATGAAAAAAAGTCATACCAATGCATTTAATTTTTTTGCGAAAATTAACCGCTTCTGTCGCAATGTCGAACAAAGCCCTCTAGCGACGACATGTGAAACTAACAAAACTTCAATTATTTTAACATTTGTAGCCCAAGAAAAGCTCTTTTCAACGCGCCCAGGTTTGTTAAAATCGGATTAGCCGTTTCGAAGATACGGGGGGTAATTTAAGGAAACCTTTGAATACCCCCCACCACTTTATTTTTATAGATACGTTAAAAAGTGCCAAACAAAAAAAGTTCAGATTATCCTTGACTTCAAGGATCAGTTATTTTTTTATTATGTTAATATAGCAGAATTCACAGAAACATAACTTTTTTAGATTTAAGATTGCAGTTACTTCCCCTAGCGGCCATTTCAGAAACTTGAAAATATTTTCTAGGTTTTTGTATTGGCCGTTTTAGTAACTTCTTTTTGCGCAAGCCTCTATGATGGATAGTTTCCCAGATACAGTACTTTGCATTCTTAGTTGGCCACCCTATATACAGCTTTCCGAAATATTCTTGTCGGCATTTCCTTACTTCACGATCGTCCATACTATTTCGTTGCTCTTGTTCACCATTCTTACAGCGTTCTTTTTGGGCAACGTTTTGAATTTTTGACCCATTTCCAGAAGAGTTTTTTGTTTCCTCCAAAATTATTCTGCATTTTCTCTCTTTCCACAGCCACTTATTCTCACTGCCTCCTTCACTTCTTTGTTTCTTAATCAGTACACCTCATACAATCGCCTTTTCTTAGTCTCGTTTTTTGCAGCAATCTTTGCCATGTATGCATCTTTTTTTTACATAAAGCCTTTTTTATAACTAAAAATCAAGTTTTTTGAGTTGTGACACTTTTGTCGCAACAGTGCAAGTTGTTCGTTTTAATAGTGAAACCGTTAGACCGTTTTTTTGTATTGTAATAGTGTTAATTAGTTCGTATTATACACATCTTATCTTTTGGCACTAAATAAATTATTTTAATTGTGATTTCCACTTAATGTTTACGACTAAAATACGCATCTTTTACTGTATACACATAGTCTGTTTTGTAATACAAATATAACGTATGCGGAGTATTAGGGTAAAATGATTTTAATAATGGAAAATAGTTTATTGCTGGCTATGTTACTACAACATTGCACCACAATAATAATAAAGGGAGGAGATATTACAAATGATAATTCGTAACCGATAACTAATGGTCCTAGACCAGCGATGTATCTCAGGCTTGTCACTACCGTAATTGTAGTTATTGGCTACAACTATGCCCATTTACAATGATATATGTATTCGGTCGGTTTGTCATAACAATAATTTAGCTAAATCAATTTCATTTTTTTTCTCCACTAAGTTTACGCCATTAACAATAATGACGGAAATTAAGGGGTTTAGGTCAACGAAGGGGGTCGCTTTGCATCTAAATCATCACCAAATGTTATAATTACCATAGACGCTTTTATTGATATTTCGTAATTGGTCAAGCGCTTAGTATATTTCTTTTTTTATTATTCCCGAACATTTAATGCATTTATTATAACAGCAACACGCAAATATATATAATATATATGGAAAAGCATGAGTTGGCGTTTGCTTTTCTAAGTAAAACAACATAATAACTATGAACTCATATTTCATTATAATTTCTAGGTTCATTATATACAGCTTTCTGCTTTGTTACGGTATCACAATATATGACGCCATCATTATTTTCTAAATGACATTAACTCGGCCCCTAATTAAAGCGTAAATTGAGAGCGAAGGCTAAATTGTTAGTTATACCATATTTTATATTTATATAGTTATATTAAAAGTAAAACTACTAACAATCGCCGTTGACCCGAAATAAAAGCTTTTTTTTTCACTTTGATGTGAGTGATGCGTCGATTATGATGAATAGCAGGAGGCAGTAGCAAAACGTAGACAGATGGACAACGTTTATCATAAATCTTCTCGAAAATTAGATTTACACAAATTTTAACACATTTCTGGGATAGCAGAAGGATTTCAAAGTAAATAATCTTTGAATATTGCGTTATTTTAAACAAGGTTTGTATCTGTTTATTTGAGCTGGCGTCGAGAAGTAATTTCTTGGCGTTTAATGTATTTATTAATGGATTGTTTATTAATACCAGTTTATATCATAATGTTATAAACGTACGCCTACATGTTAAATCTTAGCATTAACGTGAAAAAAATTAATATTGTCTCTGTCCGAAAAGTGTAAAGAATTGATTATGGACCTCATTAATACTTGTATAATTTTGATAATTGGTAGTGTTAGTACGTAGGCCGTGCGCGGCCCTTTGCTGTATTAATTGAAGAATCAATATATTAGCAAATAAGATAATACAACATTAATGTTTGGCACTGGTTTGTTACTATCCTTCGTTGCAATATTTAAACAACTTTTGGATTCGGACTCTCCCAATCTGCTCCATTCATAGAACTTCATTCGCCGATCTAAAGGCTTCGTAACCGCATTTATCTTTCATAGACCTAGATGATGAGTATTGTTTTGCGTGTCTTAGGTGTTTTGATGTTAATCCCATTATTTTAATTGCGTTAATTTAAATTACATATTACACCAACTTCGGTATCTTGTGTCAAAATACTGTAATCGACGTGAAAATTAATGAAAATCAAAATAATTTATAACGCAGCTTCGACGATCTATTATATTAACTTACAAAGAAACGAACGTAACGTATGCCTCAATAGTTTTGCCACGTTGTGTTTTATTTAAACTTGTACCTAGCTATCAACCATAATTAACAAGATTGAGAACTAAAATTAAATGAAGTGGTCCGTGATTTTCAACACGACGCAATTTTCTACGAAGATCTCGCATGTCTTGGGCGGCTGTACTATCTATCTCTCAAGTTTTTCTGTAAATCCTCCGTCTTAACTGTTCTTTATTTTCGGCTTGCCACCCTACATCATACACTTTTCTACTCAAAAGTGCCCAAAATTCTTCTATTGGGCGCACCTGAGGTAGATTAGGGGGATTGTCGTTTCATGGTACGAATAATATGTTGTGAGCGTTGAACCAGTTCTGAGTTTCCCTCACGTAATGGTGTGATGCTAAGTCTGGCCAAAACATTATATCGTCTTAAGCATGATTGTTTATTAACGAAATCATTCAGTTCGCCCAGACGATTGTGAATATAGCGCTGACTATCCAGTGCTTCGCCTCGTACACGCCCCACACAAGGCCCCGATACTTTTATGTAAAATTTTATCAGCAAATTTTGCCTTTTCTTTACATTTAACATTCTCTCGACAGTTTTCTATGTTATCAGTATATTTTGGACATTTTCTTCTTTTTCGATATTCTTGACTATTCCTAACCAGTTCCCTTCAAACTGTATTCTTAGAAGTTCTATATTGCCTTGCTAATTTCCTGATCGACATTCCAACTCTATTTGTTGTTCTTCTTGTCTGCTCTGGCTTGGGCAAAAGATCTGGGCCTTCCACTTTGTGAGATATTTATACATGTTATCCTTGTTCACAATCCGCTATTGTGCGATAAATAGTTCTGTGGGAAATATCTTGATTTTCAAATATGCAAAACTATTTCACGCTTAGGCATTTGCCCAACTAGATTTTAAATATTTTTTACGAAAATCTCATTTGTAAGCCATTTTAGTACAACTGATTTCTAAAACTGAAATGTCAAAGTGAAGACAGACTCAGAGAAATTTTGTTTCCAAAGCCAACGTAATATTTTATCATTCTCGCGTATTTTAGATCTATTATATTTTGTGCCAAAACTTTTGAGACACGTTATACTTGTACATAAAAAAAATATATTCTTTAAACTAATAATTTAACAGTACAGGTCAGTCCATAAGTCAGCACTCAATGATTAAGGTTGAACCGGAATCGTGGCGGGCCACTATTCTCATATATGCGGAAACAATAAGGACCCCTGTTGTTGGTAGATGTGCCAAATCTGACATCTTCGCTTTTCCAAGAAGGCGATCTACTGTCCATTACCTATACCACAAAAAATTACAAACATCTTCGGACGAATTCAAGCTGTGTAAGAATATTAAAGTCCTATTTCTAGTGTTCTTTTGGAAGGCTTTGTAAAAACAAAACTTCACTTAAACGTTTCCCTTTCAGTCTGGTTCGTTGCTGGTTGACGATTTGTGCCGCTTTAGAAAATAAACGTTCAGATGGAACTGAAGTTCCCACCATCGTCAAGTATTTGTAAGCAACTGTATGAAGTTTAGGAAGCTGAATCTTAAGATCATTCCAAATTTCCAACGAGTTCTCATTGAGTCTTCTTACCTACGCAAGTAAATAGAGAACTCGTCAGAAATAGCATCGTCAGACTTCGCCATCTTCCCACAAAGAAAAGTTCTGGTTGATCAGAACGATCTAAAGAATCATATTCCACGGCCTCATTTTGTACTATAGTTTTCATCAATTCTTGGACTTTTGCCACAGCCGATGAGCAAGCAATTGGGTCCGTAAAATGCATTTTTTCTCTCTATAACACCCATTCTCTTGTCAATCTCTTTAAGGACCAGCGACTGCACTTCTTTGGCAAGAGAAGAAAGAATTGACAATTATGAAGCATCGGTGGTGCATTTTTATGACGAATGATTATGGTATTAACGATGGTGCGAAGCTCCAACATCTCTCGATCATATAATATGTAGTATTCCATCTGGCTATATTGCTCTGTTTGAACCAAATCACAATATCTTTGACTTTAGTTATTTAGTTTTGCTCAGCTCTGTACACTGTTGTATAGAATTTTGTGCCACCAAATACAAAGTGTGAGCTAAACATGGTATGTGTTTTTTTCCAAAAGACAAATCGACGGCCTCTACCATGTTGGCCGCGTTGTCTGTCACTACAGCCGAAACTTTGTCTTTGTCAATACCCCATTCATTACAAGTTTTCAGCAGCATTTCAGCGATGTGTTCTGAAGTATGGTGTTCATTTGGCTGGTACACTCCAAGAGTAATTGAATATAGTTCATTGCCGACACCGAAGTGTGCTGTTATTGCTAAAAAACTTCTCATGGTCATTGTTTCAGACCACATGTCGGTAGTAAGAGTAAGGTTTTCAATATTTGACAACTTTTCTTTGTAGACTGTTGATAATGTTGCGTATTTATCATCAACCCATCGAGTCAACGTAGTCTTATTCGGAATTTTATAATGTGGCGCAATGACTTTGATCAACTTGCGAAAACCTTCATTTTCAACAATTGTAAATAGTTGGTTGTCTTTACATATCATATAAATTAATACATTATTTGTTTTTAAAGTTTTATCATCACTCGCCGAGAAAGCCTAAATTTCTTCAAAACTTGACGTAATAGACTTTTAACGTTTTGGAGCTGGAGTAGCAGGAACATATTCATCGTCTTTTGAAGAGTCAGATTTTTATCAGCTGTAGTCAATTCTAGCGAATCAGCAACTTTAGGGACTGATTGTGTATTTTTATTTATTGTATCGCTGTCGATATTGGAATTTTTCGAACTTTCATTATTTAACTCCCGAAAAGCAGCCTTATGTATATTTTAAATCGATAAATTCATCAATCGATAATATCAGAACATCAACAAATTATTCGAAAAATGACTGTTACTCATGTTCACATGAAAATAAATGAGTTAACCTAACCTTCCTTTATTACTTTACTTACCTGTCCAATCGAACATGTAAACACACGATGAGATTTTACTCTAATGAGTATATTATATCCAAATCCAATCCTATTCCGTTCTGTAAAGTGTGCACACTCACGGCCCAACTACAACCAAATGTAATTTAACATTCTTATTGGTTTGTGTTGAATTGACCTTAATTAAATATAGAAAGATCATAGAGTAACAAAGATTGTATTTGTTAATGTGCGTAATCACTTTTAGATGTCAGTTCAATAAAGACTTTTTACAGTAAAGAACATTATATTAAAATTATTCAGTAGGTTATGAGCCCAGAACGTTCCTTATAGTTTAAGAGTAATGGTAGAAGTTACGGTTCTTTATTATAAAGGAAATAATTGGATCAAATCAAACATATTACGCCGTTATCTGGTGAAGCTGAATGGCCTATGTGGAAAAACGAGGTTCTCCATATTTTACCTGAGCAGTTTAATACGTATAAGTCGAGTTGGATGTTGCTTTCAACCGATAATAGTAAAACGTTAGATGAGCTGGCAGTACAACTTTGTATATTTGAGAGGAATTTTGCTACAAGCAAAAGCGCAGATCAAGAAGCTTTCATCGCAGAAAAATATAAAAAGGTACGAAAAAATAAAACTGAAAAAATTAATTATTGTTGAGAAAAGTCACATTGGGCAAAACAGTGTAAAAAGTGGATTCCTGATAGCAGTCCTCCCAAAAACAAGCCATAAACATCAGCTATGACTAAGGCAGACGCAAGTATGGCAGTACTGTCTCTAGAGGAAGAAGTCGTGGTTATGGAACAGGATGATAAATCAATTTGGTGGGTTGACGATGGGGCAACAAAGCATATCACTAATACACTCATATACTTTAACGAATTTAAGAAGTTTGATACTTCATGTAGTATAACGGCTGCAGGTAGAGAAGTGCTTGGAGCTGTAGGAAAAGGTACTATTCAGGTGATGTCGAAAAACAAGTATGGTAAAGAAGAATTGCTTACGTTAAGCGATGTATGGTATGTTCCAGGAATTTCAAAGAATCCTTTTTCAATAATAGCAGCACATGACAAGAACGAAAGTAAAAGTATGTTTACATCAACTGCTACAAAATGTACTTTTAAATTTTGTAAAATTGAAGTAAATGGAGCTAGAGAAATCCATGAAGGTTTATACAAATTAGACATTAAACCTATCATTCTAGAGACAGAATTTCACTGTAATTTACCTGAAAATGTTGCAGTTATTCCATGAAAGATGGGGACATCAAGATAAGCGCTACGTAAAGACAAAATTTGAAATAGAAATGGGGATAAAGGTCAAAATGGACAATGAGATTTGTGAAGCTTGCATCTATGGCAAGATTCATCGATTGCCTTTTGGTACAAGAGAGAGGGCAACCTATGTTGGTGAAAGAGACTTATCAGATCTAATAGCGCCTTTTGATTTGTCATTTCAAAAGTATAGATATTTTTTAATTTTTAGAGACAATTACTCGCAGATGAGAATTGGTTATTTGTTAAGACAAACATCAGATGTCACGAATAGACTAAAAGATATGATTACTTTAGCACGTAGTGCAGGTCATTTTGTGAAAGAACTGTTGTCTGATGGAGGTGGAGAATTTGATAATGAAGATGAAAGTCATTTTTTAGAGAAAAAGGCATCATTCAGAGACTGACAGCGTCATATACTCCCGAGCAAAACGGTGAACGTGTAAACAAAACAACAGTGGAAATGGCCAAGACATTTAAACATTCAAACCCAGAAATAAAGTTTCCACCAGATATTTGGGCAGAATTAGTTTGCACAGCAATCTATATGTTAAATCGAACTGGAAAATCATCAGTAGAAAACCTCCGTTTGAATTGTGACATGGAAAAAGACCAAGAATAAAACATCTAAGAATAGTAGCACCTGCTTGTGATTTTCATATTCCAGTTCATAGAAGGAGAGAGATGGATAAGAAAGCGATAAAAGGTTATCTTGTAGGCTTTGACGGTGATGAGCGTTATAGAGTTTGGGTAGAAGAAGAAAGTAAAATTCATGTATCGAGAGATGTAAAGTTTCACTAGCGCCTGAACATTTGTGCAGAACTACCAAATAATATAATTCAACCCGAAAGCCAAGATAGTACACTCGAATTATCCATACGCTCGACGAAGACTGAAGTTAGCTCAGATAAGACAAAAATTAAAGATGACGAAGAGGAAGGAAGATGTTCACATTCGTACAATTTAACAAATCGTCCAGAATTGAAATTTCCTGTTCTTTATGAAGAATGTATTTATCTAGCCGAAGATTTTTTGTATAACATTGTTACACCACAGTCATATAAAGAGGCACTTGAAACAAAGGAGAGTAGTCATTGGGAGAAAGCTATGAATAGTAAAATGAATTCGTTAAACGAAAACCAGGCTTGGAAATTAACAGAGTTGACAAATGAGTCTAAAGCACTTCCTAGTAAGTGGGTTTATCGAGTGAAGACGAATCCAGGTGGTAGTATAGATAAGTTTAAGGCAAGATTAGTTATTAAAGGCTTTGCTCAGCATCAAGGAAAAGAATACAACCAAACATTTAGTCCAGTAGCAAAATTAACAACAATAAGATCAGTTTTAAGTGTGGCAGCTAGTGAGAAGATGCATCTTCAACAGTTTGACGTAGTCATGGTATTTTTATATGGTGAACTAAAAGAGACCATATACATGAACCAACCAGTAGGTTATAGTGATGAGACCGGGAAGGTATGCAAGCTAATGCGTAGCTTGAATGGATTCAAGCAGGCGTCCCTATGTTGGAACCAGAGGTTCAACAATTACCTTCTAAAACTAGATTCTACTTGTATTGTACATTGATGATGGATTGGTAGTAGGAACATCTAAAGAGGATTTAGAAATTTTAACAGATTTGGGAAAAAAATTACAGCAAAATCCGTAAACCTTTACTTGGACCTAGAGATCGAAAAATCTGAAGAAGGCATAAAAATAAGTCAAAGAAGTTATGTTAAGAAAGTTTTGCAAACGTTCGGATTTGATAATTTCAGACCTGTTTTAACTCCAATGATCAAATCATCAGAGACAACTGAACTATGGAAAGAAAGTACAAATGTAGATTTTCCATATAGACAAGGAATTGGTACTAATGTACTTAATGGTGGCAACTAGGCCCGATTTAGCCTACAGTGTGGGTTATTTATCAAGATTTTTGGAGAATCCCAGTCCAGAAAATGTAGTACAATTAAAGAGAGTTTTACGATATCTTGCTGCTACAAAGAACCTCGGTATTCTATACAAAAGTATTGCGTTTCCCGAGACAGAAAGTTACAGTGATTCAGACTTTGAAGGCTGTACAACTACTGGTAAATGAACTTCAAGTAAATCAACTTCAGGAATAGCTTTTCCTTTTGCCAATGGGGCGATTTCATGGTATAGTCAAAGACAAAGTGTTGTAGCAACTTCAACTACAGAAGCAGAAATCATTGCAGCAAGTGAAGCAACGAAAGAACTGATTTGGCTGACTAGATTATTTAAAGAAATTTGACAGTTAAATCAAGCGCCCATTTTGCAAGTTGACAACTCAGCTGCAGTAAAATTAGCTGGCAACCCAGAAATGCATCGTAGTACGAAACATATTCGTATCAAGCATTTTTTTGTTCATGAAAAAGTTACCGAGGGTTCTATTACAATTCAGCAAATTCCTACTAAAAGGCAATTGGCTGATATTATGATAAAGCCTAGATTACAAGGGAAAGTGTTGAAGTGACAATTAAATATAAAAAGATCATAGAGTGTTATAAAGATTGTATTTGTTAATGTATGTAATCACTTTTAAATGTCAGTTGAATAGAGTTTTTACAATAAAGAACATTATAATAAAATTATTCAATAGTTTTTACTCAAAGCTCATCGAGACAACCGAACAATAACAAACGATTTTTATTTATTCGCTCTCGCGCAGTGTTGATAATGTCACCAAGGCTGCAGGACACCAACCAACAGGTTTAATTTTATAACTTCTAAATCAATTAAATCAAAGCAACTGAACGAAAACACTAATAGGTATCTATAAAGTATAATCGTTAGTTGGTTATCATTGATTCGATGTTTTGTGAAAATAAAATAAAAACATCGATGCATCGAGTAAATCAATAGCTTTTCAAGACACCGGATCGATTCGATGCATCCTACTGTAAACATCGAGTGAATTCGATGCATCGATGTATATCGAATATCCCTAGTTGTTAAGTATATAGAGGTCTCAGTCGAGCTCTGACCAACTTCTGGAGCGGAAATAAAAAAAAACTACTTAATTTAATGATTTTTAATTTTATTGACGTTTTTGGTAGGAGTGGAATTTATTTGCATTATTCATTTGTATAATAATTAATAAATTAAAATTACACTTAATAACTAGTTGTATAATTCACAAACAGCTAAATTAAGTAAGCGTTTTTGCTAGAATGTGTAAACAACTAAAATATACATTAACAATTCTAAATCTTAGTATGTATAAACTGAATATATAATTATTATTGTACCTGCGATATTTGCATTTACGACCTAGTTTTTAATGTGTCGTATTATATTCGTATATAAACACGTTAATATTTAAATGTAAAATGACGTTGAACGAAAAAGCTGAAGTTTAAAGAGAAAATGAATGAATTATGCAAGTAGAGATATTTTTCTCTGAAAGTTGTGTGTATATATATGTGTATATATACACGATGCCAGCAGCCAGTTTTTGCTAGAAAATGCATTATTGTAATTTACATACGCTTTTCCTGTCAGTTACGTATAATATCACTTATAAGGATGGAAATTAAAAAAAATGACAACCTCCACTCAATTTGACTTATTAATTTTATCCTTTGAGTCATGTGGACGATTATTTCATATTTTACAATTTTTCATGGTTACTTTATAAATATTAAACTCACTTTTTTAAATTATTGTTATTATTTTGACCTAAATGTCTCCTTTTTATTTTTGTATGAAAAGATTATTACTTATCATGACATGCATGTTTTACTTGTTTCATTTAATTCACTCATTAAAATCAAGTTAATTTATTTCTTCATTATTAAGTTTTCCTACTTTGATATAACCATTCTAACTTGCACCATTGAGTAACTCAATGCTTGCACTTTATATCCATCCATACATTTATAAATCTTCAGAACTCCAATTTTGGAAAGAAAGATAAAAATGAAAAGCCCCAAGCTATACTAATTTCAGTTATTACATTTGAGAATAAATAATAAAAACTAGATATTACTAATTGGGTATTAATTACCAGCTAATTTTGAAATAAAGCTTCATAGTGTGTATAATTTAACAATTGAATGAAGTAATTAGCAAACTAATTACACTTCTATATTTCGTTTCAGCATTAAATGTAGTGAAGCTTCTTTTTCTTTTACTAGTAATCCAAATTAAACAAAAACGTTTTGTAACGAACGCATCGAATGACATTCAAGGGTTTACTGAGACAAAAATAGAAAAAGAAGAATAAATACAGTAATTTCCTGTTTATATTCACTTCAAGCTCTCTTTTTTTATTTGAAACTTTTATTTTTCAGTGCCTTGCCCATTTACCTTTGGTATCAACGTGCCATTTTAAAGCCTAGTAAACCTTCTTTGGACATAATGCGAATAATAGAATTTGAAATGTATAAAATTGAACATTTGAAATAATAAACCTGGGTAGCCGCCACTGTTTCAAAAAAACGTTGTTTTCGGGCAAACTGAACTAGTGACAATAGGGTCCATCTGTAAGGGCATGTGTATATTGTTTGAATTTACGAAAATTGGGTTCTGGTGCAAATACCCCACTTCTCATTGGGGTCCTTCGAGCCGGAATATTAAGGGGATTGGTCGTGATTTCATATTACAGTGATTTGTGCGCACGTAAACTTTTATGCGAATTCCATTCCACATGTTTGCTTTGTAACATTGTTTTTTTCATTTTTACGCATTAATTGCTATACAACTATGAGAGAGATCACTGCAGTACAGTCCGCCAACTCAAGTTGTTTACCTGAATCAGCGAAGTTATCATCCGGAACTCACTTACTGACCAAGCCACGGAGATGTCGGGAGATGTGCGATCGACAGGCACCTACTTGGGTCAAACAGTGTACATCCAGGCTTTTCTCTTTTTAAACTACAACAATGCTACTACGTAATAAGGTTGGTTTTTCATAGACACAGCCAATCAAGAACTTCATACCGTTCGAAAACAGAATAGTGCAATTATTGTGGGACAGTTGGAATTTATTTTATTAAAAAAAATATTACAAGCCAAAACTACATACATATATTATAAAATCGATAAAAAGATAATGAAAAACGGATAAATAATGTAGCGTCCCCCAGGTACCCTATCTTGAAAAGCGTAATTTGAACTTATTTGCAATAATTCAAATTCGCTAAGCAATTTATCTTGACTTGACAGACAAGAATGTCACTATTACTCAAATTAATTGCCTGCCTTACTTTTACTTTTCGCGCAATAATTAAAAAAGAATTTATTTACAAGTTAATTCAAATTAAAATCAACGCAGTGGCGGTTCACCAATGAAACCCACTTTATTCATAAATAAGTAATTGCACAAGTACATTAATAAATCAAATAACACAAAAAACAATGAAAGGGTTAAATATATAACAAAACATTATTAAATCAGGTTAAAGTGCGTACAAAATTATAACATTAAGAGAAAATGAATAAAAAAGTTTAGTTACACAGAAACACAATAATAAAAAAAAAACACATGGACTCACACGCACAATTGGGTCATAAATAATCAAAATAAAAATCATAATAGAAATCTCAACACCAAACATGTGGCTCTTTAAAAACCAATCATGCCGGTCTTTATGTAAATAAGCACATAAAACAAATTACGTTACATATAAAATACAACAGTGAAATTGCACAGGTGATAAGGCAAAGGCGAGGACAAAAGAAAATAGACAAGGAATTTGCACGTACCCAATTGCTTAGTGACCACTAAAGCACAGAATACTTAAATTAAATTACAATAAAGCAGATACAAAGACAAATCAGCTCGCAGGCAAATAATTCTACTTAAGCAAACTGTCAAAAAAAACTCATTAAAACAAAGCCTTACAAGGGTAAGTTATAAATAGATCACTAACATCGTGACCGATATGTGAGTTTGAGTGCGTTAGAAAAATACCGTGCTCCCTTCTCCGGTTACACACCCATCTATACAACAAATAAAAACAGTAGAAATAAAAATTCGAGGTGTTTAATGGTCTGGCTTGGGAGTGTATACCTACTGGCAATTGACTTTTACAATTAGTAACCAGCGGTATCCTATACCCATTCACCAGCCACCTTTACACAATTATAAATATAACCAACAACCAACAATGCTAATTTGCACAAATATCTAGTGAGAGGGCCCTGTACTGTATTTTTATTTTAGCAGATTTCAACTTAATGAATCCGCGTACGAATAAGATACCTTTGCAATACAATGTTTGGTATTTAATATGTTATCTAGGTTGGTAAAAATGATTTTCTACGAGCTTTCAGTTATATAAGAATACATACTTACACTAGAATAAATATTCCCTTAATTGATCATAGGCACAAATCGTTAACCTACTCGGTTTAACTTCAAAAAGGGTGACTGTTATTTATAGATTAAATGTTTGAAACACACATTACAACTAACGTTCGAAAGAATAGACAAATTAGTGTTGGCTAATTCAAAAGAAAATGTACACGCACGAAATATTTTTCAAGACAGTTTGTTTGCAATAAAGGTATTTAATTAACCCAAAAATCGATCTGGCTCGATTGACATTGTAACTGTTACTGCCCTTCCCGCGATAACCCAAACAACTTCACTCCCGTAATCAACCCCCATCTTTCAAAAGTAATATAAAAAAACAAGAAACATTAATTTCCGTTGGAACAGTTTCATGTTATTTATTGCACGACATCTTAATTTTAAAAAGATGCATTCGTCCGTAACAACCTTAATTCAGCTCTCGAAGTTTCCAGTAACAAACAAAGATATCTTTTGATCGCGGTCTGTACCCACACAATTACTTATTAAGCTAGTGACATTACTTTTTCAACAAGAACGAGCATAATAAATTCCAATGATTCGTTACACCCCTTCAGTAAAGCATTTTTAAGCATGCACCTGCCACTCACACCCACAACATGTGTTTTACAACCCTAGACAAATACAAACAATCCCAAATTCCTTACATAAAAAATCTATAAATAAAATATTTTGAAAACATTAGCAAATTACGGCGTATTATCAAGATCTTAAAATCCATTAATTATCTTTTCTATCGTGGTAACAATGGCGATTTGACAAACGTTTATTACAATAATAAAATTTTCACGGTCCGCCACCTACAATAATAATTCAACAAAGAGTGTTTCTCAATAATTCAGGTAAAAAGAAATCAATAAGATCTTAATCGCTGAATCTAATTCTGAGTCCAGTTCTGTAGTGCTCTGTGAATGCAGTTGTGGACCTGAGAAGTTTTTACTATGAGGACGCAATGTTGTTCTCATTAATGCTCTGTTCAAGCCTACGTTTCCATTTGCAATGGTAAGATAGAACACAATTGCATTTTAAGTTATATACAACGGAGATAAAATTTGCACCCGAAGAACTTTGCAATAATAAAGAAACTATTCGATTATTTCAACAATTATTAAGGGATTTGGTTTTATAATCCACTGCAGCTCCTAGGAATGTCAATTTCGTGACTGAACTTTTTATATTTTGGGCGATTTTCGTATTTTCATTAAGTATTCAATCTTATCAGATATACAGGGTGTCCCAATAGTGCGTATTCGGTCGATAGCTCCTTAGCCATTAAGCTTAGAAGATAAGTTTAAATACGAAAGTAATCTAAAAATAGTTTGGTTTCTACAGGGTGTAATATAAAAGCGGTACAATATAGAACTTTTGATTTTTAAATAGAACATCCTATATATTATTTTATTTTTCGATTCTCCTTATAATTTTACATCTTTTTTATAAGATTTACTTACAAGCTAAATCTTACAGTTTTTGAGATATTTGCAAAGTTAACTAAAAACTGACATTTTTATGAAGTAATTGAAGTAGGCGTATCTCAGATATTTTTAAAGATAAAAAAGTAATCTTTGGTACAAAATTTATTCATACATGAGCTTACTTTAATCTATTGTCAAAATTGGATTTCAATATACAGAGTGATCACAAAAATTAATTCAATAACATAAATTTGAAAATGCTATATCTTCATTTTTTTAAATGGCACACCCTATATTTTTTTAATGCCTTGTCTTCGTCTATTAATCGGCTTCATTTCTGTTAAATATGTTCTATACCTATCTCTAATAGTTTCGAAGATATTTAAGTTTGTTCAATTTTTTTCGTTGATAACACTGAAGAAGAGTAATATTAGTCGGGCAAAGCAAGCTATGAATACATAAGAAACTAAAAAAACATATTAACTGAAATACAAACACTTAAAATTATAATAAATGATCAATGTGACCACCATTTTGTTGCTGGAAAACATGTCTATTGACTTGTGTTATGGGTGCGTGTAAGTTTTCGTGTTATAACGGGATTATGGAAGGAGCTGACTACTATACCACTTTTTTTGCATCGATCTCTCCATTTGCACACAGAAATCTCCCCACTACTGGCGTAATTGTATTGGCCTATTGTCGTTTCTTTGTCTTTTTTCTACCAGTATAGTTCCTTTGTGCACAATGAAGTTCAGCATAAACGCACAACAGGAGTATGCAGCGACCCATACCTTGAATCCACGTTTTATAAGCTTCATAGACATGTATTGCTTAAGCACGCTACGTCCTTTGAGAGCTACCATACTGTCGTCAACTGCTGGGTCCATTGGTGACGTAAACAAATTATGATACACATCATTCAAATGCGCAATTAGTGGTCGCACTTTGTAAAGCTTGTCATAGTCATCTGCCGTTTCATTAAGGATGTTTGCTTTGTCATTTAGGTGCACCAAACGTAAAATTTTTAAAACGCTTTTTTGTGTCATAATAATCTTTTAAACACGAACGCTTTCATTAGCTTAGCAATACAACCTTATAACTGGGAATTGATGGAAACCGTAATAATAAAAATTGTAAAAAGATCCTTCAATTCTGGCACGCTAATGTCTAAATTGGTATCCACTTGAGACGCGTAATTGTTCGATTCTCTATGTTCTCGATTAGTATGTTGTTCAAGAATTGAAAGAGTTCTCCTAAAATAGTGGTTCGGAGTTTGAGATGCTTCATTATCTGGTGTTTCATGTTCAGACGAATCATGCGAAGGACTATTCCATATATTGTTTAGAGTTTCAGTATTTTCCGTATAGTCTGGATTCACTACAGAATCGTCGTCACCATTCTCGTTTGTTGTTGACGGCATACTATCCAGCATACTTCCTTCAAAATCGTATTGATTTTCGAGTACTCTTGAAGAAGTGCTCGATAATGAAGCGTTTCCTTTTTTTGTAAGCTTGTTATGAGATGACAATTGGATCAAAATCGTCTGCGTCACTGTCCCCATCAAATTCAGAGTTTTCTGCATGCTCATCTATAACAGATAGTACCAAATAATATTCTTCATCTAAAGTTATATTTGCTAAATTTATATGAGATTAGAAAGAGGGTTGTTTTGGGCAAAAATAAGAGTCCTAAAAGATTTCCATTTACGTAGGTACAGATTTATGTCGAACAGTATGTAAATAATTATTCTAAATTAAGGTACTAATCCGATGATATAATACTTATCAAAACAGCCGTTATATTTGTATGAAAAGCATATAAACGTAACACTTACCTTGAAAAATGTAGGACCTACCAACTATTTATGTTTTACATATATCTAGATCGCTTTTCTCCCTCAACTAACATCCAAACAACTGTTGATTCCAACTGAAATACAGGTACTCCGATGGGTAGTGGTCATGAGCATAGGTATCAGAATCTCACAGTTCATTTTTATGGACGCGTTTAATAAATTGACCACGACGCGTCAAAGGGTTAAAACCATGGAAATGAAAGCCTTCTAACACAAAGAGAGCTGTATGATTTAACTGGAGATGGTCTCTCTGACATTGAGGTGAAATATTTAGTGATGATACTTTGAGACTTCTCAACTGAATAAAAGAGAATAGGTTGATGTAGAAGACACTACTGATGGTAAAGACATAAATCACAAAGAAGAGATGAAAGAGGTCTACCAAGTACATTGCAATATCCTAAATTATCTGAAAAACGTAATGCTAGAAAACAGAAGTGTTGGGACAGCAATGAATTAACATAAAAAAGACTAGTTGAAAATCAAACATTACGTTTATAAATTCTCAAGTACAGTGATATCATTATTAAAAGTGACGGTACTGAAATTGAATCCCCTGTTACATATTTTTTAAAGTATCTTACAAATAGGTTGTTCAGCCCAATGAACAAATGAAGAATTTTTATAAATCAACAAGTTAGATTTATTCCCCCCAAGTGTTGAAGAATTAAAAACATCTCTAGGAATACACGTCATTATGGGTAATCTCCGATATCCTCGAGTAAAAATTTATTGGAATGAATAACAGTACAGCATCTCATTATTATCTTAGAATATGGCATTTAACCGTTTTTCAAACTTACGTGAAAATATGTATCTCGTCAAGGTACAAGAAAAGCCACGTAATTACGTGAAGAGGAAACCAAATCCCTGGGGAATAAAGATTTATGGTCATAGTGGTCTTAGTGGGATAATCTATGGTTTCCTTTTGGATCAAACATCAACAGCAGAAACCCAGAAATGTATGGACCACTTCCATCTACGGTTGTAAAATTATCAAAGAATAGAGTACATAATCAAATCATCAGTTGTACTGTGACAGTTTTTTTTTATTTTGGCAAATGCAAACACATATATGCTATTTGTGCTGAAAAAATAGATAGGTTCAAGAATACATGTTTTTTCCTCGGATAAAAGCATGAAAATCATGGGAAGAGGAAATAATTATTAATGATGGTCAACATATCATGACTATGTGGTTCGATAATAAGGCGATGGGTAGTGGCAGTGAACTTCCTCGGTGTAAGTAAAAAGGGTCTTGTGAAAGATGGAATAACAGCGAAAAGGGTAAATTAGGCATTCACTTATCAGGTCAAGCAAATGAACACTAGCATGTTCACGTATGCAATAGACTTTATGTATAAACTCCTGGCTGGCAAATAGAGAAGATGTTATTTCTTGGAGTATAAATGAATAATGAGTTGCGGATCTATTCAGCTTCAGAGCAAAAATTGCAGAGCCTAATTTTTGTAGGAAAAGTTTTTTTCAAAAAAGACAGGACCACCATCGTTGACTCCAACAGGGTCTCCCGGTACGCTTGATACTAGTACTCCTATCCAAATTACAAAAAAGTTGAAGTAAGAAGTACCTTCTGCTGCTGACGAACAGTATGTGAATAAGTTTTATCGTATTCATCTGATAAATACATTTATTTGGAATAAAATATGTTTAATAAATATGACACATTTCTATGTGATATTTTTACGGTTGTTCTACTCTTTACAATAGGTTTTAACAGGCACTTGCTTTTTACAGAACTGCACGAGAAAATTTGGGATAGTAATTTATTTACTATCTAAGTGTACAAAATGTTGACTGTATTAAAATCGTAAGATCTGTTACCAAGAAAATTTGAAAACCTTTGATTTTTTTTTAGTAAAGTACATAACCATGCTGACTTACGTTTTTGAAACTCTTCGTGTTACGTTTCCAGATACTCTGAATTTTTAGGTTTAAAGTTTTATACTTTTTCCGGAATTTTGCTTACGTGGACTATTCTATTCAAATGATATTTTTGGAGCCAGGGCGGCTAAAAGCCTCTCATTTTCTAGCTGGAAAGCAGTATAACACACAATAGCTTATACTGGGTGCTTTAGAAGTTAGAGCTATTTTTGTGTACCATTTTTTATTAGTTTATGTAGCGCAAATATAGTAACACATAATTAAGTAATCAAACATTTTTTAATTTTATGAAAATTGGTATTTTCTGGTATTTTCTTGAAATAACTATCTTGTATACAGGGTAGGTCAAAACGTACTGGCGATATATTCTCATTTTTTCAAATTGTACACCCTGTATATTTTTATAAATATTCACCGCTTTTATTTAATTTCAACTAATCCGCAATATTTTGAGCTGGCTGTGGAAGAGTAAATGTGAAAATAATATTTTTAATAAATAACACAACTTTTAAATGTGTTACATGTTTTTTTCTCAGCAGATGTCCAAAATCTTCTCAAATACTATGTGAAATAGCACGAGAAGTGTATTAAAAAAATTAAATAAAATGTCTCCCTTTGAGCAGCACTAGAGTTAAATCTGTTTTTAACGATGCGATTAAATTAGATTTATCTACCCAATGGGAAAATATTGTAAATTAATATAGTTTCTTTCAATAAATGTTCAAAATGGCGACCATCTTCCAAAACATATTTCCGGAGAAAAAAACGCTTAAAATTGATATGCAATTATCGTAACAATAAGTAGCTTAGTTTCTCTTTCTTCTGGACATAGGTTATGATGCAATAATAAAGGATAGATTAATCTTATGTGAATTGCCTTTGTTTTTCGTATCCGTTCAACTAACATTTTTCTTGTACGTGGCCCTTTTAAAGTTTTCGAGGAGTGGTAAGTGTTTGTGCTGGGTAGCTTTTCACTATTAGCGAATTTTTATACGGTTTAGTTTTCTTGAAGAATTATTACTCTTTGTTTACTGTGGAAGTTATTTACTTTTGATTTAGACGGGATGTGATTTTGTTGGATCATTAATCGCTCTAAAACTGTCTTTAGACCGTTAAGGTGAGAATGGAATTTGATACAAGTTAGTATAGACTTATTGGTGCATTACTATGTAAGCACTGTGCCAAACTGTCCTCGACAGGAACTATTGAATTTTGTGAATTTGGTAAGGGTTGATTATTGTATTGATCAATGTGTAACTGTTAGAAAGTGGTCATATTTATGTTTGGTGCTTTTAAGCTTATTTCTTTTAATAATTCACCAGACCTTTTTATTTTCTTTTGCATTGTGGTTGACCGCATTCATAATCATGTCAACATCTACAACTATGAGTTTGGTTTGTTAACTGTATTATATGATAATTTTAGCAAAGATATTATTTTTAATGTACTTAGTTCACGTCTAAGAGCATTTTACCTATTAATGAAATACAAATTAACTGCAAAACATTTCTTTGCAGTGATAAATTTTGAATTATTAATATTTTTGTATGTTTTTCCGAATTAAATTAATTAAATTGTAAAGTTGATCTTAGTGGAATTACATTTTCATAACGTTACCGAGCTAGTAGCGTAGTGGTGACACGACCTGCTTAGCATTCGGGAGGTAATGGGTTCGATTCCGTCTACCTTGTCTACCTTGTATGAGGTTTTTTCAGGGGGTTTTCCTCATACACATGTAGCGGCATGGTCACTGCGGAAGTGCACACCATGTGTGGCTACTTATGCGAATGCCATCAAAACCTTAACTCCGTTTCTTCCGATCCTATCCTGACCACACCCATCCTTAATCCCACCATGCATATATACGTAATGTATGTATGAAATGCTGGGAACCCATGAGCAGCCCGCCCTCCTCCTTGGGGGAGGGAGTGAAATACGTTAAAAAATATTTTTGGATAATGTATTTTTAATCTTTATTTAATTTTATTTAGGTTATCACTGACCAAAATTAATTTACGTTGAGTGGTTCAAGTAACATCGAAAGATAAGTTTCAATCAATTTGACAATCAATCGGTCGCATTTTGATTTAGCATTGACTGGCACACGAGACTCTTTGATATTTTGTTACGCGTGTGCGATTGTTTGATTTTTATAATAGGTATGTGTGTATGCATGATGTTTTTAAATTGATTTATTTTAAATTTAGAATGATAGGTGAAAATTCAGCGCTTGTTGTTTTGTAGGTGGAATTAAAAAACTAAGAATTGTTAGTTTATGTAAAGTTTATTGTGAGCTTTAATATTGGTATTTTGATAGAGGCTTATACTGAAAAAAGCAGTAGTAGTTGGGGTCTGTACAACGTTTTGTACAAAATTTTGTACAAATGGATGGGAGGGAGAGAGGGAGGTGGGAAGAGTAGAAGTAGGGGGAGTGATAGAGCGAGATAACTAGAGAGAGGGAGAGAGAGAGTGTGGGAGGGGCGGAAGAGGGAGGATGTGTTTCCGGTAAGTTGATTTAGGTGTTAGGCATGTATACTCCATGCCAGCCGGGGAGGTACCACCACCCTTACCATGGGCTCCTTAATATTGGGTCTCCGATTTTCTGAGCTCGGTAAGGGCTGCCGGTTACTTTTTCCATCATCCTTAATCTATTCTCATCCTTATTCTTCCTTCTCGCCCTCACTGTCTTCCTATCGGATTAAAAGTCTCAAATTAAAAAATAATATGGCTGTGGTTTCTAGGGTTATAAATTCCGGACGTAAAATCCTGCCCCATTCGGATGTCCGGGAGGGCAAGGCCCAAGCGACCTCGGTCATCGAAAGTATCAAGTTTCTGATTCACTACTGCAACATCCGCGGTATCAGGTCTAATCTTAATGCTATTCACCAACATCTTGAACAATTACAACCTGATATATTGTTTCTATCTGAAACACAAGTCTCCTCTGAAAGCGCCGAGTCACCCGACTTGCAATTTCCTCAATACCATCTTCACTCTAACTTTCGATATAAAGGAGGCGTATGTGCGTACATCAAGGACAGAATTGCTTGCAAGAGGGTTTCTTCCTTAGAAAATAAAAATTTTGACGTGATTTGGTTTAAACATTCTGGTCCTAATTTTGTGAAATTCTACTGTTGCATTTATAGGTCTCCTAATGACAGCAACTTTCAAGACTTCTTCGATTACCTTAGTATGAAAGTTGACTATCTCCTGTCTCAGTTTCCATCTTGCGATATCTCATTTGTAGGCGATTTCAATGTTCATAACTCTAGTTGGCTTCAATTTTCATCTACTACAAATCCCGCTGGTCATAGTGCAAAAAAACATTTGCTATTTCATGTGATCTCACACAAATGATTTCTGAACACACAAGAATCCCTGATAACCCTAACCATACTCCACATCTTCTAGATCTCTTTCTTACATCAAACCCTCTTGTTTATAAAACTTCCGTTCTTTCGCCTTTAGGTCTTTCCGACCATTGTCTAATAAAAATCATTTCTACTGTACCTAATTCCACTGTTGTTCGCAAAACCGATAGAACCTTGTGGTGTTTTAAGTCAGCTCGATGGAGTGATTTACGGGATTTCTTTGCAACCTTTCCATGGCGTGAATATTGTTTTAAGTCGTCCTCTTCTTCGGACATCGCTCTTTCAGTATCTGAAGTCATCCTCATGGGAATGGAGTTATACATTCCGAAAAAACAGTACCGTGTAGGTCATTCACGTTCCCAACCCTGGTTCAATAAGGCTTGTTCTGATGCAATATCTTTAAAAAATAAATGTTACATTAAATGGAAATCTAATAAATCGGTCGACAGTCATGTAGAATACGTTGGTGCTAGAAATATCTGCAAAAGTTCATTCACTAAAACTAAAAAGTTGTTCGAACAACGAAAATGCAATGAACTAGCTACATCTCCTTTAGGCAGTCGTAAATTTTGGTCTTTAGCTAAAGCCAGTAATAAAAACTTTGGAACATCTTCATTTCCCCCCCTGACATCTATTGACGGATCCGTAGTTGCTGATTCTGTAGACAAAGCCAATGTTTTTGTGGATTTGTTTGCATCAAACTCGTGTCTCAATGATTCTGGAAAAGATGTGCCTCTAGTCAACTCTTCTTCATACGCTATGAAACCAATTCATTTTCGGTACAAGCTCTTGGAATCGATCATCAGTAGGCTTGATCTTAATAAGGCGACTGGCCCAGACGGTATCCCAGCTATTGTCTTAAAGAAATGTTCTCCCGAACTAGTACCAGCCCTACCTAAGCTCTATACGATCTCTATATCTTCTGAGGAATTCCCTTCATCATGGAAGTTAGCAAATGTTCAACCTATTCCCAAAAAAGGTGATAAGACCGATCCCTCAAATTACAGACCAATTGCCATCACTTCCATTTTGTCTAAAATCATGGAAAAAGCCATCAATCAGCAACTGCTCACGTTCCTTGAAACTAACAAACTCCTTAGTGACCACCAATATGGGTTTCGGCAAAGTCGTTCAACAGGCGATCTTCTTTCATATGTGACCCAAGTTTGGAACAATACAGTAGAGCAGTCCGGTGAAACAGTTGTAGTCGCTTTAGATATCTCAAAGGCATTTGACCAAGTTTGGCATAAGTGTTTACTTGCCAAACTCACCTCGTTTGGGTTAAATGATACGCTCATCAACTGGGTTTCTAGTTTCCTTGATAAAAGACGAATACGTGTCGTAGTTGATGGCTTTTTCAAAAGAAGTTAGCATTAACGCGGGCGTACCACAGGGATCCGTTATAGCGCCTACACTTTTCTGCTGTACATAAACGACCTTATTTCTTCAACAACTAACCCCATCCATTGCTTTGCTGACGATAGCACTCTTCACTGTAGTTCATCTCAGTCTACTCATAGTGATAATCCACCTTCTATGTCAAATCAAGAAATTAAAGCTGAAATGGCAAATTCAATCAACAAAGACATTCAACGTATTCTCGAATGGGGAAGCAATAATCTAGTTAAATTTAATGCTAACAAAACTCAGTGTTGCCTTATGTCCGCCAAAAAGATCGATCATTTCCTGTTGTAAGTATGAATGGCGCAGTTCTTAAGTTTTCAGACTCTATTACTCTGTTGGGTATGACTGTATCTTCAAATCTCTCATGGGTTGACCATCTTCTGTCAGCTACCAAAACAGCTGCTCGTAAAATAGGCTTTTTGTACAGATCTAAGCAGTACTTTACCTCTCGACAACTCCTTTTGCTGTATAAGGCCCAAATTCGGCCTCATCTGGAATATAATTCTCACCTTTGGGTTAGTGCTCCCCAATACGCTCTCGATATCGTTGATCGTATTCAAAAGAGAGCGATTAGGCTTATAAATGACCCGTCCTTAACTTCTCACATACAGTCCCCTGAGCATAGAAGGATGGTTTCAGTTTTTTCTTTGTATTATCGTTATTACAACGGCTATTGTGCTGGTGAATTACATTCTTTGATACCATCTCCGGCTATCTTTGCGAGAAACACTCGGTTCGCTCATTCACATCACCAGTATGCAGTACAAATCTCCACTTGTCCTACCAAACGGGCGCAATCCACATTTTTCTACACGGCTTCTAAACTCTGGAATGATCTCCCTAGTTCCTGTTTTCCTCTCACTTATGATATGAGAAAATTTAAGGTAGCTGTTCATAGGCATCTATTGGCAATTCATTATCCATCCTCCTAAGTGGTTCGTATTTAGTTAGTTGAGATGTCGAAAGTAAAAGAAATATTTGAGAGGGACGCAGGCCTAAGGACTGCGGTTATTGGTGTAGCGGAAAGTATTTGTAGTACGTGTGTGTAGTGGATTAGATACAGAAAAGGGTGCCCACGCAGTAATTTGTCGCGGCTTTATTTAAAGCGATGCGTCGTATGCGCATTTTTTATTATTTACGTCAACAGCCCGCTAATATTGTAGAGCTTAGTGTATTTTGAAAATAGTGGAGTTTACGGTTCTTGATTTTTGGCTCAACCGTTTTGTATCCTAAACAGTTAAGAGTTGAGTAGAAATGCCTCCGCAAACCGCATTTTGTTTAGGAAGGTAATTGAACTATGGAAATCTCCGGACTTGAATTTATGTTGTGTAAATTTTATTTTATGACGCCAGAAGTAATTGCTGTACATTGTTGAATAGTAACGCGTTAAAGTACATTTACAATAATCATATTTCCTAAACGGAAAATTGATAGAATTGAGAAAAGTGATAGAATTTCGTGCAAAAATAGAATTTTCGATGATTTGAATTTAAGTATAAGGTGAAAGATGAAGGAAGTTTATTAGATTTAAAAGAAAAGTGTAGTGCTGTGTTGGAACTTGAAATTTAAACATATTTGTAAACTACATTTTAATATTTTTCATTTGATAAAATATGTTTTTACGTTGTTTTGTAAAGGAGGTAGGAGGAGTTATAATTGTAGTACTACTTTTTTTGTCAAACAGTTCTTGGAAAAAATTTTTTTTTACTTTGAACAACGAAATTCTAAAGAATGGATACTGGAAATTAGCAAATTAATCATGCAATGGATTTAAATGATGCATACACGTCTTCAAGAAAATTAACAGATAAATTTATTACAATTTCTTCTTATATTTTTACTCAAATTATTTTAAGAACATATTAATATTAGTACCTTCATTTTCACAAAAAAAAGTACGTGTGCGATTATAATCTTTAATTTCAAGAGGAGAGTGTAATATTTATACTCTGAATTTTGACATGGTTTATTAAATAAAATGTTTAGTGCTCATCTTTTTACAGCATGAGTACAATTAGTAAATTTTAAAGTTGTTAAAATTGTGGTAAAATTTTCGAAATTATAAATCATTCATTATTAGAATTCTTACTAAATCTCGTAAGGTTTAGTGTACCAATACGTATGCAATGAAACCGTCCGTAAGATTATATAAATGTAAAATAGTTTGCAAGCCGAGCGTACCGAGGTCCGCGACGGAATGAGAAAATTTGCTTTTTCAGATTTCAAAGTATTCTGTACCTTTGAACTTTGCTGCGTATCATTACCACGCTATGCTTGTACTTGTAAGCTAACGACTTTACAAACATCTTTAAAATCAAATCACTTAGGTAATATTAACGCTTTAAAATCTGACAGATTCTTTTTTAAATTTAAACTATAAGATGGAAAATATATGTAGAGGAGAGATAAATTACGTTTTAGATTTTTACATTTTAAAACTAGATAATACGGATAAATGAAGCTGAAGCATAGAATCCTGTCACTTGAATTTAATCCTTCTGAAATTAGCTCCATGTATTAAATGACAATTTTTGTTTTTGTTTTTTACTCTAAGAGTATCATGATAAATATGCTTCTACTTTATACTCACAATACCCATTCCATTTTAAAGCTACTTTTGTAAAGCCTTCATATATTCTTGTTGTGTAAAAAAATGGTAGACGAATTAAATCATATATTTAAATTTGCAAGGTCCTGGGGTTCTAATTGGTATTCATGTCTTTTTCTCGTATGCTGACTTCATTTATCATTTTCGTAGTCGTATATTTAGATCCTGAGCTTTTTTACTTTTAAATAAAAAAATATTTAAATCTTGAAATTATTTACACATTGTTCTTATAAGAACGTTCCTCGTTAAGGATAACGTAACACGTAAGGTGACATGAATAATAAACTGAAGGAAGTATTTCAAGTCATATTTTTTAGCATTAAACCCCTATCAGCATATACACTATATGCGTCTAGGAAACTCATTTTAATTACAAAGATTAAAAAATCGCTTAGAACGCGATGAAAGACACAAAGGCTCATATGATATATGACAACTGTATGCAAATATATGAATAATTCTTACCTATGCGTTGTTAGATAACTTTTATAAATATGGGCGTCTACGCGAGCGTCATGTAAATGAAGTCGACTCAGGAACTAATATATTTCAGTGTTTTAACACTTTGAGCGTTGGTCTGCCTGCAGCCGCTGTTTATATAGTGATATATCACGGGTAATTAGTGACTTACCACGTCAGATTTTGTTACATATCGGCAATCTCGGTACAAAACCTCGCCTCCTTTTGATACTGACGTATTAAGTGCTTATTATTTATTGCATATGAGCGATTATTTCACGTACGTTATTGCCCCATTACACAAAAAGAAAGAAAAGCATCGGCCCGGTAAATGGTACCTTGCGCCACGCCCTTCATATTCAATACAACGCGTAAAATCAACAATAATTTTTATCGTATTTAAAACAAAACGTTTTTAATTTAAACAAAAAGGTGGTCGTTTATATTAACAACGGCTCTGTTTTAAAAATATATTTCTACTAAAGATAATTACATACTTAGAAATTTATTACTGAATATTTTATGCTGTGTATTTCCATCCATTTGCGAGTGTCCGATAAGGTATAATTAAATGTATAATTATTATATACTTTCACGATGTAGACCGAGCACCAGACTAAACTACGGAATTATACAGTTAGTAGTTCGTTTAAATAATTTGACAGTTTTGTACAATAACACACACAAAATAAGAGAATAACCGAGCGTTTTAATTAAAAAATATTATTTCGACTTTATTGACGCAATTAATTTAATTATTAATTAAATCGTTTCTTTCGGTCTTTTAATTACTACCAAGACAACGTTATAACAATAAAATTTAAAACACGAAAAATATTATCACGCAAGGACAGAAATATGTTTTTTTTTTGCTATCTTTATTGCTAATTATTAAATTTATACTGTAAATTGTCTTTCATGAGAATTTATTGTAGGTGTACCATGTTGATGCATAACATTTTTCACTTAATTAGTTTTTAATTTAGTTGTAAATTATCACGTTTGAAACACTTAATTCAAATAAAAGGAATCAATGGTTTTGGATCTGGTTGTCTCCATCTTGTCTACGCCTTTACAAAATTCATGTTAAGACTTCTCTCAAACGATAAGAAACACGTTTTACACATTCAAAGCCTACTTGAAACGAATTTTTATGGTTATGCTCATGTATTAAAGTTGCAAAAAAAGTTAATGTACAGGATGTTTGAAAAGAATCGAGCTGGTGTGAATTGTATATATGTTTGCAAATTGAGGTTTGTAAATATGTAAAAACTATTGCTGGTGGCCAAATGAAACATTAGTTATTTTAAAAAATATTATAGCCGGAAGAATATCAGAAGATATGGAACCAAAAATTCTTAAAAAACATTTAAGAAGTCTCAAAAAGTTTTATAGTTGCTAAAAAACTCAACATTTATTTTAGTGTAAACCAAATATACGTAAGGATATTGAACCAATTAATAACATAATTGCGGAGTCATTCTTTTTGAATCATTAGTTAAAAAGTACAGCATGTAGGGGGTTTCAAAAATATTTTGGTACTGTTCTGAAATTTATACATTGTACAGAAATTGTACAGGAGGTTTCAAAATGTGTATACACTTTACAATAGTATTTATTTATAGGAAGATATTTTTACTAAATGCAGAATGGCCAAATAAAGTCATTTTTTAAATCTTTGGATCTGAATATTTCAGAAACCATTATTAAAAAATATTATTTTTCAAAAATTGTAAAGATTTAAATTATGTGGTCATTTTAGATTGTGTATCTACTGGTCAATTTTTTTACATACTCATTAATGGACACACGCGTTTTTTTCATACAAAATCGTGCAGTAGGGCTCTCTTTACAAAGTATACAATCTATCGTTTTGCCTAGACCAAACTCAAGTTTATGGTTATTCAAACAGTTATTCTTTCCACTAAATTATTAAATCGGTGAAGCACTACAGGGGACTAAAAATAAGGTTAGAGGTCATCTTGCTGCTCTAACTGTCCGCCAAAAAGCTGTCTCATACAAGATACACTAGCAAAATTTACAGTTCTGCGTGAAAACTCAATTATTTTAATATATGTGTTTTTGTGCACCACCTTCACAATTGTTTCTTCTCATTTGATCGTTAATCAGTTTATAATTATCAAAAGCGAAGCTACTACAAGTAGACGGACCTCCTCCTCTACACCGAGCTAGTGGAGTCGTGGTAACATGATCTACTTACCATTCGGGAGGTAATGGGTTCGATTCCGTTACCGTCCATTTTGTATGATGTTCTTTCAGAGGGTTTTCCTCATACACATACAGCGACATGGTCACTTGGTATATGCACACGATGTGCGGCTATTTAGGCAATTGTTGGGGTAGTATCTTCTTCCTCAGAACCCTAACTCCGTTCCTTCCGATCTTATCTTGATCGCACTTATCCTCAATCCCACCATGCATACATTCTTAATGTATGTATGTTGGGAATCCAATAATTATCGCTGAGGAAGCTAGGAAAGCTCAAGCAGCCCTTATTAATTAAATTGGACTCGGAAACATAGTTTGCAGACCGATCATAGCGAGTTTTACAACTGTCATAACTTATTTTTGTGGTCACACATTTGTTAATGCATTAGTAACACTTTTCTTTATAATCATAATTAAGAAATTAATCTCGTGCATTTTCTGATCAGGTGTATCTGCTTGTATTATTTTGCTGCACTCGAATGATTTTTTGCATTAATTATATCCGTACTTCTGAAGGTCTATCTACACGCATTATGGATATCGCCGCTCATAAATAAAGCAATATGTCCATCCTACAAAAATGTTCTAACGGGAAAATGAACGCCAAACTGGCGCCACCTGCTTGAAATTTTTCATGTGATGAAGATCTAAAACTTGTTTTCCTGAAACAGTAAAGTTAACTAATCACTCGGGTCTAACCAGAAAAGTGACTTCAAAGTAGCTAATACAACAACTCACAAAAGTTAAGTTTTTTAAATAAATTTACCTTAATCGCAGATTAACATCTCCACTTTACGTTAACTTAAACTATTTGTTCTACTTCAAAATAGACAGCCACAAATAAAAGATAATATAGTTATTTACGGTATTAATAAAGACACAATAACATCCAACGAAAAAGAAAATAATTAATTATGCTCTTATGCTGATTATTAACCACTACAATCAATAATATATTACTAGGATTTGCCATTTTGACAAATTGCAATCTGATCTACAATTGGCCATAAATAAAAATACCTATAAATTAATAATAAAATTAATTAATGTGCGACTTGGTATTTACAAAACGTTACAAAATTCGTATAAATATTCTATATTAAATAAAATAAGACATTAAAATAAAAATAACAATAAAATAAAACACCAGGTATTAATACAATCTGAGAAATACACGGCGGGGCTTGACGCGCCAAAACGTGAGGTTTCTACTTCCATAAGTATGATCCAAGATAAACCAGCATAACGAAAAATGGACACTCAGTACCCCACTTTCGCAGTACGCGAAACAGTAACTTGGTTACTACTTGATGCTTACATTAATACTAGACGACGGAAAACACTCCTCTTTAAACTGTCTCTACGTTTGGGTGTCGTCCCACTAGAATTTTAATCAGCTGAAGCGTTACTTTTCACAATAAACTTTATTTCAGCGAGCTATGCTTTCTTTCAGTTAAGTAGACAATATCTGTGAGATGGTGGTGTGACCCTTTGCGATAGTAATGATTCATTGCCTATAGTTTTTAACGCCGTCTAAACTTAACATGTAACTTCTTAATTACGAATAATGCTTAAACCATAAGATGAGAGCAACAAGGAAACTCACCGGAAGAAACTAGAAAAGCTAGTAAAGGAGAAGAAAGAACCAAATAACATCAATCGCAAAAACATCGCCATCTCAAAACGACAGTTGAAGAGAACGAAATGAAGGCGACAAAGGCTTGAACTATGCGATAACACAGAGGTATATTCTGAAAGTAGATTTAATAACCGAAGTTGAAGAAACAGCTATGAAATTAGATCCTGAGGAAGCAGGTGAATACAGAAGTAAGGTTAGATCAGTCCTAGATTTATTTAGGCGAACTAAACCTAATCTCTCCAACCTAGAAAGGAGAGCCCCCGGTAGACAAAGGAAACGCGACTATGGTAATGGCGACTATGGTAATGGATATGGAGACTTACAACAGTAAGACCCAAGGACGGGGCGAGTACAAACAAATACCAAAAGACCCCACACCATCAATCGAAAGACGCTGGCACAACGCAAGTGGGGTTCTCCGATTATCAGTGAACTAAACTAACCCCACATTACAGTAGATCTTCGCATCTGTATGGTCTACCAAAGATCCATAAGGACAGACTTCCTCTGAGACTAATTGTGAGCGCAAGAAATTCACGTTGTCATCGATTAGCACACTATCTGCTAGGCATCATCACACTATTATCGGGAAAAACTGAATCTATGGTCAAGCATACGCAACACTTCGTGGAAACCATCAACCAAACCACGAAAAAATACTGGTGAGCTTCGACATCGTGAGCCTATTCACAAATGTATCCACCGACAAAGCATAAGTAACAGGCTGCAAAAGGATGAAACGTTAGATGAACGCACGCAATTCTCAGTAAACACAATAATGGAACTTCTGACAATATGCATTAGAACTACATACTTCCAAGTAAAAGAGAAATTCTACCAACAAGAGTTTGCAATGGCGAAGTATTCCCCACTATCACCCATAGTGAGCAATCTATATATTGAAGACCAAGCCATTTCCGAATTCACGGAAAAAGCATAAGCTGGATGAATTCCTAGATCATTTAAACAACTGCTCACCCTCCATAAAATTTGCAATGGAATTGGAGTGGCAATAAACTACCTTGCAACCACAATATATATATATATATATATATATATATATATATATATATATATATAGGATTACTCAGTGGCTCAGCGGTAAAGTTGTCAGACTTACAAGTAAAGAATATCAAGTTCGAATCTGAGAGTAGTCAAGTGCTTGGGAACTACTCATAATATATAAATTCGACTCAAATGCGAAAACAGTTTTTCTCAGGACTAAGCCTGATGACAGAAGCAGAGTCCGCTTCCGAAACGTCACACTATAAAAGCAAAAACTTTGGAAATAGGCCGATAAATTCAATTAATAAAACGAAAGATCATCTTTGTAAAAACTTACAGTGCAGAAAAAACGATAAGGCGAGAAATGCAAGCTGAATAACTGATGAAATCCATAAGTTAAAACAATTGTAAGCATTATAATTTTTTAATGACATACATAATAGTAGATATACAGAAAAAATTTGAGAACAGAAGAAAAAGAAACAATGTGAGCAACAAAGAAAAAAAAATGAAATCCAAAAATTAAAAAAAATCACATGTTATTTATTGACTCCATAAAGATTAATTTAGAAAAAGTATTTGAAAATTATCTGAAACAATTTATAGAATTATGAAAATGAAGTGTACTTTTACGAAGTTTTCAGGAAGTTGTAGCTATCGGAAGAACTTTTAATCCTTAGTAAAGCTAAAATTTGAGTACTGCTTAGGATACTGCTTGCGAATTTGGAATTTCGCCCCGTAAACATACACTGAAACTTCTGATCTCATACAGAAAAGGTCACTTCACTTGGTTGGCAATTGAAGCATCGAAGAAAAGTGTCAACCCTATCGTGCGCTACCGTTGTTATCATGCTACATGTTTCTTCTAATTGACATAGATACTTACAGTATCGCGTGAAAGGAAAGCCAGTAGCTCGGTGGATAGCACTTAGTTGCGTGAGCAATTGATCTAAACAAGAACAGTTTTCTAAATACCCAGAAAATCTTAAAATTAATTTTATTAATTTCACGAATTTTGCACAAAACCCCATAATATTTGTAATGGGAATAAGGACAGTTGAAAAGTAAGATATCTACAAATAACTTACTAAATTGTTTATTTAAATAAATTCTAATTAAAATTCTATTTCTAATTAATTAGTACAAAAATGAAAATATATTGACATAAGGAATCAAAAGTTTGCTAGTGAACTTACTAGTTAAATTAAGACGTAAGCTATAAAAAGTAATAGAACGAAACAGTCTTAAACTTTGCCTATAATTAAACCAATATTATCTTCAAATTTCTAAATTCACACCAAGTAGAGGTCTTAATTAGTCGGAGATACACAAATATAACCAAATACATTTCGAAAGCGACCGAAAACTGCGAAAATCCCTATATATAAGGTATTAGTTGTATACAAAATTAACTAACGTAACGCCAGCGGTATGTTTATTTCTTTCCGCTCATACAATAATTATTTTAACAGTAAATAAGAAAATTTGATTTTATAAAAACAGTAGTAAGTAGTCACACTGTACTATAAATACGATTATATCATTGAAAGGTCTGACCAAAGTTTTACACTATAACAACAAAGCAAATGTACATCAAATGTGTTTATATATAATATATAATTATGTAGATGCCTGACAAGATACAAGGACACGAGGTATAAAGAATGAAGGGTCAAGCCTCAGTGCTGTAATATTTTGTAACTCCATGATTTAATGCTCATCTTATGGTTTTAATGTAATTTTGGCATTACTGCTACTCTTTTCTACTGTTTTTCAACATGATGAGTTATGATACATCTAGTGAGGGTACATATCTTTATCGAGAATTGATTATTAATATTTTTTTCCAAAATTTTGAGATTTTTCAGTTTATAATTAATGGAAGTTATTATACAATAGACTATAAAGGTTTTTAAAAAAACCCATATCGATAACAAAGTGCATGAAATCTAATTTTGAAAAATAGCCTTTTAATTTTTTTATGGCATACTTACTATTAATATGTAAAATCGAAATAAAAACTTTTATTATAACATACTTGTCAGACATTTTGAAATAATTTCAGTTTTAGTTGTTTTCCTTTTTATCTTTATAATTATTAAGTGAACATCCTTTTTTTTTGAAAATTTTTTAAATGGACAAACACGAATAGGAAATCTTCTCGTGACATATTTAGTTTGTGAAACCGGTTGAAACGTCAATCGATATTTAATTGGACCACTAAGCTGTTTTGAATAATTAACTTTGTCGATTTCTATATGCATTTCTAAAAGCAGGTGTTTAATAAATATTTAATTGAAATAATACACATTTATGAAAATATTGATTTCTTTTATATTGAATATTGCAAGGGGTTTTAAGGTGACGTCACATTACACTAAGTTTCAGTTCTCAACGTACACATCTTCAGTAAGAGCTTTTACTAACGTTTCAAATTGTAAATTTTACATTTTTGAGTATTTATGTTTTTGACTTTAAATAATTAATATTATTTTAATTTCGTTCATTACAAGCACATTTCGTTTTTCAATTGAGTTGTATTATTAATATGTTGATGCCAATATGAGTAACATTTCATAAGTTTGTATACCAAACTGCTCAAACAAAATTCGAGTTCTAAAGTAAGTTTCGTAATCATGTGTGTAATTCTATTATTTACCCTACTTACAATATAAATAAATTTATACGTATCGTCACAAATAGTCCCATTGTTTTCTAGATGTAGATTTAGACGTCATTACTTGCGACGAATCGTTCATGAATGGAGGACAGAGAGATACAAATTTGCAATCTTCACGTAAATTCATGTAGGGTATAATTTGGAAATTGTTGGATCTTCACCTTTGTCCTAACGAGGCTCGTCTTATAAAACTCAAAACAGGATGCATACCATCGAATCAGATTCTGACTCTGATTCTGAGTTTTCACAACATACTAGGGGTAAATTAAAAGTTTGAATATCATTGATCCAAATAGTTTTAACCGTTTTAAATAAAATTGGTAGATAAATAAACATTTTGTATGCTGCAGTTCCCAAATGATGAGCTACCTTATGACCCCCTCCTTTCTCCCATCCAGAATTTTTTACCGTTTTTTCAATGAAATTAGTGTATAAATACAGACATTGCCTATTACTGGCCCCAAAAGATCACCAACATGGTAAAATATTTAACGTTTGGTTCTTGCCGATTTATCAAATAGTTTTGACCGTTTTCCAAACAAAATTAGTGACTAAATAAATATTTTTTTCACTGCAGACCGTTTTGCCAAGGTTTGAATCATTACTAGTCCTAAAAGATGACCAACATCGTACATGTACCAAATTTTGCTTTTGCTTATCGAACAAATCATTTTGACCGTTTCTTTACTGAAATTGGTGTGTAATAGAGAACTTTGGATATTGCAGATTTCAAAAGATGACCAACACTGTCAAACTATGAATGTTGGTTCTTGTCCACCTAGCAAATAGTTTTGCCACTGAAATAGATATCAATAAGGATTTGGACATTATTGGCTGTGAAAATATGAATATTGGTTCTTGTCCACCACGCAGCCAATGAAATATAGGTATAAATAAGGATTTAGGACATTACTGGTCCTAAAAGTTGATCAACATCGTAAATCTTTTTGCCCATCGAACAAATATTATTTTTAATGCAATTGGTGTACATTTTGGATATTATAAACCTCATATGATGATCACCAGTGTGAAACTATAAAATTTAGTTATTGCCCACCACCAAATACTTTTTTTCTGTTTTAGCAATGAAATTTGTGTAGACATTTTGTACATTACAGATCGACATTGCCCAACTATAAAACTTGGTTCTTGCACAACAACCAAATACTTTTGACCATTTCTCCAATGAAATTGGTGTGTAAATCAAAAATTTAACATTTTTACATTACTGGGCCTAAAAGATGACCATAGAGATTTTGAATATTACAGATCCCAAACGATGACCAATCGGGTCAAACTAAGTTTTTTTTTTCCAACCGAGAAAACAATGACAAATAATTGTTTGGCATCATTAAGCATATGCGTGTGCATGTGCGAAAAGTGGTGGAAATCTGACACACAAAGAGGTTGTTAAAGTTTTCACGTCATAATGATCTATGGGAGTTACCACGGTGGATAAAGCAATTGTTCACCATCATATAAGCTACATGTAGAAAAATGTTATCCAAATTTTTTAAGGAGTAATTCATTTTGCTATAATTTAATGCATATAAACAGGCGCAAAATTTTGTTGGCCTTGATCTTTGAAACAATAAGCCTATTAAGGTCAGAGATAGAGGTGTACATCTTTAATAGCCATTCTATTAATTGAAGGAAATAGATTCAAAAATAATTTAGCGGTGTTTTCGTAACCCGGGACACGGGCGAACTGACGTGTGCCGGGTCAGGCTGACAACACGAAATTATAATTCTCTTAGGCAATTTTTATGGTGGTTTATCTTCTACAAATTCCTTTCGTATTCGTTTTTCCAAAATGAAGGAATTAATAGTGATGTCGGACATTTCTGAAATAATTGTTGGCTGAATTCTCCATATCCATTTGGATGTGAATAATATAGAGCAATGTGTATAGTCAAAACCGAGATTGGATTGTGACAGAAGATGAAACCATAGTTCTGTTTAATTACCCCCTATCCGAGTGGCGAATGGCGATGGAATGGCGGCGATTCGATAAAAGTCGAAAATGGTTCAATCGCCAAAAAGGGCGATGGCCACAATATTTTAGGATTGTAACGGTATTTGACTTATTGACTTTAAAGAGCGCAATACAACAGTTATAAGCACATAGTATGTGTCTTTGTTTCACATATTAAGGGGCAATATACGTGCACAACGTCATCGTTTGGGTTCTGTATTGTACCAAATTTCTATTTATACCCAACTATCATTGGCAAAATGGTCAAAGCTGTTTGCTTGTTGATCATCGTTTGGGGTCAGTAATAAACAAAATTTAATCACCCATTTCATTAGGAAAAACGATCAAACCTATTTGTTTGGTGGACAAGAACAAAGTTTTATTGATGTTGATCATCTTTGAGGACCAGTAATATCCAAAAAATTTACACATCGATTTCGTTGAGAACAATTTTTTATTTTTTTTATATAGTTTCGATTTGTTGCTCTGCGTTTGGGATCTGTAATGTACTAAGTTTCTGCTTATATTTTAATTTCATCTGCAAAACTGTCAAAACTATTTGATTAATGGACAAGAACCAAACTTTATAGTTCCACAGTATTTATGAGTCATCGATTGGGGTCTGTAATATCCGAAATCTTGTTATATTTTAAGACTGGTAATGTCCACCAGTTTCATTGCCAAAGCTCGGTAGACAAAGCCAAACTTGCTACTCTCACAGTGTTGGCCATGGTTTGGGATCTGCAGTTTGTAAAATCTTTATTCATTCATTCAATATGGAAAACGGTCAAAACTGTTTAACAGAACAGGAACAAAATGCTATGAATTTACTGTATTGGTCATCTTTTAGAACCAGTAATAATTTTTTATGGATTTACTATATCTTTTAAGCCAGGTAATGTCCATAATCTTTATTTATACACTAATTTCATTGGTAAAAGGGCCAAAACTATACTTACACAGTGTTGGCCATCGTTTGAGATCTGCAGTGTACAAAATCTTTATTTATCCATTAATTTTATTTGAAAAGCAGTCAAAAGTGTTTAATAGATCGGCAAGAACAAAATTTTATGTACTTACTATATTGGTCATCTATTAGAACCAGTAATGTCGAACATCTTTATTATACACCAATTTCACTGGAAAAACGGTCATAATCATTTGTTAGTGTTGGACATGGCAGTGTACAAAATTTTTATTTATTCACTAATTGTATTGACAAAACGGTTAAAACCATTTGATAGATCTTTTAGGACCACTAATGACGAAAATCTTTGCTTATACGCCGATTTCATTAGAAGCCCGGTTAAATCCATTTCATAGATTGACAAAAACAAAATTTTATGGTTTTGCTACATAGGTCATCTTTTAGAACCGTTAATATCCAAAATATTTATCTATACACTAAGTTCGTGGTAAACACAGTCAAAACGATTTGTTCAATGAGCAAGAATTTTATAGTTTTACAGTATTACACAGCCTTTGGGATTTGTGATGCGCAAGATTATACCGTACGGTATGTATTTTTAAATATTTTTTAGTTCGAAAATTTATTATGTAAGGGTGTTGTTTCTGGCAAATATAGACACAGAAATTTCTTTTCCAGACTTTCCATGATTTCCAGACGTGGTATACGTCCTGTCTAATGCGATTGTGAAAGTGTAGATATGGCAAAATCAAATAATATAAACTGTGCTCTAAGTAACTAAAATACATAAATGTAGAGGACGTGTTATTACCGTTCTCTCATGTCACTACTTTTTTGTCGTTTTAGTCAGTTGAAAATATAAATTTTAATGGTGGGTAATATCATTTTGATCTTGAATTTTGATTGAAACAGTATTCTAAAGTGAATTGAGGAATTACAATCGATAAATCGAGCGATATTGGTATAACTTCAACAAGTTTATTGATCTCTGTCTGACTCACTGAGTTTTCAATCCTCAAATAGTCCAGCAACTCAGCGTTTCTGGCGTGGGTCAAACAAACTTAAAAATTTTTAGATTGACAGCACAAATTATGTATTTCACGTCCAGAAACGATGTTTTTGCGAGTACAGTACAACCCCTCTAATCCGTCACTTTTACTGTATTTACAGTAAAATAGTGAATCTCTGAACTCAAAACTGACTGTCCAAAATAGCGGCAATAATCTGGTCGTCATTGAGCTTTTCACTGCTTTCACTGTCTTTTTCGGTCATAACTTCCGGTCAAAGCTTACGCCAAGATTTTTACAGAAATTGTATAGATAGCATTTTTGATGTTGAGGGATTTCATAGCTTCTGATACGTTATGTACTTCTGCGGCGCCTCTTGAACCATTCTATCACTCCCTAATTCATTGGTTGGATAAGTGATGTGACATTTGGTGGAATGCAGATAGATTTAGGTCCCATTTCACTAAATCCTCCTCAGATGGATGTGATGATGCAATATCCAAGAGTGGTAGAGCACGAACAGGTAGCGTTTTTTGTTTTAAGTGTTTGTGAACAGATGGATCGAACTCGTCGAATAACCCAGATTTGAAAAGATTACAGTCCATTCAAGCGGATTTTTCATTACGGTAATAAACTGACAAGGAAGATAAGTTTACGTGTATGAATGTCCTAGGCTTCTTAAATTTGCCAGTAACGAACAGGAGAAGCTTGTGTGTGCCATCAACATTGCTGTAAGGAGCAACGGTCAGCCTATCTTTTATAAGTTTCGTTCCTGCCACAGTTTCATTTGAGGCAACAAAAGTCTCGTTTGGTAGCATTTTAAAGTTTAACCATGTCTAGTCTATGGTATAGACTTGGCAAGGTAACATATGAAAATATAAACTTTCACTATTATTACACATATTTAAAATCCACTTTTGAGTTTTTAATGGTGTATTTTTGTATTTATGTTTATACAAATCTAAACATTTCGATAACACTTATGGTTATCATCCTCAGTAGTAATAAAATCTTTTAGGTATTGAAATAAATTTTTGAAATATGAAAAGTGAAAACGTACACATATGCCTGCTATTAATATAACAGTTGATAAACGTATAAAGCCAACTGTGTTTAATTTATTAAGGATCTAGTTATTCTTTACTAAAATTGTATTCCATAGTTGGCTTTATACATTTATCAAACTGTTATATTAATAGCAGGCTTATGTTTGCGTTTTAACTTTCCCTATTTCAAAAATTTGTTTCGACCTCTTAAACATTTGTAAAATATTTTATTACTACTGAGGACGATAATTGTGTAAGTGTTATCGAAACGCTTCTATTTGTATAAACATAAATGCTAAAATACACCATCAAAAAACCCAAAATGCTAAGTATTATATATTGGCAAGGTAACAGTCCATTTTCTTCGATAATTTCTTGAAACTTCACAGAAAACTCCTTAGTCACCTCGGCATTTGCAGAAATTGAAACAAACCGGACGCTAAGACGGGTTTCCAGCGATCCTTCACTAGCTGCGAACTCACTTCGGGCTTCAATTTTCTTGTGTAAAGCTATTGCTTTGTCTTTGATAGTGGGTCCAGATATTGGGGTTCTTTTCCTTCTTTCTTGGAAGAACCAAATCCACAATGCGTTATCAAGCAGTTTAACATGGGGCTTTCTTAACGGTGTGCTATTCGTAAGAGCGTTTTCACCATCTATTGTCATTGTATATGGTTCAATATACATAAAATGAAAGAGTAACGTGTTTGCGGTTCACTCCTGCCATGTTGAAAAAACACACGTACTGTAACGAACACAGAAGAACACTTTCGTAAAACGAAAGAACAGTACAAACACTAAAAACTGCGCAGCGCAAAAAACACTCAATGACTGAAACGATACGAGAGATGACGGAGCACAAAAGCGGATAAGCGATAACGGGAATTAAACAATGAAGCTTTATTCGCGACGTTCGGATCAACCGGAGCGGTGGACCAACACAGAACGAAAGTGAGTGGTTGTACTGTATTTGCAGTTGAATTATGCTCACACTCACAAAATATTGTCCTCAAGCTAGCAGTGCCATATTGTATTTTCGTAATCGGATCAATTCGACCATTTAAAGCTGTTTGGAGCTCTAGTACTCGATTTGGAGCTTTTTTATTTTTTTTTAAAAGCTGCCAGCTTGTATCGTGCGGAAATAAATAAAAATTGAGATATTGAAGGTCACACGGATTTAGAGCTCTCAAATTATAAAACTCAAAAAATACCTCTTATATAGAAAAACTACCCTTAAATAATAAAATCAAGTAAAATTAAAAATAAAGCCTGGATGTTTTGGAGCTCTTAATATAAAATAATAAATTGAAAAATTACCCCATTCTACCCTCTAACAACCCCTGAAAAAAAAATAGTCAAAGTTTTTTTAAATCGTACGTGACTTATTCCTGCATTATATTTAATATAATTTAATTATGTTTTGTTATGAACTAATAAGTTGACATGTAAATATGTATTATTAATTTTATTAAATACATAAATAAAAAGTTTACCTCGAGTAGGATTTGAGCCTATGACCTGTACTTTGCTAGAGTACCGTACTAACCAACTGCGCTATCGAGATACGAGGCCCAATCGATATAAATTTTATCTTTATGTATGTAGAACTGATGTAAATTCTAATATGAGTTTATAAACAAGTTACTTATATTAATGGAATATGAGCCTGCAATATCGCAAGGATTCACACACTCCAAAGCTCGGGCACGTCGCTTGGTGTTTTTAGTTACGCATTTTTTTCAACAAAATATTAAGTGTTTTCAGATTTATTGCAAAAATTAACATTAACGAAGGAAAATTGTTTGATTACAGAAATTCGCTATAATACACTCAATACTTATTTCCCATTTAGGTCATGATAATGAGAAAGTAAGCAAAAACCATTTTACTTTTGCTCAAAACGCCTGGCCTTAGCAAATTGTTATCTGTCAACATGACAGCAGTTGCCTATGTCATCGTCGTTTGAATTTCGTTAACTGCATTTCAAAAAAATAGTTTATGTTTTAATTTTTCCACTTTGACAAAATTGAATAGATATTACTACTGACGAAGATCACTGTAAGTGTTATCGAAACGTTTAGATTGTATAATTTAAAACACACCATTAAAAAAACCCAAAAAAGATAAGTATTTTATAAAAAATAGTTCATTTAACAGAAATGTACTAAATAACAATTCTACAGATGATTGGTTATGGAGATAACACACGGACACAAATGGAAGCTGCTCTCTTGTTTTATGAAAAATTTACAAATTTGCCGCCTATATCCCTAGAGACAATCAGTAAAATAGAAAAGCAGTTTTGCCAGCTTGGCAGGTAAGGCAGATAAAAAAAACAGCTGCCAATGCAATACGTGATGGTACCAAATTGGATATTATGCTTGAGTTTGAGGAAAACCCATATACTTCTGGTCGAAAAGCAGCCATAATGTTCGATGTTAGCCATTCTTCGATTATTCGAACCTAAAAATAAAAAATAAAATGCATCCCTATAAAATCATATCAACACAGGAGCTCATGGACGACGATTTTGATAGGAAAACGTATTTTTGTGAACAAATGATGGAAATGTTAGATAACAATGTGATCCAATTAACATGTTTTGTTTTCTGATGAGTGCACCTTTACACTTCACGGCTATGCTAATCGTCAAAATTACCGCTATTGGTCTAGGGAAGATCCTCAGGGAAGAACATACACAATATCCTTAAAAAGGTTAATTTTTGGGCAGGAATTGTTGGAGATCATATCATAGGTCCCTTTTTTATTGATGGCAATTTGGATGGCGATAATTATTTAGGACTGCTCCAAAATAATGTCATTCCAACTTTGACAAACTTATATCCTGATCCAGCAAACCCACAAGCTCCAGCGAATATATGGTTTCAGCAAGATGGAGCACCGCCCCATTACCAAATCAATGTCCGGCAGTATTTCAACCGAATATTTCCAAATTTGTAGATAGGGAGGCGAGGATCCATGAAATGGCCGTTTCGAAGATACGGGGTTGATTTAAGGAAACCTTTGAATACCCCCACCACTTTATTTTTATAGATACGTCAAAAGTGCCAAACAAAAAGTTCAGATTATCTTCGACTTCAAAGATCAATTATTTTTTATTAGGTTAATATAGCAGAATTCACAGAAACATCACTTTTTTAGATTCAAGATTGCAGTTACTCCCCCTAGTGGCCATTTCAGAAACCTGAAAATATTTTCCAGGTTTTTGTATTGGCCGTTTTAGTAATAACTTTTTTTTCCGCAAGCCTCTACGATGTATAGCTTTCCAGACAGAGTACCTCGCATTCTTAGTTGGCCACCCTGTAGATGGAATGTCTAGAGTTTTCTGAGGAATCCAAAAATTGAATAATATACAGGGTGTTGCCTATAAAATAAGAAAGTTGGTTACATGACACACGCTGTATAAAAAGCTTTTCTTGAAAACAATCCGCAACTAAAAATACCAATCGACGTGTCCGAGCGTTTTTTCGAACACGCCCCCATTTATTTATTACCGAATTTATTCCAGTTGGCTGATACACACTGTATGTACGTAGGGCAACGCAATCATGTCTCTACCGCTGACTATCATGAACGTTTTTCTCTTGAGTTTGAATTTGATAAACATATTTTGTACCTTAATGGCTTTGGAAATGGTATCTGATTGAGGGCAAAATTGTGAGATGCATTTATTGTAAAATTAATGCGAGATATTCCATTGCATAAAAAATAAATATTTCTCATTATACCTAAAGTTATGGTAAAAAAATTCATAAAACGAAAATGTTTCATTTAATATGCAAACTGTTTGTTATTGAAGTAAACTAAAACAAATGTTAACTTGTATTATTATTAAAAAAATTATATTTTTTATTGTTGAAATTAATGGAGAAACTGTAAGACAATCCTATTTTTTCTGTGTGACTAACCTAATTGAAATGAATATTTCAATATGAAAGTGGCTTTTAAACCTTTTCCAAGTTCAATACATTATAAGTGCAAAAAGAAAGATGATGAACGTAAATAGTCAGTTGAATTTCCACCTCTGAAAAAATTGAGTGTAATGAAATGATATGTGTGGTTTACAAAATATATCAACTTTGGAAACTGTGTATATTTTTAATAGGTTATAATACGTATCGCGAGTGGAAAATTGTCTGTAATTCAGCAGCACTTACTGAAACTTGTTAAAACAGCATTTTACCTAAACTTTTCTCTGCTATTAGAGCAATAAAACACAAACTTCGCTTAAATAATATAAAAGATATAAAATGAAATAATGGAAAACATTCACACACAAGGGCTGTTATTACCATTACCGTACATACTCTCCACCTGGGGTTGGTTTGATGCTTATTAGGACTTCGTTTTAATATGCAGACGTGTATAATATTGTAAGGTATGAAAACTCAAATAAAAAAATAAGTGTTATATTAACCGTTTTGACATTATATAACATATTCGAGATGCTCAGCGTTATGTGTAATGCTGACTTTGTTTATATAACAAACATTAAACTTCGGTATAGTATTGATTTCTTAAAGTTACGGGGGCGCATATCGAGGAAACCTGGAAACTTACAAACTAATTAAACTATCTTAGTTGCTGTCCTAAAACAATAGAGATATGTAAATGAACATAGTACTTACTTCTTGGCCATGTTTGAGAAATCTATTGCCGATACCTGAAAAGGCTTTTGTTAAGAAAGGTTGAGGGGATGTATATCATACAAGAGGAAATGGCTTGAGGCTAATATATTATCTTAATATTGTTACCATAAATATTAACTTTAATTAATTACTCTATCTCTATCTGTTTTCTTGTCTAAATTTATAGGTCAATTGAAAATTACACAATCGTGATAGTAAATCCATCCATACATTTACAACGATTTCCTAAATGCAATGTATTTAAAGTTCAAATAAGGATTTTGCAACCAAAAAGCTTATTGTAACACTAGTTTCATTCCGTGAGCAAGGTATTTCACGAATTTGTTAATTTTACCTTAACAAACAAAATTACCACACAAAATTAATATCACCGAACGCGTTTCAATAGCTAACCTATTATCATCATCAGTCAACTAGAGCGAATTAAAGAAAATTTCTAATCTATTTTACTCTGTCTTAGTCGCATTTTTATAAATTTATAGGTTAAGCGCCAACTCGAATAAAACAAATGAGCACGGATAATTTCAGCAACATGGAGCACCACTACATTTTTGAGTGTAAGGAGCTATGAAGTTTATTAACAAATATTCTCTTTTTATGTTTCAGTCAATTAGTCCACATTTGAAGGTTTCTTTTAAATACTAAATTTTTTAGAGGTTGGTATAAAAATCCATGCAGTAAACATCTTACACAGTTCGAAATACTGCTGTTCCGATACTTATGAAAAACGGCACTAGTCAATTGCATACCGAGGGCTGAAGATATAACGATGCGACTCAAAAAAAGAGAGTGCATGATGAAAGCTAAATTTTTATGTAACTGTCATATCTTAAAAATATTCCAGTGACGTAGTTTCTGGGATGGCCTGATACTTCGGCGACTCTAACTTGAATGCAACTGAAAGTTTCTAAAATTTGTGGATGAACTTAGATTTTTTAAGCTTTTATTGAAAAAAGGCACCCTTATTCTGAAGTTCACCGATTGGGCTCCGAACGATTTGATATGTACGCTCATCGCATCATTTTCGTTAATTTTTTAAATTGTTGGTGAAACGTTAATTATACAAAAAGAATTCTCCATTCGAAAGCGGCATTGTCAAAACTTGAACCGCCTAGAATAATCCGTCTCAAAGAAATTCACTTTTGAGTGAAAAGCGATTTTTAATAAAGACTGATCTCAAAAACGGTTAAAGTTGGGTTTTTGAAAGTGATAAAGTTTATAATTTTATAACATATACAGAGCGGATATCAAGTAAGCTCCCCCCCCCCCTATTTCTTAAACCATTGGAGGTATCAAAATGAAATTTCGGGAATATAGTTATAGTTTTCAACTTTTTTGTTTTGACAACGTCAACCTTCCAGGTGGCGCTGCGACGCCATTTTTTATATGGAAATGGGGGGGGGGGGTAAAATTCCGCTCATTCGAAAGATGTTTTAATGTAGTATACTCCCCTAGAATATTTTCAAATTACTCCAATCTTTCCAGAAGTTATATCCATTTCAATTTTTATTTTTTTTGCGGGCACAGTGGCGCTGCGACGTCAAGAGACGCCATTTCTTTATTTGGAAATGAGAGGGGGGTGAAATTCAGCTCATTCGAAAGGTATTTCAATATAGTATACTTCCCTAGGAAATTTGGAATTATTCCAATCTTTCTGGAAGTTATAGCCATTTCAATTTTTATTTTTTTGCGGGTACATAACTTGTAGAAAGAAAGATTTGCAATCAAGTTTAAAACAAATTGTTGACTGTCAATCTTACTTTGTTTTTTAATGTGAAAAAAATGCCACGAAATCTGGAAGAAAAAATAGAATTAATCTCATTATTCTTTATTATCGTTGAAAACCAAAAAGTTTGAGAAAAAACAGTTAATAAAGTTCTTAAGCAGGCTAAGTACCATCCTTACCAATTGAAATTGGTCCAAGAATTAAATATAGATGATACTGATCGAAGAAATTAATTCGCAGAGAGAATTACCGAAACCATAATTTCCGGAGCTTCTTGTGCTTCATTGACGAAAGCACCTTTTTATGGAACGAGGAGGTAAATAAACAAAATTTGCGATAGTGGAGTGATACCCACCGATTATGGATTCGGGAGACTTCTACGCAGTATACACAAAATGTTTGGATTGGCATTCTTGGTGACCATATTATTGGTCCATTCTTTATTGAACAAAATTTGGACGGTCCACTGTATTTACATTTGTTGTAAAATGGAATTATACCAACAATTCAACAAGTAGTGGTGGACAATCCAGTAGTGTTTTATGAAGACATTGGGTAGCTATGGTTTCAACAAGATGACGCTCCTTCCCACTATTTTCAACTGGTGCGGGATTATTTTTTCGAAGTTTCCCGAAACAAGTCGGTAGGTTTCAGATCCCAATCGAATGACCTGTCTGTTCACTCGATATGAGTTAAATGGTAGGACATAAAGAATGTTCACAGAATTTGAATCTAATGACACCGAAATCCTTACAATTAATTTACAATCATTATACCAGGGCGATCTAACAGTTAGGGACAAGCTTAAATCTTACTTATTTTGGTATAAATTTAGATGAAATGTGGCATAGTTATGTTAGAGACAAATTCCGATAATTTTGTCGTAAAAAAAGGCTAACTTTGGGCCAAAAATTGTGTAGAAATTTCATTTTAAAATGTAACAGCTGTATGTTCTGACATATTGAGATTCAATAGTTCATAATCCACATATGTTAGAACTATGCAAAAATTGTGTTAAAGTTTAATTCTTCACCAAAATAATAATTGTATCACTTTCACTTTTTGGACATGTTTCACAAAACAATAAAATATGATTCAATTACACCTTTCTTGAAAATTATTGCTTTTTTATAGTTATAGGAAATTTAACACACTGATTATAATTGTATTATACAGGGTCCGCCTTTGGGAGCTGATCCTATGAGTATCTGCTAAACCAAACTTACTATAATTTTGAAAATTTGGTGACAGGGTAATGATGTTAGGGCTAACTCATCTAAAATATTTTTACGTTCGTACCACTTCGGGTTATACCGGAAGTCAGTACGTAGTCGCTTATTTTAAATGGAACACCCCGAATATTAATACATTTTTGGATTCTATGTCGAATTTTAAGGTAAGTTTGTTAAATAAACTAAATACGAAATTTCAGTCGTTTTTAAAAAAAAACCATTTTTCTAAAAAATTGACAGATGCGGTCTTAGTAATAACTCGTTAATTGTTCTGTTCCTGTCAAACAATTTGAATAAAACTTTGAGGTGTTGTAGGCAAAGGTTTATTGCAACAGTCTGCAAAAAATGACATTTGTATTTTTCATAAAAATAAAATTATGAATATCTAAACTTGACTATCAAAGAATGCAAGTTACTCAAAAAAATCAAATGGAAACAAACCCCTATTTTTTATTACTCAGATCGATTTAACGTCAAAAATTAAGGTAAGTTTGTTTAAAACTTTATTTGCCTAAACGTAACAGTTTCATACTTATTATCAAAAAAGTCCCAATTTTAAAATTTGTGATTAAAATGAGTTACATACTTAAATCTAGTATTCCTTGTTCGTGGTCACCATGGAAACCAAATAATTGAGAATTGAAATAAAGAAAAATATTTGAATAATTTACTGCAAAAAATTATAAAAATTGATAATTTTGTGATTCAAAAATCATTTTTGCCAAATAGAAATCTTCTGTGATTTTTTTCAAATTGGATATACAACATAAGTGTAAAAATTTAATACTTTATGAGTAAATTGAAAAAAAACTACTTTTTACTGCGGAGGTAGTAACTACATACTTATCAGTGCATTCTTACAAGATAAAGTCGCTTATTTAGTATTTCTTGCTCGTGATCAAATGTAAATTAATTTACAATAAATGTTCAAAATGTTGCCCGTTAGACGCAAGACATAGTTGAACCCGTCTTATAACGGCTTCATTTGTAGCCCTTTGAATTTATTGTGGAGAAAGAGAATTGAAGGCATTTTGCACTCTTGCAATGCAATCTTCTTTAGTCGTTAGTGGTGTAGCATAAACAATATTTTTAATTCGACCCCAAAGATAAAAATCCATTGGCGTAAGATCAGGTGACCATGGAAAGGGACCATTATTGGCAAACCGACGATCTTCAAAAATTTCATAAAGTTTCATGGAAACAGCATTGGTGTTGTGAGGGGGCGCACCGTCTTGTTGGTACGATAAATTTTCCGTTTCTAGATTTAATCGGGCTTGAATTCGAGTGTTTAATATCTCAAGATAATTTTCTCCTAGAAATTAAATTTGTAATCATAAATCGTAACAATCAACTATTTTAAACCTCTCAAATTTTCGTTGTAAAAATACACGTCAAAGACTACGTTATTCCGAATAGCACAAAATACGTTAAAATTCCAAATTTCCTGAAAATGGCATTCGCGAATTGGATTGCTATTTTCGTTATTCCAGTAATGCGAGTTTCGGCGATTAAATATGCCATTTTTCGTAAATTTAGATTCGTTAATTTTAAATAGTATGGTCTAAACTTATGTTTCTTAAGAATTCTTCTGATAGTTGTTGGTGTTAAGCCAATATCTGTTTTCGCGTCGTTTATGGAATTACAAGGATAGGCACGGAAATATCCTAAAGTTATAACTTCATTCTGTTCGTTATCAATAGCAGTTTTTTTGCGAGGCGCAGAGTGTTTAAATGTGCCAAACTGTTCCAAATTTTGAACCACACGTCTTATTGTATCTGCTGATGGTCGGGGGCGCTCAGGATAGCGTTCGATAAATGTTCTTACTGTTCGTTTTACAACTCTTTGACATTCTCCGTGAATTAAAATTAAATTCAAATAATCTGTATTAGAATATTCAAGTCGATCCATTTCATCAAGAAAAACACAAACTGTCAACAATTTTATTAAATTATTGACTACAAAAAAAAAGTAAATAAGCATCTTTATCATGTAATGATGCTGTATTACCTCCGCAGTAAAAAGTTGTTTTTTTCCATTCACTCATAAAGTATTAAATTTTTACACTTATGTTGTGTATCGAATTTGAAAAAAATGACTTAGAAGATTTCTATTTGGCAAATATGACTTTTGAATCACAAAATTATCGATTTTTATAATTTTTTGCAGTAAATATTTTTCTTTATTTCAATTCTCAATTATTTGGTTTCCATGGTGACCACGAACAAGGAATACTAGATTTAAGTATGTAGCTCATTTTTATTACAAATTTTAAAATTGGGACTTTTTTGATAATAAGTATGAAACTTTTAAGTTTAGTCAAATAAAGTTTTAAACAAACTTATGTTATTTTTTTGACGTTAAATCGATCTGAGTAATAAAAAATAGGGGTTTCATTTGATTTTTTGAGTAACTTGCATTTTTGATAGTCAAGTTTAGACATTCATAATTTTATTTTATGAAAATACAAATGTCATTTTTTGCAGACTGTTGCAATAAACCTTTGCCTACAACACCCCAAAGTTTTATTCAAATTGTTTGACAGGAACAGAACAATTAACGAGTTATTACTAAGACCACATCTGTCAATTTTTTTAGAAAAATGTTTTTTTTTAAACGACTGAAATTTCGTATCTAGTTTATTTAACAAACTTACCTTAAAATTCGACATAGAATCCAAAAATGTATTAATATACGGGGTGTTCCATTTAAAATAAGCGACTAAGTACCAACTTCCAGTATAACCGGAAGTGGTACGAACGTGAAAATATTTTAGATGAGTTAGCCCTAACATCATTACCCTGTCACCAAATTTTCAAAATTATAGTAAGTTTGGTTTAGCACTGTATGCCTGATATGATGGAAATCGTTGGACGCGCAAGTAAATTTCCTAGTCGATTATAAAAATGGCACTTGTGTTTACTATTATTTTTTTTTTTAAATCCCAATTGAATCATATTTTATTTTGTAAAACAAACAAATTTCAAAAAATTCAATAAAATTAGTTATATTTGAAAATTAAAATATAATGCAATTTTTTGTCAAAATCGTAGGTCTGTGATTTTGTTTTTTAGGTTAAACAATCGTAATTTGTCTTATAACGGTACATCTAAATCTGTACAAAAATAAGGTGAACATGTTGGGCTCTATCTACTGGATCACCCAGTGTGCCCAGCGCACACCATCTCTACCTCCAGTTCTTATTTTATTTTATTCTATTGCATTCTTTGATTTGACAATATTTGTGAATGATCATGGTTTACCCATGTTTAACTGTGTTTATCCGTTAACTGGTTGCTGTGTAATCATGAATTTAATCACCTGCTACTAGAAAACGCGATTTGGACGATTCCGTTTTCGCCTATATTGATGAAGCCTTAAAATACTTGGTCGGGATTCGTACTTAGATCTAGGTATACTAGGAGATGTGCTCTATATGTGTAAATAAACTTTGTATTACGTTAGTCACACGTCATTAAAGTCATCTGGAAGGTTATCGTAATCTTCAACGTCTCTTGCTTAATTCACATTTTAGCAATCAGATCACGTTTGGAGCGGGGTTTACCGTGTTTCTAATTAAGTTTCAAAGCGCTAGAACAGAAAGGATCGAGCTGGTGTGCCAGTGAGAACACACCTGCTTAGCATTCTGGAGGTAATCGATTCGATTCCCTTGTATGAGGTTTTTCCGGAGGGTTTTCCTCATCCACATATAGCATCATGATCATGTGCGGTTGTTTATGTGAATTCGTTGTGCACGATTGATTCATTACTGTTTTAGGTAAACAAAGCATGCATAAGAAAGAGAATAGACGAAATGGTATTCTAAGCTTAAATAAACGAAATCAATGCGTTCATGCACAGAATTATATACCCAACCACCAAATGAAATTACACAATATTGTAAAGTTGCATTCATAATTAATAAAATAAAAATAGGTCAGTTGTAAAGACGCAAAAACAGAAAACAGCACATACTTGCCCTTTGACACCATTTTGTTTACCTCATGAAGTTGTAACGGTATTAGCAACGAGTTTGCGCTGTTGAAATGTTGTGTTAATGTTGAACCTGCTTCTCATAGAAGCAGCGAGCGTTGCCAAACTTAATTTATAACAGAGCAGTTTGTACAAACTGTCCTAGAAAATTGTAATCAACTTATTTAATATCTGATTTAATTGATTGAATTGGCCGTTTATTAGTTTTATTATTATTTGTGTATATATTGTTTTTATTTTCCAGGTACATTATAATCATTCCGTTTACATAACTACCATTTTGAGTATTCACATTTTGAGTATTTGAGTGAATTGTGAAGAACATCTCGTAGAGCCTACTTGTTCAAGCTTGCGCGCGAATGGTGGTGGTACGGTACGTAACGTTCTTTTTCAAGGAAAACTTTACTATTAGTGTAGAAATGTACGCACAAGCCAGAGGTAATAGTTATCTAGAAAGACGTATTCAATACTCGTAGATGCTCGATGCTTGGGCTGGAACTTAAATATTGGGACCTAATCTTTTTCATGACACTTTAATTTTGTGAGTTAGATACTGCGTTAGCCGTTCTATTTCCACATGAAGTTGGTTCCGTTATATCCCAAAACCAAATATGGTTTGAGCAAGATGGAACTCCTCCTCACTTTTGAGATTCATATTCTCCACTTTCTTAACGAAACATTCGATAATCGATAGGTAGCGCGAAATGGTGGTATATAATGGTCAATTTTTTCGCCAGAGTTAAGTGTGCTAGATATAACTCTTTTTTTTAATTACTACGGATAGGGAACTCCTTCAGATTGCTGTAGCCAATGGTAAAAAGGGTCTAACTTGCAAATAATAAGAATTAGTGTCATATACAAACGTTTCAACCGAAAGTAGTATTTACGACTACAGCATTATGATGCAATTTTCTTTACACTCCTTGCTTAGCTGCATAAACCTAGACCAATAAAGCAGAAGTTCTACAACATTTTTTTCGTATTTCAATATATAATATGTTTGTTGAATAACGTCAATTTCAAATTACAAACATTCCTTCTACATTTTATTTTAATGGCTTACAATTATTACAAATAATAAATTTTAAATTAAAATACATCCTCTTCTGAATGGAAACTACAGTTCGTACTATCGACCTCGCTCATCTTCGCTGTCTTGACAATCAGTTGTAATTAACAGTCTTACTTCATCTATAATTCGTTTTGCTTCCAAAATCTGATGTCCACTTTCCAATATAAAAATTTCATTAAATAGTGCATTCTAATAAATAACTAATGAAAGTGTCATTAGTGATATGTACACTTTATTATTTGTAGTAATTGTAAGCCATTAAATAAAATCTAGAAGGAATGTGTGTAATTTTAAATTGACGTTATTCAACAAACGTATTGAAATACGAAAAAAATGTTGTAGAACTTCTGGTTTATTGGTCTGGATTTATGCAGGTAAGCAGGGAGTGTAAAGAAAATTGCATCATAATGCTGTAGTATTAAATACTACATTCGCTTGAAACGTTTGTATATGACACTATTATTTGCAATTTGAAGGAGTTCCTGTGGACTATATTTTTCTTTAGTCCACAACAAAAATTAAGTTTACGTAGATTTTAAAAGATTATATTCGAAGAAATATGAGCAATCACTCCTCAAATAGTTCGAGATTCTGTGGATGAATTCGAACACCGTATATCACTATTTAGTTGTTTTAATACCTGTTTATTTAGCTACTGTTAGTTTTATTTTTTAATTAAATTGGTAACTAAAATTAATTTTTTTTAATTTGTTCATTTAACGTTGTTTGCATAAATAGCGCAATAACTTGCGATCACTACTAATAATTCAAATAAGTGACTGGGCACTTCATAGCGTTACTTTTTCTAAAAATTTCGTACCTCGTAAGTAATTTGTTGACAGTTTTCTAAGGTTCTTTCAACATATTCATCAACTGGAAGGCGATCAAGCGGCCATGGGTGGCTAAATTAATAAGCATTCTTCAAATACACCTGTTTGATATTCTTGGAAAGAGAATAAAACGCGCTATCAAACAAGTAGGCTATAAATATACCTTATCATTTAAAAATGAATTTTTATTTACTACGCTTTTGTTTAGAAAAATAAAATAATTTATAATTGTCAATGACAAATTAAATAATTTTATTTGAAACATTTTTCGATAAGATGGAGGTCTACTAAAATATATACGATATTCCATCTTTTGAAACACACAGTATATTATTCTTTTCGAATAAGTTGTAGTTTTCTGTGCGGATACTTTTCAAACTTTGTTTGTCCAGCTTTGATCCTTTAGGTTAGCAACGTCCTAAATGTTATGTACCTTTTTTTGAAAGTGCATCTCTGTATATAGTAGCGTTATTATTTTTTTAGTGTTTCTGTGTATATATGTAATGCTTTCCATTTCTACCGCGGCTTTCTTCTGCTATGAAAATATATTTAGATATGTGCATTCTCATAAGCTGGCTTCCCACAGCGCATAATATCGCGAACCCAGCCGTGCCGCGCGGGCTTGAGCAAGTTCAGAGCAACTTCCAGGAGGCACGAACCGCTATCTTTCCACGACGCGTCGGAGCGCGAAGTCGTTTTCAGTCGATGTCGATGGCTGGTCATAACGAAAATATCGCAAAATGAAAATACTGTTGCTGAAGTCGTTGTCATATTATTCAGTGGCTATTATTTACTCAACAAAGCGAAAAAGAAATGGCGTTGGTGGATATCATCGTTCAATAAGAGTCGGTCAAGGTAAGTTTTGATGAAACATTAGTATTACGTATCATTTTAATCGCTTTTGCAAATTTTAGATGTAGTGGATCGGATATGTTGGCTGATTTGGTTAAAGAACCTTCTAGAAAATTTCAAAATTTCTGTAGAATGTCTTCAGGAGATTATGAACATCTTCTAAATAAAATTAGCAGACATATCGCAAAAAGTGATACCAATATGAGGAAGTGTATAACTGTTGGAGAACGATTTGCTATTGCTCTCAGGTTTTTGGCATATACAAGCCTGGCATACCTTTTCACGGTATCTATCCAAACAGTTTCAAGGTGTGTCGACTATGTTTGCTAAGCATTGATTCAAGAAATAAAAGTAAATAATTAACTAAAATATGTATTTATTGAACGAAAAATATAAAATGAAACTAAGAAACATTCTTGAGAAAACGACATATAATTCTTGAAGCAGATTGTCTATCTCGTAATACTCTTTTAATGAGTTTGTTGAAGTTGATGAAGGTGAGGAATGAACAGGTCTTGCTTGTGTGCAAGTAAGGGGGTGGAAAGTCTGGGGTGCTTGTGGGGATGGTGGCGTCTATAGAAACAAACACCACTACCGTTTTCTTCCTAGCAGATAGTGGATTTCTTCTAACTGAAAACATCATGAAACTATATGCTAGCAATCACAACATAGGATTTAGAACGCGTGTGTAATTATCGTTTTTCGCGGGCACGAATAATAGTTCAGAATGTTTTCGGCATTATGTCAGCTGTTTTTAGAGTACTGAGAAAACTAATGATCGTACAACCAGCAAGGAAACTAACGTTGTTATGGCATGTGCTCTATTACACAATTTCTTAAGACGATCTAAAAATTCGAAATCACTGTACACTCCGATTGGTTCCCTCGATACAGAAGATGGTGTGCTCCAGCTTGGTTTATGTCGTAATGCTGTCGATCGAATAATATCACTGATACCTATGAGAAATGTACCAAGAATAGCACCTTTATCTGCCGAGGATGTGAGAGATCAGTTTGGTGAATGGAGCAGTTTCATGGTGAAATAATTATAGCTAGTTATAGGTTATACATGGTATCCCACGACAAACACCCGCGATCAGTATGGTGGTATCAATGTCAATGTGTTAATATTGGATGCAAATAATAAACACTTACATCTGAATTCTTTGTTTTCGTCGGATTATACACGTCGTCTAAAAATGTGCCCATGACTGTGTAGAAGGGTCAACCGGCTTGAAGATTTTATCTGACACCTTTTCTTCGATTCTTTGATTTTGTTTCTCACCTTTCTATACGTCGCCATTAAACTATCCTTTTTCTTTTTCAATTCTATAATGTTTATGTCACCTACAATGCCTTTCATTTTTTCCTGAATACGACTCCACGCATCGTGTTCACCCTTTCTGTTTTCATGATTTGTACTTTTCGTGGTCCACAATACTGTTTCATTTTCGTAAAAATTAGGAAATTGGAATATCGCATCGGTTCTGAACCATCAGTTCAGTCAACAAGAAAGGGAGCTTTCCGCGAGCCAGAACGCGCCTTTCAAGTTACCGACTTTCGGCGGCCGCGCCATCACGAATCTTGACGAGCTACCACGAGCGACACCCTTCCCACGGCGCGTTGACTTGGGCTGGCGCGGCTCGGCTTGCGATATCACGCTCCGTGGGAAGCCAGATTAGTAAAATGTATGAATTTCTATTGTGTAGGTGTAGGTGAAGTTATACATATAGGTATAGGTATAGGTATAGGTATAGGCATAGGTTAAGATATAGGTGTAGGTAAGGTATAGGTATAGGTATAGGTATAGGCATAGGTTAAGATATAGGTGTAGGTAAGGTATAGGTATGGGTATAGACATAGACATAGACGTAGACATAGACATAGACATAGACATAGACATAGACATAAACATAGACATAGACATAGACATAGACATAGACATAGACATAGACATAGACATAGACATAGACAGACATAGACATAGACATAACATAGACATAACATAGACATAGACATAGACATAGACAGACATAGACATAGACATAGACATAGACAGACACAGACATAGACATAGACATAGACAAACATAGACATAGACATAGATCGACATAGACATAGACATAAACATAACATAGACATAGACATAGACATAGACATAGAATAGACATAGACATAGACATAGACATAGACAGACATAGACATAGACATAGACATAGACATATACATAGACATAGACATAGACATAGACATAGACATAGACATAGACATAGACATAGACATAGAATAGACATAGACATAGACATAGGCATTGAAACATAGACATAGACATAGACATAGAAGACTAGACAGCATAGACATAGACATAATAGACATAGACATAGACATAGACATAGACATAGACATAGACATAGACATAGACATAGAGATTCTGTGGATGAATTCGAACACGTATATCACTATTTAGTTGTTTTAATACCTGTTTATTTAGCTACTGTTAGTTTTATTTTTTAATTAAATTGGTAACTAAAATTAATTTTTTTTAATTTGTTCATTTAACGTTGTTTGCATAAATAGCGCAATAACTTGCGATCACTACTAATAATTCAAATAAGTGACTGGGCACTTCATAGCGTTACTTTTTCTAAAAATTTCGTACCTCGTAAGTAATTTGTTGACAGTTTTCTAAGGTTCTTTCAACATTTTCATCAACTGGAAGGCGATCAAGCGGCCATGGGTGGCTAAATTAATAAGCATTTTTCAAATACACCTGTTTGATATTCTTGGAAAGAGAATAAAACGCCCTATCAAACAAGTAGGCTATAGATATACCTTATCATTTAAAAAATGAATTTTTATTTACTACGCTTTTGTTTTAAAAAAATTAAAATAATTAATAATTGTCAATGACAAATTAAATAATTTTATTTGAAACATTTTTCCATAAGATGGAGGTCTACTAAAATATATACGATATTCCATCTTTTGAAACACACAGTATATTATTCTTTTTCGAATAAGTTGTAGTTCTCTGTGTGGATACTTTTCAAACTTTGTTTGTCCAGCTTTGATCCTTTAGGTTAGCAACGTCCTAAATGTTATGTACCTTTTTTTGAAAGTGCATCTCTGTATATAGTAGCGTTATTATTTTTTTAGTGTTTCTGTGTATATATGTAATGCTTTCCATTTCTACCGCGGCTTTCTTCTGCTATGAAAATATATTTAGATATGTGCATTCTCATAAGCTGGCTTCCCACAGCGCATAATATCGCGAACCCAGCCGTGCCGCGCGGGCTTGAGCAAGTTCAGAGCAACTTCCAGGAGGCACGAACCGCTATCTTTCCACGACGCGTCGGAGCGCGAAGTCGTTTTCAGTCGATGTCGATGGCTGGTCATAACGAAAATATCGCAAAATGAAAATACTGTTGCTGAAGTCGTTGTCATATTATTCAGTGGCTATTATTTACTCAACAAGGCAAAAAAGAAATGGTGTTGGTGGACATCATCGTTCAATAAGAGTCGGTCAAGGTAAGTTTTTATGAAACATTAGTATTACGTGTCATTTTAATCGCTTTTGCAAATTTTAGATGTAGTGGATCAGATATGTTGGCTGATTTGGTTAAAAAACATTCTAGAAAATTTCTGTAGAATGTCTTCAGAAGATTATGAACATCTTCTAAATAAAATTAGCAGACATATTGCAGAAAGTGAAACTAACATGAGGAAGTGTATACCTGCTGGAGAACGATTTGCTATTGCTCTCAGGTTTTTGGCATATACAAGCCTGGCATACCTTTTCACGGTATCTATCCAAACAGTTTCAAGGTGTGTCGACTATGTTTGCTAAGCATTGATTCAAGAAATAAAAGTAAATAATTAACTAAAATATGTATTTATTGAACGAAAAATTATAAAATGAAACTAAGAAACATTCTTGAGAAAACGACATATAATTCTTGAAGCAGATTGTCTATCTCGTAATACTCTTTTAATGAGTTTGTTGAAGTTGATGAAGGTGAGGAATGAACAGGTCTTGCTTGTGTGCAAGTAAGGGTGGAAAGTCTGGGTGCTTGTGGGGATGGTGGCGTCTATAGAAACAAACACCACTACCGTTTTCTTCTAGCAGATAGTGGATTTTTCTAACTGAAAACATCATGAAACTATATGCTAGCAATCACAACATAGGATTTAGAACGCGTGTGTAATTATCGTTTTTCGCGGGCACGAATAATAGTTCAGAATGTTTTCGGCATTATGTCAGCTGTTTTTAGAGTACTGAGAAAACTAATGATCGTACAACCAGCAAGGAAACTAACGTTGTTATGGCATGTGCTCTATTACACAATTTCTTAAGACGATCTAAAAATTCGAAATCACTGTACACTCCGATTGGTTCCCTCGATACAGAAGATGGTGTGCTCCAGCTTGGTTTATGTCGTAATGCTGTCGATCGAATAATATCACTGATACCTATGAGAAATGTACCAAGAATAGCACCTTTATCTGCCGAGGATGTGAGAGATCAGTTTGGTGAATGGTGCAGTTTCATGGCAAAATAATTATAGCTAGTTATAGGTTAAACAGGGTATCCCACGACAAACGCCCGCGATCAATATGGTAACATAGCAATGCCAATGTATTAATATTGCATGCAAATAATAAATACTTACATCAGAATTGTTTGTTTTCTTCTGATTATACACGTCGTCTAATAATGTGCCCATGACTGTGTAGAAGGGTCAACCGGACTTGAAGATTTTATCTGCATCAGAGCCACTTTTCTTCGATTCTTTGATTTTGTTTCTCACCTTTCTATACGTCGCCATTAAACTATCCTTTTTCTTTTTCAATTCTATAATGTTTATGTCACCTACAATGCCTTTCATTTTTTCCTGAATACGACTCCACGCATCGTGTTCACCCTTTCTGTTTTCATGATTTGTACTTTTCGTGGTCCACAATACTGTTTCATTTTCGTAAAAATTAGGAAATTGGAATATCGCATCGGTTCTGAACCATCAGTTCAGTCAACAAGAAAGGGAGCTTTCCGCGAGCCAGAACGCGCCTTTCAAGTTACCGACTTTCGGCGGCCGCGCCATCACGAATCTTGACGAGCTACCACGAGCGACACCCTTCCACGGCGCGTTGGCTTGGGCTGGCGCGGCTCGGCTTGCGATATCACGCTCCGTGGGAAGCCAGATTAGTAAAATGTATGAATTTCTATTGTGTAGGTGTAGGTGAAGTTATACATATAGGTATAGGTATAGGTATAGGTATAGGCATAGGTATAGGTGTATGTATTGGTATAGGTATAGGTATAGGTATAGGTATAGGTAAAGATATAGGTGTAGGTAAGGTATAGGTATGGGTATAGACATAGACATAGACGTAGACATAGACATAGACATAGACATAGACATAGACATAGACATAGACATAGACATAGACATAGACGTAGACATAGACATAGACATAGACATAGACATAGACATAGACAGACATAGACATAGACATAGACATAGACATAGACATAGACATAGACATAGACATAGACAGACATAGACATAGACATAGACATAGCATAGACACAGACATAGACATAGACATAGACAGAACCATAGACATAGACATAGAATCGACATAGACATAGACATAGACAGACATATACATAGACATAGACATAGACATAGACATAGACATAGACATAGACATAGACATAGACATAGACAGACATAGACATAGACATAGCATGACATAGACATAGACATAGACATAGACATAGACATAGACATAGACATTGACATAGACATAGACATAGATAGACAGACATAAACATAGACATAGGCATTGACATAGACATAGACATAGACATAGACATAGACATAGACAGAGACAAGACATAAATAGACTAGACATAGACATAGACATAGACATAGACATAGACATAGACATAGACATAGACATAGACATAGACATAGACAGACATAGACATAGACATAGACAGACATAGACATAGACATAGACATAGACATAGACATAGACATAGACATAGACATAGACATAGACATAGACATAGACATAGACATAGACATAGACATAGACATAGACATAGACATAGACATAGACATAGACATAGACATAGACATAGAGATAGACATAGACATAACATAGACATAGACATAGACAAGACATAGACATAGACATAGACATAGACTAGACATAGACATAGACATAGACATAGACATAGACGATAGACATAGACATAGACATAGACATAGACATAGACATAGACATAGGCATAGACATAGGCATAGACAGACATAGACAAGACATAGACATAGACATAGAATAGACATAGACATAGACATAGACATGAGACATAGACATAGACATAGACATAGACATAGACATAGACATAGACATAGACATAGACATAGATATAGACATAGACGATAGGCATGACATAACATGACATAGACATAGACATAGACAGACATAGACATAGGACATAGACATAGAGACATAGAATAGACATAAGACATGAACAGACATAGACATAGACAGAACCATAGACATAGACATAGAGATCGACATAGACATAGACATGACATAGACATAGACATAGACATAGACATAGACATAGACATAGACATAGACATAGACATAGACATAGACATAGATATAGACAGACATAGACATAGACAGACATAGACATAGACATAGACATGAGCATAGACATAGACAGACATAGACATAGACATAGACATAGACATGACATAGACATAGACATAGATAGACAGACATAAACATAGACATAGGCATTGACATAGACATAGACATAGACATAGACATAGACATAGACATAGACATAGACATAGACATAGACATAGATATGACATAGACATAGACATAGACATAGACAGACATAGACATACACATAGACATAGACATGGACATAGACATAGACAGACATAGACATAGACATAGACATAGGACATAGACATAGACATAGACATAGACATAGACATAGCATAGAATCGACATAGACATAGACATAGACATAGACATAGACATAGACATAGACATAGACATAGACATAGACATAGACATAGACATAGACATAGACATAGACATAGACATAGACATATACATAGACATAGACATAGACAGGCATACACATAGACATAGACATAGACAGACATAGACATAGACATAGACATAAGAGATAGACATAGACATAGACATAGACATAGACATAGACATAGACATAGACATAAACATAGACATAGACATAGACAGACATAGACATAGACATAGACATAGACATAGAGATAGACATAGACATAGACATAAACAGAGACATAACATAGACATAGACATAGACATAGACAAACATAGATATAGACATAGACATAGACATAGACATAGAGATAGACATAGACATAGACATAGACATAGACATAGACATAGACATAGACATAGACACAGACATAGACATTGACATAGACATAGACATAGATAGACAGACATAAACATAGACATAGACATTGACATCGACATAGACATAGACATAGAAATAGACAGAGACAAACATAGAAATAGACAGACATAGACATAGACATAGACATAGACATAGATATAGACACAGAAATAGACATAGACATAGACATAGAGATAGACGTACACATACACATAGACATAGACATAGACATAGACATAGACATAACATAGACATAGACATAGACATAGACACAGACATAGACATAGACATAGACATAGAAATAGAGAGACAAACAGAAATAGCCATAGACATAGACATAGACATAGACATAGACATAGACATAGACAAGACATAGACATAGACATAGACATAGACATAGACATAGACATAGACATAGACATAGACATAGACAGGCATAGACATAGGCATAGACATACACATAGACATAGGCATAGGTGTAGACGTAGACTTAGACTTAGAGGTATACGAGACGTAGACGTAGACGTAGGCGTAGACGTAGACGTAGACGTAGATGTAGACGTAGACGTAGACGTAGACATAGACATGACAGACATAGACATGACATAGACATAGACATAGACATAGACATAGACATAGACATAGACATAGACATAGACATAGACATAGACATAGACATAGACATAGACATAGACATAGACATAGACATAGACATAGACGTAGACATAGACATAGACATAGACATAGACATAGACATAGACATGACATAGACATAGAGATAGACATAGATATCGACATAGACATGACATAGACATAGACAGACATAGACATGGACATAAACATAGACATAGACGATAGACATAGACATAGACATAGACATAGACATAAACATAGACATAGACATAGACAGACATAAACTGACATAGACAAGACATAGACATAGACATAGAGATAGACATAGACATAGACATAGACGTTGACGTGGACGTGGACGTGGACGTGGATGTGGACGTGGACGTGGACGTGGACGTGGACATGGACATGGACATGGACATGGACATGAGACATGAGACATAGACATAGACATAGAACATACACATAGACATAGACATAGACAGACATAGACATAGACATACACACATAGACATAGACATAGACATAGACATAGACATAGACATAGACATAGTCATAGGCATAGACATAGACATAGACATCACATAGACATAGAGATCATGACATAGACATAGACTGATAGACATAGACATAGACATAGACATAGACATAGACATAGACATAGACATAGACATAGACATATAGACATAACATAGACAGACATAACATAGACATAGACATAGACATAGACAGACATAGACAAGACAGACATAGACATAGAGATAGACATAGACATAGACATAGACATAGACATAGACATAGACATAGACATAGACATAGACATAGACATAGACATAGACATAAACATAGACATAGACAGACATAGACAAGACATAGACATAGACAGACATAGACATAGATATAGACATAGACATAGACATAGACATAGATAGACATAGACATAGACATAGACATAGACATAGACGTAGACGTTGACGTGTACGTGGACGTGGACGTGGACGTGGACGTGGACGTGGACGTGGACATGGACATGGACATAGACATAGACATGACATAGACATAGACATAGACATAGACATAGACATAGACATAGACAGACATAGAGATAGACATAGACATAGACAAACATAGACATAGACATAGACAGACATGACAGACATAGACAAGACATAGAGATAGACATAGACATAGAGATAGACATAGACGTTGACGTGTACGTGGACGTGGACGTGGATGTGGACGTGGACGTGGACATGGACATGGACATGGACATGGACATGGACATGGACATGGACATGACATAGACATAGACATAGACATAAGACATAGACATACACATAGACATAGACATAGACAGACATAGACATAGACATAGACATAGACATAGACATAGACATAGACATAGACATAGACATAGACATAGACATAGACATAGACATAGACATAGACATAGACATAGACATAGACATAGACATAGACATAGACATAGACATAGACATGGACATAGACATAGACATAGACATAGACATAGACATCGACATAGAAATAGACATAGACATAGACATAGACATAGACATAGACAGACATACACATAGACATAGACATAGACATAGACATAGACAGACATAGACAAGACATAGACATAGACATAGAGATAGACATAGACATAGACATAGACATAGACATAGACATAAACATAGACATAGACATAGACAGACATAGACAAGACATAGACATAGATATAGACATAGACATAGACATAGACATACACGTCCACCTCGGCGTCGGTGTCGGCGTGGACGTGGACGTGGACGTGGACATGGACATGGACATGGACATGGACATAGACATAGACATAGACATAGACATAGACATGACATACAGACATAGACATAGACATAGATATATACATAGACATAGACATAGACATAGACATAGACATAGGTGTAGGTATATGTATAGGTATAGGGATAGTCATAGTTATTGAGATAGAGACTGGTTGTAGTTGTAGGTATAGGTGTCTCACTGAGTTGCAGGCTGCTTACATTTCTTTCTTTTGTTTCGTAAGCGGTTTTCTTACCATTAGAAATGTTTCTTTTTGGATCACATTTTGTGACTTTTTTCTTTATTGTACCTATTTCCAAATTTACTATTATTACCTTTTTTTGTTATTGTTCTTGCCACGTTTTGTTTTCTCGGACTCCTACTAATGACCTTTCACCATATTTTTTTGAAATATTTTCCCTTGCATGCCATCGAAACGTTAATAATTGCAAGTAACCTTTTTTTTTAATTAATAAGAAACTTGCTGCATATGGTAGTGCCAGCACAGGTTACAATTTTAAAATTGCTGAAACTGCTTGTAAAATAATACACCGTGAGGTTTCTTCCATCAGTACGACTATGTACGCACTAAGTGGTAACAAAGGTTGGTATATAAGTTAATTTTACTATTATGACACGAGATCAAGATTTGGTAGTTTGTACTTCATTTTATCAATAAACATCCGTAAATTACAATTTGTGTTCAATTTAATCTGCAATATCTGAATGTGATATCAACTCCACAAGTTACAGTATAAACCTGGCTCAATTATTAGTATCAAACGAAAAAAAATTGAACATCTGCTTTTTAACAACTTAATTAATTTAAATAAACAAGGTCTGGTAAAATTTTTGTTAACAAAGAACTTAAAAATACATACGACAATCAAATGCACATGCTACACACGTTTGTTAATTCAAGCCTAGAGATTGATGAATGAGTAAGAGATTTATGTACACACATAAAAAGATCATTTTTTAAACTTCGGCCTTTATAACAGAGAAAAAAAATGTATATACAGAAGGGATAAATTCATATTTCATAAAGATAAATTGTCGAAATAAATATTAGCTTCAAACAACAAATTTATTTTATAGTTTATACAAAGTAAATTCGCCGTCGAAATATTGCAACTGTGTATATTTCTTTTTATAATGATTTTGGATCAAATCCAAATTTTACAATTCAGTTAAAAAAAATGGATCGAGTAATTATGGCCCTTATTATAAATGTGCACGGTTTTATATGTTTCGCACATCCTTATGTTTTTCTTTTATTTCATCATTAGCAGACACGCAATGCTAAAAGAGAAACTAAGAAACGGTATCACAGGTCAGGATTGAAACCAAATTTATAAATATTAAACAATTACAAATACGTGTAACATGTGTGAAGCCATATTTAAATTAAAGCACAGAACGGAAAGTGACATGGCATTATGAATATTAAAAAACATTAAGCGTTGAAAATTTCAATGCAATTTACATATTTGATGAACGCTTTGTATTTTAATTACGGTATAATATTTAATTCAAATTTTCCGTACAATTAAATACACGTAACAACAAACACAATAAAGAGTTATGACAGCATTTCATTAATGGAAAAAGGAATTTTATGTTAAAATACATAACATATTGAATTTTTGCAAAAACAAATTTTTTTCTTCGTACAATTAACCTCGATAATTACCTCTTACTTATTACCATTACCATTATAACTTCTATGCATAAGTTTTGGCATATAAATTGCAGCAGACGTGTTTCTGTCAGTTTTAAAATGAAGCACATGATAATCAAAGCTCGAACGGTTTTCATACGGGGGTAGGAAGGGGTGTGTTTGATATATCGTGATGGCAGTAAGACATATTAATAGTTATTAGTCAAGTCTGCAAGCATGCTACATTACTATTGATTACGAGTTGTACAAACAGACACGCAAGGCATCACGTTGCGCCAAATCTAAACTTTAACGCCAACTAATTACGCCTTGTAGTTTTAACTCCTTTTCCACGAATATTATGCGTGCACTTACACATCTGATACCACGTCTAAAACTTGTAAATTAACATAATACCTATTTTATTATTAATATCAAAACTGGTCCACGTGTTGTATCCTGAGGGGCTCCATTAGCTTTAAAGTGCTTACATAAAAGATTTGTTAATATTAGCGTAATACAGTAGTGCAACGTTTAAAATGTAGATCGAGATAAAAGACTACAGATTTTTTCTTGATTCGCAGATTATTAATGATTTACGAGATTTATGTTTATTCATTTTAATGTTTCATATTTAATTTGTATTGAAATTAAAAAATGAGCATGTTCGGTTTTGGAAAGTTGCTTGTAAACGTCAATAATAAAGTCTGTAAATTAAATTAATTGTTTTAGTTCCAAAATAATTTTTGTAACTAGAATTCGTTAATTGTCTTAAAGAAGGATTAAATGGTAGATTTGTATGGAAACTAAACAAACGAGATATGAGAAAGATGAAGGCTTTCGAGATAAGCGAAGGGTATTGACAACAAAATGGAGTGATAGGAAATTACTACGAGAGGCTAAATCATAAGATACGTTCCGTAGGGGACCAATGAAAACATGGAGCGTATTTTGTGATTTAGTCGAGGATAAACCACAAAATGCGTTCCGTAGGTTTCAGTAGTATTATATATATCTAGTTTAGATCAGATAAACAAAACTGCTATAACCTAACAGAAGTAGGTTAGATAAACAACCTAACAGAACAAAAAATGTATTGACCGGGAATAGAACCCGCACCGACCGACCACGCGACAGGCGACCATTACCATTAGCCCAAACGTGCTCTACCATTTGAACATTGAAACTGTTATTTAAACCGTTTATAAACAGCGAACTGATACGACCAATGAAAACATGGAACGCATTTAGCCGCTTCTAAATTACTAAGAAAGGGTATAATGGTAGGAAAGACAACTGTTAAATAATATAAGGAAACGTCAGCGCCAGTTCACAGAATAAGTAGTAGAATATGAATTGATACTTTGAAGAACGGAAATAGTTATTCTGTATTGTAAGTGTTTTTGTAACTGGTTTCATATGTTAATCGGGTTAGCCGGCCTATTTCTACAGTTTTGTTTGCTTGTTAACGCGACGTTTCGGAAGACGACTATGCTACCGTCATCAGACTGTCCTGAGAAGGACTGTTTTTTGCACTTGAGTCGGATTTTTCTCAAGCACTTGACTACTTTCAGATTAGAACTTAGAGTTGCAAGTCTGACACCTTTACCGCTGAGCCACTGAGTAATCCATATACATATATATATATATATATATATATATATATATATAACTTTTTCGTGGTTACGAGTAGTTTATTGCGCCGGTGTATTGAGCTTAAGCTCTTCGCGTCTTCGTTTTGCACATGTTTGGTGATTCCTGGTGCCGTTGAGGGTGTTGTTCTTAAGCTCCTGAGTTCTCACTTTTGAGTGGTCTACTGCTCTCTTCTGTATATGCTCTGCCGCATTTGAATGGGGCAGAGGGAGGTTAGATGGTTCTCCTCTAGTGTTAGCTTGTTTATGGATGTTTCAAGCTTTCTGTAGAGTTGTTAGAATTCGGGGCCGTACCGAGTTACTAATTCTGTGTTGTAAGTTTTTTTTAACTGTGGTTTCATATGTTAATTGGTTTAGCCGGCCTTTTACCACAGTTTTGTTCGCTTGTTAACGCGACGTTTCGGAACTGCTTCCTTCATCACGCTGTCCTGAGAAGGACTGTTCTTGTCGATTTTCCTCAATCACTTGACTACTCAGATTCGAACTTGGTAGCCCCTAGATCTGACACCTTTACCGTTGAGCCACTGAGTGATCCTATATATATATATATATATATATATATATATATATATATATATATATATTAACACTTTTCGTGGTTGCGCTGTAGTTTATGCCATGTTGCTCGTAACCTATTGAGCGGGTGTATTGAGCTTAAGCTCTTCGCGTCTTCGTTTTACAATGTTTAGTGATTCCTGCTGCCCTTGCGGGTGTTGTTCTTAAGCTCCAGAGTTCTCACTTTTGAGTGGTCTCCTGCTCTCTTCTATATATGCTCTGCTGCATTTGCATGGGGCAGAGGGAGGTTAGATGGTTCTCCTCTAGTGCTGGCTTGTTTATGAATGTTTCAAGCTTTCTGAAGAGTTGTTAGAATTCGGACCGTACCCAGTTACTAATTCTGTGTTGTAAGTTTTTTAACTGTGGTTTCATATGTTAATTGGGTTAGCCTATTGCCACAGTTTTGTTCGCTTTTTAACGCGACGTTTCGGAACTGCTTCCGTCATCAGGCTGTCCTGAGGACTGTTCTTGTCCGATTTTTCTCAAGCACTTGACTACTCTCAGGTACCCTAGATTCTGACACCTTTACCGCTGAGCCACTGAGTAATCCTATATATATATATATATATATATATATATATATATAACTTTTTCGTGGTTGCGCAGTAGTTTATTGCGCATGTTGCGCCGTAACCTATTGCACCGGAAATAGTTATATTGGTATTCAGTGAGAGGCAACGGATGAGAATTGTGGAAAGAAGACAACTAGGGATTTGCCAATCGGTAACCTATCAATGGTGATTTTATTTCTACCTTAATTGAGCATCATTCAGAAATTTTTGTTCGTATTAACACTTTTGGGATTCTGATAATAGTTGATATTTGTATTCGTTTTTACAATTTTAAATGAATCACTCAAGGGGTGAGAGCTTAAAAGGATTAATTTAAACCCGGGGATCTAGTAATAACTGGTGTTTTTAAGTCCAAATTATTTTAATTATTGAAATATGAACCAGTGGTAGAAAATAATCCTCATATCGTGATCTGATTATCGTTTTGGTCACCAATTGCTTGACAGAGACACTGTCCATTTTACTTATTTTACCGGTCTTTTACAATCTTTCCTCACGCTTTGTGCATTGCATCCAATTTTCTGGTCAAACTTTGTTCATTAGCTTATATGTTAGTAGCTTATAGATTACTAGTAGTGTTAGTAACAATAGTAATAGTAGTTGTGTTAGGATTGCTGGAAGAATTTTTGTTTGGGTGGTCTTGGATTGTAGTCAGGTCTATGTCCGGAGTTAGAAGTTTAAATGATGTTTTTGGTGGTTTCTGTGCTTCCTTTGATCGTGTATTTTGTGTAAAGTTTTGAGTCTGTCGGTGGATAGGTGGTGCATCCATCGTTAGGTTGTGAGGATGTGTCTTCCGTAGTAGTTCACGTTCGCAGGAAGCGAGGGATTCTAGTTGCGTGTCTAGGACTGCTTTTATGTATGTGTTTGTCGAAGTGTCTTGGAGTGACAGCCTTTCAAGCCTCAAGCTGAGAGCTTTTGAGAATGTCGGTTCGGTTTTGTATTTTGTGCAAGGTTTTGTTTTCTAGGGGAAGTCAGTTAAGGGTCTTATTCTAGACATACTTTGTTATCATTTAATTGGAGTTTTATTTGTCGGAGTTCAAGTCGTTAGTCGTTTGTTTTGATTGCCATGTCAGGTTTGAGTGACAGATTCTAGGTTTAATAAATTCTACATCGGTTGGCTCAGTTGGAGATTTCCCGGAGTTGTTGAAGAGTAGTCGGTTGGTTATATCGCTTCTCCGATTTACCTTCCAAGGGAGATATGTTTATATGAGGAGGGTTCTGTGAGGTCAGATCCTGGTTTAAGTTTCACAACAATGAAGGAAAATTCGATAGAGCAGGTTAAATAATTGTGTTAAATGTCTAATGGCGTTTAGAGGTAGGTTTTGTAGGTTAGTTTGTTCAAGCAGCCTTATCCTATAGCGATGTGTCTTCAATGTCAATTACTTGGTTAGATGATATCAAGTTTGAGTTAGTTCCTACGGTCAGTTGTGTTGTCTGAAATCCTTAAGGTTTTGCTGTAATTAGACTTTGAGGTAGTTATCAAACCACAGATCGTCTGCGGAGGTAAATGAATTTTCCAAGTGTAGACCGAATAGACCGGCTTTTAATTGATCTGAAGAAGTGATATTAAATTGCCTAAAGGATCTATTGGGTGGGAATGTGAGGTTATATCTTGTTTTGTGAAAAGTTTTTACGGACTCTTGTATTTAGTTTTTCTTGTGCTATTCTGTTCGTTCTAGTCTGATTCCAGCATTTCGCTTGTTGTATTTGGTCTTTAGTGCTAGTTTCTGGGATCTGAGGAATCAGCGGTATATTAATTTTTTCTCTTTAATCTAGAGGAGGATATGCGAAGAGAGTGAGTCCTGTAGTGTTAGGTAGGTCAGCTATTAGGATAAGATCGTGCGTTGTCGTAGATTATATCTGCGTTATGAAAGTTTCGTCGTGCAATTGTCGTTTGGGAGGGGGGGGGGGTGAGGTGCTGGTCCGAAGGAAGTTACTAGTAGCGAAGATTCTCCCAAGTTATCGTTGTGCCTAAGTACGAGAACGGTTTCTTTGCATTGTGTATGTTGTCCGTTTAAGTCTCCTAGGAGGAAAGTTGGATATACAGTCTAGTAGGTCAGGATTGTGTTGATCGCTGGAGGGTTACAGTTCAAGTTGCCTCAAATGAATAGTTTTGTCTCTGTTCTTGCTAGTACTTGTAATTTATTGTTTGTCAGTAGGTTTTTATCAGAGTTTGCTTCAGTTGAACGCTCAGTGCATTAACAATCCTTATTACAAGCTTCACTGTATTTAATCTGTACTACAGTAAAGTTGTATTCCGTAGTTGGCTTTTTCGTATATATTTTCTAACTATTGTAGCAAGCTTACATTTATGTTTTCAGATTTAATATATTTATTTGACATCGAATCATTTCAAAAACTATAATCATTTATTGAAGAATATAACTGTGATTATTATCGAAATATACTATTTCATACCTAAAAGATAAGTACCTCAATTATCATTAATAATCGCCAAAGTTTGGATTTTTGTATTGTTTTTTTTTATTGAGACATTTGTCACTGTTAGCCTTCGTTCGCGTAGAAGGTGTTCTGGAATATCACTTTCGAGGTGGTTTAATAATCTTGAATCGTCTAACGTTGTATTTTTTTCCTTGTTACTAAATATCATAACTTTTCCAATCACGAGAATGATACGTAATATCGAAATAGATCGAGCATTGCTAATATAAATATGTGCAGGGTGGTCCGAATTGGACACTCTCTTATGGAAACACCCTTTATTTTAAGATAGAAAAAATGGACCTAAAACTCAAAATAATGAGAAAATCACTGGCGCAAACAGAATTCATCTATCTCTAATCATGTGGCCGCTAGGGGGTGTTTCTCGAATTTAGTCGATTTCTTTAACTCCCCATAACTTTCTTATTATTAAAGATAATTGATTTTGGCAAAATCTTTCTTAGAGCACTTCTTTATTCAGAATCCATTGCGATAGACAGTCTTTATACAGGGTGTTTGGTTTTTTATACGACCGTAAATTACATATTTTTCATACGGACCTCCCTGTATATTTTGGGGTTTTTGAAACGAGCGTAAAATTTCCTAAATTTTGATTCAATTATGTTTCCATGGCTAACAAAAGGCGGCAGCATGATTTAAAATGACAATTTCTTAGTTATCTGGAAATTTGTGTTAGTTTCAAATATTTTTAATTTGAAATAACAAACAAAAACAACGAACGTCATAGAAAACGTATGTGAATAAAACAAACGAGTATTATAAATAACATAACAAAAGTAACTAATTAATACTGATCTAAATCTACTCAGATAAATAGTAACAGTAAAACGAATGTAAAAAAAAAAAGAATTTATATTAGTAAATGTTCAAATTCTCTCCCATTTTGCTCGAAACAGATTCTACAACTTTTCCTTGTTCCATTTGCAGCATTTATTAATTCCACGAGTGGGATTTGGTTACATGCACCTAGCAACGCTCTTGTGTGTGAGGTCACTGATTTTTTTACATCAGGGAACAAATAAAGGGGTGTTAAATCTGGAGACCGAGCTGGCCATTTGATTAGCCCTTGATTCCCAATCCAGTTTCCTCCAAACAGCCCATTTAGATAATTTGATGATTCCCGCACAATGAGGCGGTGCCACGTCGTGTTCACGATAAACTGTTCAACCTGGTCTTGTAAGATTTGTGAATATCACTGAGAATTCAGCACTCCCACACATTAAAACTAAACCTCCCTTGATTCCTTTCCTCCACAGTAACATGACGATTTTCACGAGCTCAAGTATATTCGTTATATCTATTGGATATTTCCACATTACTGATGGATGCCCAAATACAATTTAAAGCAAAATGTTGATCTTCTTGCGTTTTTTCAATGAACTAGTCACAAAAACGCGTTCGTTGTATAAAATCGTCAGGGATAAGATTATGGATCTTTCTGGTTCTATAGGGTCTAATTTTATTATTTTTTAAAATACACATATTAGATCTAGGTATACCTGTCTCTGTTTCTAACTTTCTTGTCGACGTTTTACCATTGTGATTTATAGTTCCTAGTACTGTAATTTCTTTCAGTTCATTTTTATCATGAGCTTCTTGACTAATATTGTAATTTGCTCTAGTTTTAGTGAAAGAACCATAGTTTCTTAGATTTTGCTGCAGCTTACCGAATATATCTCTAAAGGGTTGCCGTCCTTCAAGGTATCTGTTAAAATACAGATTACCTGCTGCGTCAGAGTTTCCATTACTTTCTGTGTAACACTCCGGCATGTCGTACTTTTCATAGTTTACGTACATTTTGAATGAAGCAATTATTATCAAAATGAAAAGCAACTTGCACAAAACGGTTGTTGCTTTAAAAACTTTTTTTACAGAATTACACTACATTTAAATTAATATTTATAAACTTAAAGCTTTCAAAAAAAACAAAAGAAAGAAACGTCATGATCATAGCTGCCTACTAGATATTTTTTATTATTACTTGGACATACTGCAGAATCCCAGTAAGTAAACATTGGTGTTATTCAAACACGTTTCTATTAAATTGTTACTATTTCGCTGAGTAGTACTCCGTCAAAACAGCCCCGGACAAAACAGCCCCTACAAAACAGTCCCGACAAAACAGCCCACCGGCAAAATAGCCCTCGTCAAAACAGCCCCCGACAAAACATCCTCCGATAGATCCAGTTTTAATGGTGTTTGGGTTATACCACACACATACATTTGACGTGTAAAAGGTAAAGATTGATATAAAATGATTATTAAATACACCATAACCAGAAATTTATAGAAACTAGACAAATAACCTAAATTGATAATAATTTTCCCATTTGGAAAAAGGATAGTTTTTTAGTTTTGTTTTGATTTCGTGTGTAAATAAATAAAAACTGCAACGGTTTTGTTAAAAACAGAAATAAAAACTGAAGAAAATAAAAATTAAGCAAAAAATACATAAGATTAAAAAAAATAAAACAATTGAAACAAAAGTTTTTAAAAATAGTCAAAAAAGAACAAAAATAATCATAAAATATAACTTTTTAAAGACAAAAAACACAATAAAAAGAAAAAAAGGAAGATCACAAAACAAAAAAGTTTTCAATAATTATCGTCAAGTGAGGTAGAGATACTGTATAAGTATAATAATGATAAATTTTGTAATTATGTAGTATTTATTTTGACTTGCGCTGTTTCGTCGGTGGGCTGTTTTGTCGGGTCACCTTAGGAGTATATTTAGATCAGTATTAATTAGTTACTTTTGTTGTTATGTACAATACTAGTTTGTTTTATTCACATACGTTTTCTATCATGTTCGTTGTTTTTTGTTTGTTATTTTAACATAAAAATATTTGCAGCTAATAAAAATTTCCAGGTAACTAAGAAATGGTCGTTTTAAATCATTCTAACGACTTTTGTTAGCCATGGAAACATAGATGTCTGCAAGCAAAATATTTTAATGCATAAAATGCAATATTGCAAATAATATTTAATATAAATATAACAAGTGCAGATACATCAAAATTTAGTAAATTTTGCGCTCTTCTCAGAAACTCCAAAATATACGGGGTGGTCCGTATGAAAAAATTTACTTTAGGGTCGTATAAAAAACTAAACATTCTGTATAAAAACTGTCTATCGCGATGGATTCTACGTAAAAAAGTGCTCTCAGAAAGATTTTGCCAAAATCAACTCTCTTTAATAATAAGAAAGTTATGGGGCATTAAAGAAATCGACGAAATTCGAGAAGCACCCCCTAGCAGCCACGCGATTAGAAATAGCTGAATTCTGTTTACGCCAGTGATCTTCTTATTAAATTTGAGTGCCAGACACATAGGTCCATTTTTTTATCTCTTAAAATAAAGGGTGTTTCCATAAGAAAGCCTCCAATTTGGACCACCCGGTGTATTGTTAAACGTAATAAAATTTTAATTTAGAATTTATTACCAGTTACCATTTGCACGAAACACGTTTCCGGTCATCTTGGAGTCTGAAAGAAACTTGGATTGAACTTTTTAAGACGTGTGAACCGCTACTCATGTAGTTAATGGGAAACGTATGTAGTGACGACTGTATATTCGCAAGTACCGATCATAACAACAATGTTGACTCGTCATGGTACGTCTACGTAAGACCAATTAACTCTTTTGTGTACACCTTGTTTATTAAATATCTTTTTAACAAATCTTCGTTTCACGGTTAGTAACTCATATTAAACGAATTTTAATTATTATGCTTGACCGATGTTTCAAGAAGATGAAGTAATCGATTTCTTATAAAAATGGAAGTAACCGATTCTATTCAGTCACAATGAATTTCAATCATGATATGGAAATGTGAGGGAGAAAGAAACTGTCAGTCTGTATTTAAGAAAATAATAATGATTCCTGTGGTTTATACGTAGTCTCGTCATACACCACAATTTCGGCAATTTCAAATTGCTCGAAAAAAATAGAGCAACCGTAATAGCTTAATTAAATCCGATTCATACCAAGTTTCTAATAATGTTGTCTAAATCTATCAGTCCGTCCTCTGACCTCGTCAATTTAAACAACCTCAATTATGTATAAATTATATCTAACGTGTCACGCTTTTGTTTGGATTGCCAATTGTCTATTCGTGTTTCGATAAAAATATATTCAATCTGCGATTGATTTTCTAGAAACGACGGAGGCGACAACTCATAGGAGGTTGTGTACGTCTGGATATGTGTAATTTAATGATTTGTGAACTTATTATTAATTGTCTCACGACTTACAAATTTATGTGCTAATTAGAATCCCCCATTGCCAGCTGTCATATCCGTTACTAACTTCTCTTTTCTACTGTACTAATTACCCTTAGACCAAATAAAAATTTTAATTAACAGACTGTTGAAGTGCTAGCAAGAAGAAAGTCGGTAATATTAAAAAACGTCAAATACTCAATCTATAATATAAAATAATCCAGGGTGAACGATTTTGTCCATTGTCTTGATTGTTTACAAAGGTGATCAGGGCAAAAGCGGCTACCACCGTCGAACAGTTGTTCCCGGCTTTATCCGTGTATTTTACTGCTTAATATTGTTTACACAATGTATTTGTTACAACCCTCAACAAAATGTCTTCAATGTTGACTGATATTAATAAATTCGGATTTATATGCACAAATTTTCCTATCTACACGATAAGTCATCTTAACAATACAAATTTTTGTTTGATACATTCATGACAATGAACGTAATTACGTAATTTAATTTAAAGTCTTGATTGCTTGTCACAATTATAGAATTAATTAATGACTTTATTAAAACAAAAACTATGAGAATCTTGTTATCTAACAATATAATAATTTCTTTTCAAGGTGGGTTACTTAACATTTGTAATTGTTTTATAACAAATGTTTTTTTTTCATGTCTTTATTTACGTAAAATACAGAACGAGAAGTATTATGTAATTCTTTTTACATGTACAGCAATTAAATGCAGGAGCGCAAAATAAAAATTTCCATTCCATACTATTTTAATAAATTGATTTGTCAATGATAGTTTATTAAAATAATATAATCGTGAACTTGACTTATGCTGAGGTCGGAAATGTTGCTTTGGCTGTTAAGGTGTCAATAATAATTTTTGTATAAGTAGGCTATTTAAGATCATATCCGAAGTAATAAATCTGGTTCCGGAAACTAACCTTTTATTTAATTTGTACTAAAAATGTCATTAGGTTTTCAATAGCTTTCGCAAGATTGAATTAAAGAAATAAATAGTTATGTACAGGGTGGTCACTTTCATTTACATTATCTCCTTCATTCATTTAACCTAGTATTATGAGTATAACACATTTTTTCACTGGCAGTATTTATATCTCTTTTACAGTTAACCGAAAAATTGGTTTCAAAAATCAAAAATACACATACGCGATTTTTTTGGAAAATGTTCAGGGGTGCTTCCGAAGTGTAAAACCTAGATGGCGTGATCATTGGATGGGATTACGCCTTTATAGTCGTCTTGGCAGTATTTCAAAAAGGATTGTTTTAAGAGGATATATATTTTCTACTTATTAATTTTATTTTTGCTACAATTAATACCCCTATAATAGTTAATTATACAGGGTGAGTCAGTTTTTTGTAGACAAACTTTAACAGGAGATAGAACACATGTTTCTAAAAAGAAAAATTCCTATAAACATATGTCGTAGAAGGCTTCGTTTCCGAGATACAGGGTGTTAAATATAATTTTTTTTTTCTCAAATTTTCATTATAACTCATAAACGAATGCTTAGATTTTTTTCATGTTGGGGGGATAATGTCTATTAATTAAGGGGCATAAAACAAGCGTTAAGAATGTTCACAAACTTGCACAGTGGCGGAGTGGAGGGCTGCTCAACCACTTTCATAAACAGAATTTCTACGCCAATGACTATTTTAAAAAAACTGTTATTTTCATTATCTACATACAGTTTAACAAAATAATGTACCTTCTTCTGTTTCGAAATTCCTGTGCGTTTCGAGTTATTTTGATTTTTAGTGTTTGATGTGGTACTAAGTTAAGTACGTCGCTGTGTGTGTTTACATTTTGAACAAAGTGTCTAATTTTATTATACTAGCGTTATTGTTATGTATTTATAAATCGTTATTGCTAAGAATTCTTATTAATTTCACAATTATTAATTATGTATTGTTACAATAATAAATGAGTGTTAAAATTAGTGTACTAAACAGATTTCAATTTACAAAAGTCTTGTATTTGAGTATGGGTTGATACAGTGGCGGCTCTTTAATGAGAGCAAGTGAGCAGAGGTCTATAACTTATTAGAATCTCACTTAAAAACTACATACACGTTTATGGCGAAATTGATACATACATAATTATACAGAAAGTATTGACCGCATAACAATAATAATTATGCATTTCTTTTTATACGAGGATAATAACAATGGATACTAAAAAAAACCGATAACCTACCTATTTATAAATGAAAATGTATTTGAAATTTTAAAGAAACGATCGTTAGGTACTAAAATGGCTCTAAATGTTTTATTATATCTTTTTATTAAAACTTTATATTCAATTATTCACATAAAGCACATTACTTAACTTAGTACCACATCAAACACTAAAAATCAAAATAACTCACGCACAGGAATTTCGAAACAGAAGAAGGTACATTATTTTTGTTAAACTGTATGTAGATAATGAAAATAACAGTTGTTTTAAAAATAGTCATTGGCGTAGAAGTTCTGTTTATGAAAGGGTTGAGCACCCTCCACTCCGCCACTGTGCAAGTTTGTGAACATTCTTATCGCTTGTTTTATGCCCTTAATTAATAGACATTATCCCCCAACATGAAAAAATCTAAGCATTCGTTTATGAGTTATAATGAAAATTTGAGAAAAAATTATATTCAACACCCTGTAACTCGGAAACGAAGCCTTCTACGACATATGTTTATAGGAACGTTTCTTTTTAGAAACATATGTTCTATCTCCTGTTAAAGTTTGTCTACAAAAAACTGACTCACCCTGTATAATTAAATTGGTCATTACGAAAACTGTAGAATATAAAATTCTCTATAAATTTCTTTTGAACGTTTTTTTATGCAATCATTGATAACTCTTTCTGCAGTATAAGGCCCAAATTCGACCTCTGGGTTGGTGCTCCCCAATACGCTCTCGGTATCCTTGATCGTATTCAAAAGAGAATGTAGAATCGTTTCAGTTCTTTCTGTTTATTATCGGTATTACAATGGCTCTTGCGCTGCTGAATCTCGGGCTACATTTGCTAGGAATACTCGGTTCGCTCATTCACATCATCAGTATGCAGTACAAATCTCCAATTGTCGTACCAAACGGGCGCAATCTACGTTCTTCTATACGGTTTCTAAACTCTGGAATGATCTCCTAGTTTCTGTTTTCCTCTTAGTTATGATATGAAAAAATTTAAGGTAGGTGTTCATAGGCATCTCTTGGCAATTCAATGTCCCTCTATCCATCCTCCTAATTGTTCCTGAGTGCTTTAGCATGATGGGTCAAATTTAGCCTATTCAGGTCCACAATTATTAAAAAAAAGTGTTTAGTTGCCAAACTCACCTTGTTTCGATTAAATGATACGCTCATCAACTGGATTTCTAGTTTCCTTCATAATAGACGAATCCGTGTCGTAGTTTATGGCTGTTTTCCTAAAGAAGTTAGCATTCACGCGAGCATGCCACAGGGATTAGTTATAGCGTGTACACTTTTTCTGCTACACATAAATGACCTTATTTCTTGAATAACTAATCAATTGCGTTGCTGACGACAGTAATCTTCATTGTAGTTAATCTCCGTCTACCTTCCATGTCTTAAGACATTAAAGTTAAAATGGCAAATTCAATCAACGACATTCAATGTATTCTCGAATGGGGAAGCAATAATCTAGTTAAATTTAATGCTAACAAAGCTCAGTGTTAAGTTTTCAGACCCTGCTACTGTATTGGGCATGACTTTATCTTCAAGTCTATCATGGTTTGTCCATCTTCTGTCAGTTACCAAAATAGCTGCTCGTAAAATAGGCTTTTTGTACAGATTTAAGCAGTACTTTACCTCCCGGCAACTCTTTCTGCTCTATAAGGCCCAAATTCGCCCTCGTCTAGAATATAATTCTCATCTCTGGGTTGGTGCTCCCCAATACGCTCTCGATATCGTTAATCGTATTCAAAAGAGAACTATTAGGTTTATAAATGACCCGTCCTTAACTTCTGATATACAGTCCCTTGAGCATAGAAGAATAGTGTCAGTTCTCTTTTTATTACGTATTACAATGGCTATTGCGTTGCTGAATTATATTCTTTGTTACAATCATGGGCTACTTTTACTAGGAATACTCAGTTCGTTTATTCACATCATCAGTATGCAGCACAAATCTCCACTTGTTGTACCAAACGGGCACAATCCACATTCTTCTGCACGGCTTCTAAACTCTGGAATGATCTCCCTAGTTGCTGTTTTCCTCTTACTTATGTAACAAACGAAATACACCCACGTACCAGACAAAATTAGAAAACACCGAACGCGTTTCGATAGCTACGCTATCATCATTAGCGGTCGACTTTTGTTTGTTACAGATCCTGCCACAGTTCCAGTGTTCCAGACCTCTTACTTATGATATGAAAAAATTTAAGGTAGCTGTTCATAAGCATCTCTTGGCAATTCAATGTCTCTCTATCCATTCTCCTAAGTGTACCGGAGTGCCTTAGCACAATAGACCAAATGTAGCCTGGATTTATAGCGCGCTGAAAATCGAATCGACGCCAAACACGCATTTTACGTACCTGCACCATATGTTGAGTAAGGAGCGCATACAACCATACAATGTTCGAAAGCAATATTAATAGGTACTTTTCGATTATACAGATACACAAAATTTATCGCATTGCACAAAATATTATTCGAATGAAATTTTGTGGACAGTTTTGCGTATGGTCAACTAAAGAAACATTATCCGTGTTCATTGTGATATAATACAATATAATCTCGGAAAGTATAAGTTCTGCCATTTACCATTTACTTAGTATTAAAAAAATAACTTTGTGACCAGTTGAAATTCTTCACACAGGTCACCTAAGCTAATCATTTATTAATTAACTATTATCCTTTAATTATTAGATATCCGCATTAACAATTAATCAATTATTCCGCTCCCACGGTAAACCAATCACCGATGTTGACAGTCCAGTTACAGTCCACTTTTCTAAACCCCTGCTCTCATACCTTTTCCGAACTTTTTCAACCCACAACAGGCGTACTCCAAGGTTGTATCTTATCTCTTAACATATAGACAATATTTTATTACGACATTCCTATTATTTCACAGCCTGGAGTCTCCGAGGCGCAGTTTACGAATGCCCCTGCCTATTGGGTGGTGCATCGGAACCGCAAAACAACCACCCGGAACTTTTCTGATACTCTCCTGAACTGTGAATAGAAAATCTTCCTTAATTCTACCAAAATTTAAGGCATCCTATTCCAAATCCTAACTTCCGAGACAACTATACTCTCAACTTATGACATTAGCATGCTGCAATATACAGTGACCAAGATAAGAATTCTCACGATGGCGATCTCGGAAATGGTAATAGATACAACTCCGGTTAAATGGGAAAAAAGTTGTGTAACTAGGGGACCAATAAAATTACATAAAAAAATCGATGATTTTTTTGTTTTTGAGATGTTTGAAAAAAATTTAATTTTTGAATTTTCTAATTTATTTCTTTCTGGCGTTATTATAAATGCTAGAGCAAAAATACAAACACTTCTTCATGGCAACTAGTTACGGGCTTTAACATGGGATAGTCAGTTTTTCAATCGGACATTTCCTATTGTATACGAAAAAGAGTATTGCTCAAAATCTATAATTACCTTTAATTGCGTTGGGGTCTCAGAGAATTCCCTCCATGATCAATAGTCGAATTATTATGAATGTTGGTCAGCATTAGCCTGAATTTTGTCCACAATCTATGTTCCTGTACCAGTTTAGTTGACTACACGTTAAAATGCATTCTTTCAATGACCAAAAGCTAAATTCTGTGGTCCATGAGTATTGGTATTTGGGCCAGACATTTCCCAAAACCTATATTTGTACACCAATCGGTTTGGAATCACGACAAAATTGATCGCCTCGATGATCAAGATCAATTTTATCCAAATTATATGTTGCTACAACAATTTCGTTATGGACTAAATGAAATATCAGCTAATGTTGATGTCATCACATGAGGCCGCGGCAAAAGAATTCACTATCGACGGGGTCTTCGGCAAATCGCAATGTGAAACATTCGCTCTATTTAATTTTGGTCATTCCTTTATTTGTTGGTGTTACCTATACTAGCCAAAGTTTTTTTAAAATAAAAAAAAGACAGCGCAAAAGAAAATATTGTTTATATGAAAAGTAGTTATTAAAACATATAAACCTATGTATGAAAAACTAAATGAAAACGAAACGATAAGCCAAATAATGGACAAATTTGCTTTGAGCGGGTAGAAACGTTATGCAATGCTTCAGCCGGAATTTGTATACTTTCGTCATGAATATGTGCCTTTAAGTCTTTTAACGTTTGAGGGCGATTAACGTAAACTTTACTTTTCAATTATCCCCATAAAAAATCTAGTGCGGTCAAATCAGATGATTGAGGCAGATACTCAATATCCCCATCATATGAGAGTAGTCTGATAGGGAAAATGTTCTTAATAAAAACAACCTTTTCACGCTTACAGAAGTTTTCTGTCAAGTTAATGTGGTTGTGTTAATGTATGTATGTACCATTATTCGATACCGTTCTCCATTAACAGTATCTGCATCTGGAAAAAAGAAGAGTTCCATGATTCTTTCGGAGCATATTGCTCACCAAACAACGATTGGTTGATCAGTTTGCTTTTTAACACTACCAAAAAGGCAAAGAAACGCTTCTGCGCTCAGTATGAAGTTTTACCAACAATTGAGTTCTATTTCTACTACGTTGGTAACGATTGTTTTGAACATTTAATTAATTAGACTCCGACTTTTCATTACTAGAGCAGTGTAGAAGTCTTTATTGTTTTGCAAAACCATATGTTTTTGGTAAAAGGATGCCACAATCTGAAAAGTATTTAATGGATTAACATTTTTCTCGTGCAGACAAGAGTAGCTCAAAGAGGGCGAGGTGTCATAGAAGTGGTCATATAATTGAAAATTAAAATATGGGAGAGGAGAGCAGCTAGCGTGTTGAATCAACCTAAATTAAATTAGTAATGTTTTATTTTCCCCTCCCTATTGTTACGCCAGTTTCATTTACAGCCCTTTATCGACATTAGTTTCCGAAATAGTTCCATAGCAACGTACTGTTTGAGTATATTGTATTTTTAAAGCACATTACCATTTTGTAAACTTGGTACTTCTAGCTGTTAAAAAGTCTTGGTGTTACGTATGAATACGTGTAGATTATTTTAAGATATGGTAGCAGTTCTGAGATTTTACGAATTTAACAACTTGATGGTTTAACTATTATAGTCTAGTTCATATTTTGTAATTATTATTGTTGTACTCGTTTTTTTAAGTTTAATGTTCAATAAAGTATATTTATTATTTTTAATACCCTAGTCCAACTTTTTCTGTACTGTTGTACTTTAACATTTACAGATACATGGTATCACTAATATTTTTGAATGGCACCCTTTAGACTTATAACCACTACAACTGCGCTTTGAATGGGGAATTCAGTTCCGTTATTATTTCGAATCACAATGATGTCCTTCTTTCTGATAACCGATTTAACCAAAATGGGGCGCCTCCACACTTTTAGAAGACCCAAAATTCGAACCACAATGATGTCATGTTTCCTGATATTATCTGGTTTAATTATGATGCACACTCACGTTTTTAGATTAACGTCCTAAGACAGATAATTAGTACAGTGTATCACTGAATTGGGCGAAGAAGTGAAAATTCATACAATTTTTGATTTTGTCTTGGTGGGCCAGTTGAAAAAAAGGCTTTAATTAGTATGTAAAAATTTACCTCTCTTCTCTCATTGTTGACACCTCAGTCTGTTTAAATTATACTTCTGCATTTATTAGTAGATTGAAACCAGTTTTCGAAATTAAAGAAAAACATTTTCCATAAAATTAGATCATGGTTTAGTAACGACTACCTTTTTTTTTTTTGGAATCGCTGTATTGCATTTTTGGACTAGGTTGGCGATATACACTGTGATTAACATAGGAATAATATTAGAAACGATAAGTGGTAGGAAATCGGTTAAATTAAAGTTGCGCAATTTGGTGACCTTTACGAGCTTCCTAAAAGTCTTCTTATACTTTCTACATGTTTGAAAAAATAGCAATTTCTGTTTTTCTTTTCTACAACGTTATTTCAAGAAGTGTGAAATATATTATTCCCATTTCTTAAACTCTACGTGGCACCTTTCGCATAGTTTCCGACCTACGATCATTCCCAAGAAACTTCCATATTTCCAAATGGATCGAAATAAAGATAAACTTTGTACTACAAATTGGATAATGTCTGGAATGTTTCGTCTCGAAGAAACCATAGTTAAGTTTTGCTTCTCTGAATGGACGTCAATCAAATACACTGATTACGCTTAGTAAAATGCAATTTTCTTGTCTACTAATGTGTATTTAATCAGTGGATGGTAGTTAAAAATATGCGATTAAATATAGGATGTACCGATCTCCGACCACATAACAAATGAAGGGTTTTCTTAAAGCTGCACGTGTGTGTACACACGCACACACCCGTGCGTACGTACGTGGGTGTATGCGTGTGGTGTGTGTGTGTGGGTGGGTGCGTGCGTAAGTGCGTGCGTGGGTGCGGGAGTGGGCGCGTGAGTGGGTACGTGCGTGAGCGGGCGCGTGGTGGGTGCGCGTGTGTGCGTCGTGCGTGTCGTGTCGTGTCGTTGTGGTCGTGTCGTGTGTCGTGTGTCGTGTGCTGTGTGCGTGTGCGTGCTGTGCGTGTTGTGTGTGTGTGCGTGTGTGCCTGTGTGCGATGTGCGGCGAGTGCGTGTCCGTGGTGCGTATGTGTCGTGTGTCGTCGTGGTGGTGCATGTGCGTGTGTGCGTATCCGTGCGTGTGTGTGACTGTGTGCTGTCGTGTACACGTGTGTGCGTGTCGTGGTGTGCGTGTGCGTGTGTGTGGAATTAAGCGCACTCATTTCTTGTAACTACAAAAGTAGTGACGACAGTGGTTGTGTATTTCCTTAGGTACCATTAGGATTTCGTTAAATGTGTAAAAAAGAAAACACTATTTTTCTCTAATTAAAATACTTTTTAGAAAGTGCTATTTCCAACATTCCTATGCATTTTTTTCGAACATACATTATTTCATATATTCAATTAAAAGGTTATTCTGATAAACCTAAATAAAATAATCCTGATAAAACTAAATTTGTCGTCGCGTCTCTAAAGAACCTCTGCACTGTACATTTTTAGAGAAATATTTAAGTAAGTCGTTTGTCTTAATTAATTTTTGACATGTATGTTTATGAGTATTAATGTAATCATTCTATATGTTAACATTTCATAAACAGCGGTGAAATCATGGACACACAAATTAACGAAGAGTGCACAATTAAAGGATGAAAAGTAGGTCTTTTAATTGTGAAATTGTCGAAAGAGATTCTCATTTTTGTCCGTGTATAAACCCGATTAAATCGGAAACAAACATTCCGTTTTCTAAATGCAACCAACCCTTTTGTCACCTAATTTAAACAGTGGAGAAATTCAACCTCTTTCACCGCAAATTAAGAATTTTCACCATTTCGGTTTCTAAATCTAAATTTGTGGAAAAACAACGATATAATAATATAAAAGTGGTATTGTGGTTTTTTTGTCTTAGAAATAATTTTCAGTACAAAGAAGTTTCGCTGAAATTATTTTTAATTAAGTTAATTAGGAGTTGATTTATAGTCCATGATAAAAATATTAAATTAAATTAAAGACAGCCATAAAAAATATACCAAGCCGTTCATCATTTAAATTGGATTATGCCGTTAATTATAAAAATTGAAGTTTTTATTTTCGTTTTGCCTGCAGATTCGCCCAGATATCAATATCATTCCGTCAGCGCTTCTATTCTATCGGCTAAATCATTCTCGCATGGTCGTTTCTCTGATATAAAAACTGTAATTAATTTTTGAGATGGATATGTAAAATATTGGGCGATGGGATTTTTCCGATTGGAAAATAAATCTAAAAAAAATACATTTGCGATTTGCGATATTACGACTTGCTTTCACGTATATATGTATACGTTTACTGAGGGTTGTTTTTTAAAGGGGGGTCTCTTCTCGTTATTGGGGTTGTGTGGATTGCGCGACACATTAGCCAGCCACCCTGGATCATCAGTTCAGTTGCTGTACTCTATTTTATAAAAGCATGCAAATCAAACCTGCCATTCTCTAAAGCCACATTTACAATACATCATTGTCTTTTCTGTCTTTTAAGTGGATTTAATTATAACTATTAATATCTAGAAATCTCGCACGTTTGCGACTGTTGCTTAAGTGGTGATAACTTTTTTGCGAGTTCGGGATAATGTTTTAAGTCCATTGGAGGTTAAATAAAGCGGTTTTGTAAACGTAGTCGTAGAGTCACATTTGGAATTGACTAAAATAATAATTGGCTGCTGGTTTATTGTCATGTGTAAGTGCACCACCAGAGCGCTGATTGTATACATGTATTGTGAGCTCGTTGTTCTCCAGGATAGGGGTGAAGGGTTTTAATGGGACCTCTCTTCGCCCCCTGCTTAATCAATACCACTGGTGCCCTAGCACTTGTACAGCCTCGCCTGCACCCTGATTGCTAATTTAATAATATGCATACCGCCAACTCTTGTTTAATATGCGGGATCAAATTTGAATATAAGTTGTACCAGTAAGTGCACTTGTGGTGTTTTGCAGATGAAAGATACATAAAATGTAGGTGTAGTATGTTTGTACCCTCGTTGTATTTAAACCACTTTATACGGATTCCATCATTTAAGTTGGCAAGGCTTGACTGACCTTTGATGTTCGTTCATTCACTACAATTTTTGATAAAAATTCAATTCAGCAAAACGGCGTATATGAGTAAACGAATCGTGATTACACCTTCCTTTAAAATGCATTCGGATTAGATATTCGCAATATAAGTATATCGTATACGTGAGAGAGAGAGAGGGGGGTCAATAACTATACCATTATCGAAATGGCTTCAGGATTCCCATTTCTATAATTTTATGCGCGTTTGAACATCACGCGTTTTCATGATAATTCAGAAATGAATCAAATATGCAAATAATAGATCTTGGATAAGTTCACGTTCATGTTTAATGTATGAAAACAATATTTACTTTACTTGATTATTTTCAGAAAAGATCTATACGATGAGCAAAAAATAACGATCTCGAATCACGAAATTTGGTAATATAACTACATTAGCAATCGGAATATTTAAAACTGGCGAATGCGTAGCCTTGTTTATGTAATAAATTAAAGCAAAAGGGTGGTTTTCAGGGTGCAGGGTACAATAATTACTAATTATTAGTTAAATTGCGTGCTGTTTGTAATTATATTCCCAAGTCAAAAATCGGGTTACGATATATAAAGTTGTTTAATTATATTCGACCATTTCGTTATTAACTTAATTATTCCCTCATTTTATTTAGTACACTTTCAAATGCAGAAAATCCTAGACTTCATTCTTAAAGGTGACGCGCACAGACGTATGTTCAATGATATTCTTTAACCCAATTGCTTTAAGAAGGCATCCCCAGGAAGAAATAAAAAGAAATCCTGAAATTACAATTATTCTTAGAAAAACAACGTAGATTAAGTTTTTGGTTGGAGCAAATTCCATAATGTACATGGAAGTCTCGATGTTAACGACTGTTTCCAAGATTCCTACGCATTCTTTTTCAAACACTCCAATGTGTTAGAAATTGCATTCGTAAAATATCATTGAAGTTATGGCTTTCATAAAAATGTGTAAAGTAATCCTAATATCAAACTAAATTTGTCGTGCCACGTCTGTAAAAAAACCCTGCACTATATGTTTTAATAATGCACATGGAATATTTTACAAAGTCTCGATGTTAACTATTGGAAAGTGTAAGCGGCTTACATAATTTTAATTCTGTATACTACAGTATCTGTTATTGCATAAAATTATAAATTTATGGTGTATAAAAGTGTAATGAATTTATAATGTGACTATTCTTTTAGTTTGTAATCTCTTTTATTCACAGCCATGAGCGTAATAACTTGCAAATAACTCCTAACTAAGATCCTATTTAAGATTGAGTAAAAAATTTAATAATATATTTATTCTTTTTAGAACAGTGCAATTTTTCAAATTCAGATTTTTATGAAATGATAGATGACTGTAGTAATAGATCTGGATATACCAAATGTCAAGTAACAAATAATGATCATCGTCCCTCGTACTTGAACGAACAAGCATTACCTCAGATACCCATGGGAGTCCGATGATACTGTTCACAGAATGTTACAAAACCAACCAAAAATCCCACAGGGAATTACGTATGATAGAAAACAATCAAACAAAATTTTTATAACAAAAGTGGCCTCGAGAAACGCCTGGAAATTATTTTCAGAATTGTAGGTCCACCGCTAGAGGGCGTATTTGACAATTAAAATTTTAAAAAGCAAAATTTTTCAAAATTTACTCAATTACATATTAAATATTATAATCAGATTCCTCGACAAATTCTGCATATTTTTTGTTTGACAAGTTTTAGTCTGTCTCTTCAAATAAGGGGGGGGAACCTTGTTACGAAAAAACGCCTTTAATTCAGGTTCTGCTTGACCGATTTTAATAAACTTGATGTTGTTTGAAAGAGCTTTTGTTAAACAATAGAAAATTTGTAAATTTTAAGCAATCTGATTAATAACATAAATGCTAGAGGGCTCTGTTTAATATCTTTTTAATATTGTGTTTTCTCCTTACAATTTTAAACGGAAGCATAAAAATTTAAGTAGATCTTTAAAAAGTAGACTAAATTAGTAATAAAACAGTGAAAACTGCAAGTCGATATCTTTTTCCTATCCTGAGATATCGTAAGAAACAGGTAAATGGCGAGAATTGTTCTTCCAACGTCTAGTACATTGTTCTGCAGTAATTTAAACTGTTATTATACTAATGTTATGGTTGCCGCTAGATTACCTAAATGTAATGCTGTCGCTACTAACAATGAGAACAAATTATAAAATAATAATGTGATAAATCTAACAATTAAATACAACAAATACATTCGTCATGTTGTCACAAGTTAACTTTGATAAAATGAGAAACATATAACGACAAACGAAAAAAATTAAAACATTTTTATCATTATAATACCGAATAAAACATGCATTAATAAATAAGTAGTCTGTGTTCTCTTAAAATATTTTGAAAAATTTTGCTTTTTAAAATTTTAACTGTCAAATACGCCCTCTACCGGTGGAGCTACAATTCTGAAAATAATTTCCAGGCGTTTCTCGAGGCCACTTTCGTTATAAATTTTTTTTCCCGAACCTGTGCTATAATCCATTCCTGAGATATGGCCGACGGCCGTTCTTAGTTGGCCACCCGGTACTTCGGTCCATCACGACTTGCAAATAAAACACCTACATATTATTTATTTAATCTAAAATTTAGAATCCAATTTTTGGATTATACCGTTTGCTAATTTTAAAGCTTGCCAGTCGAAATAACTCGGGATCCAAAATGGATCAATATGCTCATACATTCAGGTCAATCGAGGGCACCAAAATGACATAACAGCTAATTAACATATCTTCACGCTACCTAACCTCATAAATATTGGAAATCATCGAAAATTCTATAATAAAGGCGTAGCACCGATATCAAAAGGATCCCAGTTTTCTTTGAAAAGTCCTCAAATAAAAAAAATGTAAAAAAGGTCTAAGCGGTTATCCAACTGATCGGTTATTGTAACGGAAGTCCTACCATTGCCCTAATGAAATGTAATAATCTCGCAGGACTCCGTTTTGTTGCCAACGAATCTGATTCGCGTTACTCCCTGATCTGTATGAAATTTTTTAAGGATTAAGTGTTTTTTAACTGTGGTCTCATACTGTTGAGTTCATCGGCCTATTTTCGAATGTGGCAGAGCACACATAAAAGAGCATTTGTAGACCACTCAAAGTGAGAACTCAGAAACAGAAGAACGGCATCCGTAAAGGCGAAACAGAAAGCTCAGGAATCGTTGAACGAAGACCACCGTATCCAATGGGATAACATACAGAAAGTGGCAAAAAACGAGAATACAACTCTCTGGAAACTCAAGGAAGCCACATACATCACACTAGCAGAAAATTCGATAATCCACGCTAGTGTAGAAATGAAACCCATATGGATCTCAATAATGCGCGAAGAGCTTAGGCGCAATACACCTGCGTAATAGGTTACGGCGCAACATGCACAATAAACTAATGTACAATCACAAACAAATTTAATAGGTTGCAGAAAATATATATTAAATTACTCAGTGGCGCAGCGGTAAAGGTGTCAGACTTGTAAGTGAAATGCATCAAAGTTCGAATCTGATAGTCGTTAAGTGCTGGAAAAAAATCATAATATATGAATTCGACTCAAATGCGAAATCAGTCCTTCTCAGGACTAAGCCTGATGCCATGTCGTAAGCTGATTCCGCTTCCGAAATGTCGTGCTATAACAGCAAAAACTGTGGAAAGGCCGATCAACTCAATTAATTCTTCAAAGAGTTTTTCCGCATGTATCAGTCTTTCTCAGGACTAGGTCTGATGACGGAAGCAGAGTCCGCTTCCGCAATGTCGTATTATAACAGCAAAAACTGTGGAAAGACCTATCAACTCAACTACTTCTTCAAGGAGTTTTTCCGCATGTATATAAAGGGTACGTCAGCGAAAAGTTTCATATTCGAGTATCTGCCACGTAATTGATTTTAACGCAAAAAGCCGGGACAGGTCGATTTTTGTTTTAAGGGGACACTTGGAAAACGGTTGTTTTTAAAATCCGATTCGACACACCGATGACTGGGACACTCCAGTATCCCATGTTAATTGACGAGTACTTACTCTGGGATCTAGTAGTACCCCATGACCGAATGCAGCAATTTGAATGTCTTCATTCCTGGCAGGTTGTTGGGGACGTATCTTGGTATTAATTACTCAACCAGTTTGAGTGGATCTGTTTACGAATTTTGAAATGTATGTATGCGATGTATTGCTTCCTGTATATCTATTATTAAATATTAGCTGTAATAGCAGACCTATTGTTATCATAATAAAGAGAAATAATTTCTGTCACTGTGACACTATTTACTTAAACACATTAATCGCTGTCAAAGCAAACTGAATATACGCATGTGTGGGATCCATAATTGTGGCGGAACTTGCAAAACATACACTTCCCATTTTTTCCCATGGGGAGGGAACGAAACATTCATTTAAGACAAGGTTTCCGTCTGCATCCATTTGGTTTTATTGTATTTTCTAATAAATCGAAGCACATTTATCTATTTCATTTGATTAAAAAATAATGGCTCCATAATAGTAAGTGCATTCATCACTCAAACGAATATGTTTTATGGTGCTACGTTCATCATTAATCAAACCAGACATGTGCTCACATAATTAAATACGTGATCATCCCTTGTATAATAGGAATCTTAATTTTGTGTGGGAAAAGCATATCGTTGAGATATCTTCCTGTTAGTTGCACTAAAAGCTGTAGATTGGAATCTTTGCACAATAACCGCGGTTCGTTTTTTCTTTTTTATTTTTAGCGGAATTTCTTTCTACTGACATTTCTACTGGTGTTTCGTTCGTTGAAAGCTCATGTAGTCCTTTTGAAACAACGAATTTCTTGTACGTAAAGTGAATGATTTTAACTTTGTCATTCAAAAACTGGATGAGGTACCACACATATACTAATAGCATTTGCAATTCTAAAGGAAGGGTAGGTAGCGTGGAGGAGTGAAAGTATTTTTGTTAGTGGATACGTCATTTTGGTATGGCGTATGCTCAAGTTGTACATATTGTATGCTTCTATGAGACGTTTACTACTATCGACAATGTATCAAATTTTGTTGAGAAAACATATGAATTCGTAATTTGGTGAAACATTCTTTTAATCCAAATGCATAGAACGGGATTTCCTTTTTTCAAACGTTATTTTATACAAAATACAAATTTTGTTGAAAATTACAGCTCGTTACTAAGTAACAAATCAGTGTAGCTCGGAAAGTCTCATTTAACCTAAACTATTCAGTAAATAGGCAACAATCAAAATTTAATTATTAGAACTGCACATTATTAAAGTACTTGTTTGGTATAACTCAACTTTAGTTGAGTTACCCGACCTATTTCCGACTTATTTTAAACTGAGTTTAAACTGTGGAAATAGGCTGATTAATAAATTGTGCAAATAGGCCGATCAACAAACTGTTGAAATAGGCCGATAGACAAACTGTGGAAAAAGGCCGATCAACAAACTATGCAAATAGGCCAATCAACAAGATGTGGAGATAGGCCGATCAACAAACTGTGGAAATAGACCTATCGACTCAACTAATATGAGACCACAATTACAAAACACTTATAATACATAATGTATAGTTTATGCATTTCATTCACATTGAATCCTAAGCAATTACGATTGTCTTAGTCGCTAGTACAAACGTGCGTTTAGTGGTTTCTGCAATCAATAAGCTAAAGATATACATTAAGGGTGATCTTCTTTCATTTTTCGCCTTGCCACTCCATTTAGTCCTTACTCATAAACCCGTATATGAACTTTTTTTGAATCTGAATATGCTCTAACATGTATATCTGTAAAAAACATCGTACAGGAATTGGGGAACGTTAAGGAAAATGAGTAGGCTTAGTATAAGACAAATAAACCGCTTTCATGCTCTCCAAAAAAAAAGCGGTGTTTGATAGGTTCTTCTACATCTTGTTGTTTTAATGGCCGAACAATAACAATATGATTACGTTTTAAATAAACTCTAATGAGACACGGAGGTAAATTACAGATTTCTAACGAGCATTATAGTTATACTTACAAACCACACTTAATAAGCCCATCACTAACTGTGGAAATAGGCCGATCAACAAACTATGGAAATAGGCCGATCAACAAACTGTGGAAATTGACCGATCAACTCAACTAATATGAGATGACAGTTATAAAACACTTATAATACATAATGTAACTTTAAATATAGTTTATATATCTCATTCACATTGCCCCATCCAATTACTACTGTCTTATGTTTTACATTGCGACTCTATTTAGTCCTTACTTATAAACCCGTATTTGAATTTTTGAATCTGAATATGCTCTATGGTCCTTCTACCTCTGAAATGTATATCTATTAAAAATTCTTGCAAGAACTCGAAAAAGTAAAGAAAAATGAGTAGCTTTAGTATAACACATATAAACTACTTTCACGCTCTCCAAAAAAAAAAAAACGATGTTTGATAGTAAACGTTTTAATGATAGTAAACGTTTTAATGGCCAAACAATAACAATATGAATAAGCTTTAAATTGAACTCAAAAATCTTGAACAGTTTCACTTTGAAGTCAAATACCGACCACGCTTATCCTCTTCATCACGATATTATCAAAATATCGACCATGCCTCTTTTTCATTCGATCATAATAAATGAACACGTAGACTTAATACAGGACGTGCTAAAGAAAAATAAAAAATGGTTGCAATTTGAATTTAGTTCAAAATTTTAGATTTGGACATATCACTTTCCTATTTTCCTGATTTGTTATTTGTAATTTTAATGTATTTCGACTTGTATTTCAACCTTTTTACATTTATGTTTTTGTTTCAGGTGAGTACTTTATAATACCATTTTTAACCATAATGATGCAAATTTGGTAAGTATAACGTTTTTTAGACAAACCAGAAATATACATTCTGATGTTATACTGTATTTTTTATAGTTTATATTCGTTTTTTGGCGCCAAAAACAGTACTGGGCAATAATTACACTATAAAAACTATTGCTGTTGCATTCGTGAAGCAAACAAAACAATAGTTTGTCTTAGACTGGAGGATATTATTTTCATTGTTGCAAATATAAGGTTGGCAACTAAGTGATTGCGGATTTTAAATAAGAATGAAAATTCAAAGTTTTTGCTTAAAAATATAAATTTGTTCAATTAGGTACTATTCGTTTTTGTCGACGACCTTTTGCCACCGTTCAGGCAGTGTCATAATTTCACGTTAAAATTTCTGATCTTTGCTATCAAAAAACTGGATTCAGTGTGATTTGACATCATTGGCGTCATTAAAAATTTTATCATTTAAGGTGTTCTGTATGGAACGAAATAAATGGTAGTCTGAAGGCGCAAGGTCAGGACTATATGACGGATGTGACAACAGATCCCAACCCATATCCAATAATTTTTGGCGAGTGACCATTAACATGGTGGAAAACAACACCCTTACGATTTGCCACTTCTGGCGCTTTGTTTGAATTGATCGTTGTTTGGTAAAAGTTCAAAGTGCAGAATTCCTTTATAATCCCACCAGACTGACAGCATAATCTTTTTTTGACGAATCTCTGCTTTTGGCGCCATCTGGGCTGGTTCATCTTGCATCACCCACGATCTCTTCCGATTAACGTTGTTATAAACTATCCACTTTTCGTCGCCAGTAATTAATCGTTTCAGAAATTCATCAATTTCGTTGTGTTTTAGGTGCGAATCGCAGATGTTAATGCGTTACATCAAATGAATGTCCTTAAGCTGGTGAGGGATCGAGTTTCTTGACATGACCAAGTTTTTTTAATTTTTTTCAATACATGTATTCGATACATTGAGCTTCTCTGCAATATCACTTGTGCTATGACGATCTGAATCGACTATGGCCTTGATGTGGGGTCTCATTGACTTCAACTGAACGGCCAGACCGTTGAGCATTTTTCAATGAAAAATCACCCGAACGAAATTTGGCAAACCAATTTTGACACTGTCTTTCTTTCAAGGCTTCGTTCCCATATACGGCACATAACTTCTTGTGTGATTGCGATGCGTTCTTGCCTTTTCGGAGATAATACAATAAAATATGTCTGAAGTGCACGTCTTGTTCTTCTATTTATAAATTGGGATAAAAACAAAACTAAAGAACTAATCGATATAGTTTTTTACTAAATGAAAGGTAGAAGTCCAAACAATAACTAAAATTTAAGTTAGTAGTACTTTGAATACGTCAACGAAACAGAAGAAAGTGTAAAATCCATCTGTCGACAAAGTCCGTAATCACTTAGTTGCCACCCTTATATATCTACCAACTACGACAATTGAACCATTGCCTTTGATATAGAAAGCAGTATTGATACTAATTTGATAGAAACCTCCATATTTTTTACATAGTTTGTTTTTCTTCGTTTTTTTTTTAGTTTTGTATCAAGTATATTCTTCGTTTTTTTTTTAGTTTTGTATCAAGTATATTAGAATGCGGTATTTGTTTTAAGAATACTCTTAAAGCATATATACCGTTACAATATAGAACCGAAATTTCTCAAAATTGAGATATATTATTTAATAAAGACTAACAAGTATTTTTTTCGGTCGCCTACTTAACAAATTATTGATCATTACAGTTCTACCGAAAAACGTAGTGTGGGTTACCATTTCGAAAACAAATGCCGCGCTGTTTTACCATCGAAAGAAATTTAGAAATCGGAAGTGTTTTTGTCAAAATTTCAATTATTTCGGGCGAAAGTAGAAATTGTATATCTAATTTCGCTATTTTGCGTTCATATTTCTTTTATTACGATACGCGAGTGACGTCATTTGCGTATGGAAATGTGGCTCATTATGATGCGCAAACTTATTGTTATCGGTTTGGTAACATTGTTAAAATTTCATAAATGTCAATGTAAACACTTAACATAACCTAACACTTTAGCAGTTAAATATGAATGAAAACTTCAAATTTTTTATCGAGAATTTCAAATTACCAGTCCTACCAACATAAACGTAAAAGTAACAAAATTGACAACCTTGTAATGTTGATATTTGATAATTAAAATGCATTAATTCTCAAATTTTCATGCAAATTGGTATAAGAAACACGTTTCATAAGATGCTTTATCGCACTTGTCGTTTACAAAACTCGCCACTCGTTTTCTAAGCTTCGACGAGTGCGATAAAAGCGTCTCTTATGAAACTCGTTTCTTAATATACTATTTTAAAACCGTGGAAATACTTTGGAGAGATAAGACTTGAATAACAACATAATACATGGTCTACATACACTTGAAATAATGGGAGATTCAATGGCTAGTTTTTAATCCGTTTAATTTACACCAAAGTTTTCTTGGAAGTTCTTGTCCAGGATCTATTATTAATTTTTTATTAGAATCCATTAATTTACTTCATTCTATCTTCCATTAATCTAATTGAGAAGTATCATTTCAAGAAATATCTTATTTGCAAAATGGTTTAACCTAAATGGAGGAAGATTTTGTAAGTCGTTAGTAATAAGATATCGATTAGGAAAATGATGAAATTTTTTAATATTATGTGCAGCAATATTAGATAAAACCGAATGCCCAGGAAGTGGTGTAGACTTTAGTGTACCATAAAGAATTCGCATAGTTGTATTAAGCCGAGAATAATTTTTTTTAACATGGTGACTATTTAATCAAACTGGTACTCTGCTCGATAAGCCTATTCTCAATTATTGTAAATGCAGAGCTCTGAAATGCAACAGCGTAAAAAATTACGACATTTGGTATAAGGAGATCACTTATATACAAATTAAATAATCAAGAAGCTAATACTGAAGCTTAAGGAATACCATTATGTAAACTTTGCAACCATAACTACCAATAAATACCAGATATTTACGATTAGATAAAATTTAACTAATCTTCCACATTTAAAGTGAATTGAGTAATTTATAAACACGGTCATCCGCTCAAACTCAAGTTAAATCCATAAAGACAACACCAGATTTGTGACCTTTTTGAACGAAAACCAGCTTGTTCTAATGGTAAAAATTAATCAATCTCCTAATATCTTGTAGCAAACTCTAAGAAGACTATTTGAGAGTCAATGTTCAGGATCATTAACAGGTCTTCTGGTTTTCAAAAATTACTACAACTTTACTATTCTGGAATTCCCTTGGAATCTTGCCTGTAATTAAAATGCTATTAAAAAATAATAATAGCCAGTTCAAAGTTAATTTTTCTAAATGTTTAATAAATTCAGGATATGATGGATCGAAATCACACACATGACATGGCTTAATCATTTAATTTTACAAGTAAGAATAGATTAGACCAGGGATAGGCAAACTTTTTCCTACGAGGGCCAATATTTACAAACAATCTATGAGGGGCCAGGTTCTATTTACACAAAATTAAATGATATGAACTATAGATATTCAAGTCAGGTACACTATGAAATGGTAACATAGGTATTCATTGTAGGTAATCTATAAAATAGAAACAAAGGTTTATTAATGTAAATAAGTACACTATTTAAGTTTCCTGCGAAGTTCCAGCTACAGCGGCGATGGTTCTTGTGGGAACGTCAGCCAGATGATACTACTTTTGTTTCTTCATATTCTCATCATAGTCAGACTGCATTTCCGATGCGGATACTTTTAGCAGTGAAAAAAGGTGCTCATCAGTAAGCCTGTTGCTAAGACAATTTTTCCTAATTTTCATAACACAAAATGTTTGCTCGCATAAATAGGATGTGGCAAACATAGCCATTACCTTTTGGGCGTAAGCAATTATATTAGAGTATTGTGTTTTGGATAAGGTCTTATCAAATTCCAACTTGGTAGTGTTCAGTAATACTTGCTTCAAATGAGTTCAAATTGAAGACGAGCGGGAACTTCATCGACGTTGACATTGAACGGCATGGAAAAAATATTTAGTGATGCATTTTTGTTTCGTGATTTACGTTATGTTACGTTCTGGGTCAATGGTAGCGGGCTGGATTGCAACCGTTCGCGGGCCGGAGATGGCCGGCGGTCCTTAGTGTGCCCTGGATTAGACAATTCTTCAGATGGAAGAGTTGTTTAAGTTTGTTACGTTTTATATTAGAAATGTCTTCTTTCGTTGTTTTAACAATAATAGAGTTGTTAACCGTACGAGAAGCAACAGAGCTAGTAGAAACTTTAGGTTCTGGTTTTTGTCGTTGTTTCCTTACACCTAATTAATGTAAAATTCTATTTTTTTAATTAAAAAGTTTATTACCTATTTCTTGACATGGTTTGGAATTATATTTTTTATGAGAAATTTGTTAGTTTCTTTAGATCAACAAGGAATATACTGTTTATAGAATCCTCTTGGAATGGTCTTTTCTCCTACGCTCTTAAGCACACCAATAAATCTGTAATAATTAACATAGGTTGATCAAATCCAACGATGGTTACTGTTAACCATTTGGAAAAATTTTGTCCAATTTCCTTATTGAAAATACTATCGTGGTTTAGGAAGGGGGTTTACTAAAATAATTGAAATGAGATAATACCTCTCGATGAATGTATAATGGATGAAAATTAGCGTTTAGCGACACTTTGTATAAGTCAGTAGTATAATCTGGTTTCCATCTATTGAAATATAACGTTTTTTAATCCTCACAGCCATTTAAACCCATCCATCTAACAAGTGATTTGCCATTTCAATCACTTTGATTATAACTCCAAGATAGGTCGTGAGAATTAAAGTCGCCTACATCTGTTGAAGAAATGGTACTGCTATAGTACATTACCTGCGTTTTTTGCATGGCGGTCACATTAAGAAGCATTCTCTTAATTGTAAAATTCCAAGGAATACGTATTATCTGCATACTTTGCTGGATTACCGTCATTAATATTTCCGATCATTACCAATAATGAGAATAGTGGGTGGGTGTAGGGAGTATATATAGAGCGCGAAAAATATTTAAGATTATCAGTTTAGTAAAATCGTCAGGAAATAACAATGTTGGTGAAAAATTTCTACAGAACCGTTATTTTAAACGAGGACACCGCAATTTCATTTTTATGGGAACACCAATTTCTGGATGTACCACAACAAGCAGAACCGTATCATCGATGTGGGAGCGTCCTGCATGAGAAAAGAAGACGAGATAGAGGTGGAGGATACAGACCCCAGCTTCGTTGTTCTCTTAAGCGATGTCAAGTGACACGGTCAGTTCGAAGAGGCAACTTTGTTTCCATTATATGGATATCAACAATAAACTACACTTCAAGCTCAGCCTCATGTTCTTCTTCGTGAAAGAAATTCCTATAGGTAATGCAGCTACTCTTACGAGTAAATCGCCGACAACACTGTTAATCATTGGTGTAATATGTGCCGAAAAGTATGCAATGGTATAATTTCAAGGAAAGCCCAGATGGTGGTTACCCTACATAGCCCTATCCAAATTCATGAAGCCAGATTTGCTGATCGCCGAAAATACAATAGCGGTCGGTTGTTAACTAGCAGAATCTGAAGACAGCGATGGTGAAGTTTAAAACAACAGGAACCACGGTGCAAGAATCAGTCGGGTGTTTGGAATGAAGAAACGGCGGCGGGCCAAAACTACTTTGGTACCATAGTACAACGAGAAACTGAGTTGGGATCAGATATTCATTCCGAAGAGTGGTGAATCAACTCGATTACCAGCATCAGACCATGAACCATCAGAAAAATGATGTAGACCAGGTGGCATTTTTACACATCCTCCTGTGCTGCGGCACCAGGGTGCTGAAATCAGTTTTTCAAGCCTATAAATACATTACAATGTTTTTGACAAGATTGTGTGACCTTTTTATTCAGTGTGAGACACCGGAAAAAGGGAATCACAAAATAAAAGAATAAAAATGTCACAATCTTGTCAAAAACATCAGCCTTAATCAGCCTAACGCTAAAGTCCATGGTGCAAACCATTAAAAGACTTGTGTACCTACCGCAATTTTGAAAATAGTTTTATCGTAAATAAATTTGACTAATATTAGAAATCGTAGAATTTCCTATTGAAGGCGTACTTAAATTTTAATATGGTGTGGAACACTCACGACCTTCAACCAACAAAATGGAAATTGAAAGAATGAAATAATTTTAATAACATTCTTTAGGTATTTGTACCTCTTTTGAAGAAGTTCATTACGAAAATGGGCAACATTGTAAACGCAAAACAATAATCTATGTCAAACAGATGTTTAAAACTTCTTAAGAGGTTAATAGACATCTAGATGCTAACTTGCTAAATTAAAAGAAGTGAAATAACTTTAATTTAATTTTTTGCGATAACTACGCAACCTCTTTTTTATACGTTCATAACGAAAACAAGCAACATTGTAAAAACAAGAAATAATCTGTCAGAATGACGTTAAAAACTTCATGTTAGATAGAGATTAATCGATAAAAATATCGATAATACAGCTTCAGCATTTTCAATCATATTTGTTTAATTTTTACATTTATTTCGCTTTACATTAAAAAGCCTTATAAGAAAATTTATGTAAAATTAAATTTTCTTTAAAAAATACGTCTACACTTTTTCTTATAAAATTAATCGTTACTCAGATAATGAAAACATTTGAACTAACAATTAAATTCTACGGAATTTTTTGCCGCTAAATTACGTGTCATATCAAAAAATTGCATAGAATATAATATTTAAGGTCTATGTCTAGGTATTTTTATATCTTTGAAATATGCAAAAACTGACCCTAATAAACCTTTTCCCCTCTTTCCGCCGCTGGATTTCTTCCAAAATCTAATCAGCTCTAAGCCAAATGTAAACAAGCTTAAATACAAAATTACAAAAGTACGTAGGTATTTTAGTTCTGCAGTTATCGTGGATACTAACATACATCCACACACATACAAATTTCCAGGTATGGTGGCCAAAAGTTGTAAAATGATCTAATAAGTCGATTGCATAACGTTCTATATTTACATATGTGCGGGGTGTTTCAAAAAAAGGTGGCCTTGTTGCTATGATAGGTAGAACACTGAAAAATACATTGGATTTGCTTAGTAAAAAAATTTCCAAACGGTATCCGTATTCAAGATACAGGGTTTAAAAAAATTTTTTTATACACTTTTTTACGATTATGTCGAAACTTAAGATTGTAATACAATTTTGTATGAATATGTTTTGGAAGCTGACACATCCCATAAATTTGTTTATATATTTGGCTCTTATAGAGGGCGCTAGTAACACGGTTCGTAACGAGTAGTTTTAAACATAACTTTTTTGAGGTTAGATTTTCTAGTCCAAATTTTAAGTGAACTTATACATGGTGTTTCAAAAAAAAGGTGGCCCTGTTGCTAGGATACGTAAAACAGTGAAAAAGAAGGGGTTTGTTTATTAAAAAATTTTCGAAACGGCATCCGTATTCAAGATACAGGGTTTTACGATTAAGTCGAAATTACTGGCAACATAGTAATGAAATTTTGTATGAATATGTTTTGGAAGCTGACACATCCCATGAATTTGTTTTTGTCTGGCTCTAATGGAGGGCGCCAGTTACACGGTTCGTAACGAGTAGTTTTAAACATAACTTTTTTGAGGTTAGATTTTCTAGTCCAAATTTTAAGTGAACTTAAACATCATTCAATTTTACACCAAAAAGGTACTATTGGAAAAACTCGATACTGTGTACCGTTTGCGGAATATTTTGATTTGAAAATGATGAAGTATTAACTGATGCTGTTATAAAGTAAGTATTCTTATTAAAGACCAAAAACAATAACATTATTCTAAGGCTAAAGTTATTAATTAAACAAAGAATCACAAGAAGAAAATTAAAATAAATCTGACTAAAAACATGATATATTCAATCAGTTAGAGTAAGTATTCAAAATGTCCTCCGTTTTCGCGAATACACGATTCTATCCTTTTTCTAAAGAATGCATTAATCTTCTAAACGGTGTAGTCCAAAGGGTTGAAATCGCATGACCGTGGAGGCCAATGAATCGGCGCTTCTGCACCTCTACCATTCCATCGATTCGGATAATGGTTACTCAACCAATTACGACACCTTCTATCAAACGGGAGCTCCATCATGCATAAAAAATAGAGATCTTCGCTCGTTTAGCGTTCAATCTGATATCTCGAATAAATGATTTTCTAAAAAGTCGAGGTACACATTACCTTTTAAATTTCCAGGTAGAATGTGATAACCAATTAATTTGTTACCTAAAGTTGCAGCCCAAACATTAACTTTAAACAAGTGTTGGTAATGTGATACCCTTTTAACACGTGTATTCTCATCACACCAGTAGTATGCATTATGAGAGTTAAACATTCCTTGTAGCGTAAAAGTGGATCTTGATCAACTAATTCTAAAATGATATTCTCTTTCTGAGTGGCTCTTGTTGTCTTGGGCCTACCAGAATTAATTGATTTTGATCACATACCGCGTAACCGTTGCACTAGCGTTTCCTAAACACTCGCCTAAGGTTAATAACATGTCGATGTATTCTTTGTTTAATTAATAACTTTAGCCTTAGAATAATGTTATTGTTTTTGGTTTTTAATAAGAATACTTACTTTATACCAACATCAGTTACTACTTCATCATTTTCAAATAAAAATATTCTGAAAATGGTACACAGTATCGAGTTATACCAATAGTACCTTTCTGGTCTAAAATTTAATGATGTTTAAGTTCACTTAAAATTTTTACTAGAAATCTAACCTAAAAAAGTTATGTCTAAAACTACTCGTTACGAACCGTGTAACTTGCGCTCTCCATTAGAGCCAGACAAAAATAAATTCATGAGATGTGTCAGCCTCTAAAACATATTCATACAAAATTGCATTACAATCTTGCCAGTAGTTTCGACATAATAGTAAAAAATGTGTATAATTTTTTTTTACACCCTGTATCTTGAATACGGATACCATTTCGAAAATTTTTTACTAAGCAAACCCCGCTTATTTTTCAGTGTTCTACCTATCCTAGCAATAGGGCCATCTTTTTTTGAAACATCCTGTATATGTAGGTTGGAAGGTAAAAATTAGATTTGTCACAGTTAAACTCGCATGTTTTAAGGGGATTATTATCATTTTGGTGTTTCTGAAGATTTGCGTGAGGATAATAACATCATCACGTTATACAATTATAAATGATGAGATCTAATTTTTAAACATGGTTTATTAGGTTAGACGTTATCGTATATTAAACCAAAATGTAGAAATCGTTACGAATTTGATTATCTATTTCAACTTAATATGATTGTGGTTACCTAAAATTGATAATTTTATTGTTTTATCGTTTTTCGGTTGAGTCCGTTGGCCCATTTTGTCCTCCTAAATAGTATGTAAATTAAAGTAGGTTACGTGAATAAACAAATTCTTAATTAACATTAGCATATTACACCGATAAAGTTTCGTGATAAGTAAGTAATTTTCGTTTGTGGCCAAAAATGTAAGAAAAACGTTACTATTGTGTTATCTTCAATTAATCACGATCGCTTTTTGTTTTGCACTAGTTTTTGTTACGTAATTTCTTTTAACTTTCTACTCGGCTAAGTAAATTATAATTGTCGATTTTGTAATCGTTTTTTGTATTTTATATTACAACAGTAATTACATCAGTTATACGTACATCTGATTATTGTGAGAAAAATGGTTCTTTCATTTTGAATAACAATTCATGACGTGCAAGTGTTATCGCAAATCCCGATCGAAGAGTTCCATTATTCCATCTCTCATTAATCAAACGGGAGACCCCATACGTAAATTTAAAAATCTCGTTAACGAAATAACTCTTGCGTTTTATTTATTGTGTATTAAAAATTTTGATATGATTGGTGTATGAAAGGGTTCCGAGTTTTGTGGGGTCATCGAGACCGTCAAATTTTTGGTTGGCATGAGGTGTGTTTGTGTATATATTATTTAAAAAATGGCGTCCTGTCCGTACAAATGTATCGCTCGCATTAATATGTATTTAAAAATTTGCGCCTCGGTCGTACTGATTTGCATAGCGCGTTGTTCGTTACTCCGAATATAATATCCATTATGAATGTTTATTTATAAATTATGTAAAAGACGAGTAAAGCTTAAGTATATTGTAATAGTCGTCGAATGAACGGCATTGTCCTTTTATTAGAGACGTTTCCGTGTGAGATGTGCGGCTGCTTTTTATATTTTTATACATTTCTGGTAATCTCCATACTTAAAATATGCAAATCCGTATTTTGTTTTCGTGCTTTTTTCTCTGAAAACACATAAAAATGTAACCTATTTATGGAATAGCTTTTTGCTATGAGTTATACTTAAAAGTCCGCCGGCGGCAAATCTACATATTTTAAGGAAATGAAAAATCGATACTGCCACGCTTTCCATTCTTTTCTTCAAAAAAAAAAGGGAAACCGAAATTTTTTGTGTCCATCAAAACTTTTTAAGCCACAACGCGTTGTCTGTGCTTTTTACGTGCGACAAATTCACACGCCACAAGAAAAAAGCACGCGGTATAGACATCATGCGCACGCGCTCCTTCGTGTGCTAAGATTAATGAAAGTGGGTTTTCTCTCATTTATATTGATGAGTTTTACCTTAACAGAAGAATGTATTTAAATTAAATTCGACTTTTAAGGTCTTTTTCTGTGCAGCACATAAAGAAGGAAGGAAAAGTTTCGCGTTTGATATGCGAGCGAGAGAAATGTCCGAAACACGCAAGAGTCATATTCTTTGAGTTCCTCCCTGTAATTTCCCAGAAACCACTATAAATAACAATATAAATATATTAGCTCTAATGCTTTAGTTCGAGCCATAAATACTGCACCCGGTTATCTAGCAAGCTATTACTTCAAACGGAGAAAACCTTTCCGAGAAAACTAATATTTCTCCGCAGATTAAATTAAATCAAAAGCTCGAAGCTCCGCTCTTACCCAATCCCTGAATATAATATAATATCTCAACCTACCCACGTAAATACTTTTTCTTCATTTTGAACGAATTAAACTAAATTGAAATACGTCGGTATTAACTTATTGCATTTTTTTATATATAAGTATAACTTCGGTTACGAATAATTGGGTATGTTTCCTGTTTAATATTGAATTCATTTGTATTTATAATTGAAAAAGTTTTTTGCTTTCGTTTGTTGTCGATATATATTTTTTTTATTAATAAAAAAAACAAATACTTTTGGATGAAAAATATTACCCTTTTGTACGTTAAATCATATAGGTTACTACTGAATGCTGTTAAATTATCGCCGAATTTATTTTGAACGAGTATTCTTAAATTTATGGGAATTGGGGGAATATATATTTTTTAATTTATGAGAAAACAAAATAGATTTGTTTAATGGACTTTTCTCAAGTTTCCTTCTAATAAGAAGTTCAATTAAAATTTTCCACCATTATTTTTTTTTAATCTGCATGAAGCATGAAATCGTGTATTTAGTTTATTACTTAATATTCGATTTCGTTTTTTGTCAATGTATACATTCAGTTAAAAGGGTGACATTGCAACAGTTTGCTATGAACACAGCAACATAAGTATAAGTATAAATTATCCTTATTTTTAAGACACGAATACACATGTAATTTGCTGATTTCAGAAACATGAACCAATTTACTAGGTGTTACTTCTTTCGGTTAATCTTTAGGAGCTGGCTGCTCTCGATAGTATTAAGTAAGAGAAAGACCATCACTCATTATTTTTGAGACACGTTAAGCAAACATACACATGGATCGATTTGTACTGATACATGCTGATTAGGTAATTTAGCAATAGGTAATGTATAATGTAAATAGTTAACCAGCTCCGCTAATATTGTTAAACTCCACCCTTAAAGTCGATCTAGGAGGTATTTTCCAGAAAAACTTAGATTGCGGAGTTTGGCATGTGACGTATCGCGAGATTGGCACTTGTATAGGTAGTCCATAAGTTGGTGGATGATGTAATGAGCGAGCTTTCTTTGGATTCTTGAGGTTTCAGCTGAGTGACGAAAGACAGGTGCAGTTAATTGTGCCGAGACCAACTGGTGACTCATATAGAACTAACACACTTCTTTACTGAATTGATCACAAAGTATTAACGAGATTGTTTCCTATTGAGCGTCAAATATATATATATATATATATATATATATATATATATATATATATATATATATATATATATATATACATATATATCTTGACTCTATCTATATTTCTACTTCTTACTTCCTTACTTGTTGGGGCAATAGATAAATAAATGTCCGGTAGTGGTACGATCCCGTTAGTAGGTAAATGCTACATCGTCCGGGGCACGTTGTGGCTAGTAACCAGTCTGCCCGCTATGATATTACTCAAAAGAACAATACGATCGCCTCGTATCGACCTGGCTGAAGGAAGCGGTTAAGGTCGAAACAGACAGACCCCGTTGCTGACGAGTGTGGAAGGAATGATTGCATGCATGGTAAAGAATTTGAAATTGCGAATTTAATGTACGAAAGACAGTTTGATATTCTGTGTGTATCGGAGACAAAGCGCAAAGGAAAGAGTGCTGTGAAGATGGATGATGGCAGCCTAACACTATGGTCGGGAAGAAACTGAAGTGCATGGCACAAAAGGAGTTGTGGTGATCGTAAGTGAAAGAACGAATAGACTTGTTAAACAGTACGAATTGGTATCTCCCCGGATAATGTCGGTTAGAATGAAAGTGGAGTTTCGAAGAATTTTTCTTATTGCATGCTATGCACCGGTGAATAGAGAAAGAATCCAAGAGTGTGAGAACTTCTGGAATGATGTAGAGAACATGCTGAACGTATGTAAGCCAAACCAAAGGGTGATGATATTGGGAGATATAAAGGGATGGGGGTGTACAGAGAAAACATACTGAACGTATTCTAGGAAAGTTCGGAGACCAACGAGTCAATGAGAATGGGTAAATGCCTGGTGAACATATGTGTGTGAGAGAAGCCTGTTTGTATCAAATACGTGGTTTAAACAAAAAAATGTATATATGTATACATGGCAAAGAGGCGAATCTAAAAGTATGATAGACTTGATAGTGTATGATGAACGACTTAGAAATCTGGTGAGAGACACAAAAATAATGCGCAGATCGGAGTGTGGATCGGAGCACTTTTTGGTTGTATCGAGAGTGTGTTTAGGGCAAAAGTGGGTCTAGAGAAGGAAAACAAACGTAGTGCGAACGTCCAGAATTAGGGTAGACAAACTAGTAGATAATGGTGCGAGAATTAAGTATGGAAATGCTGTGAGTGAAGAGTTGAATGTGAATGAAATAGCGTGGAACGAACAAATAAAAGACACTAAGTTGAAAGTGCATGGATAAGCTTGAAAAATTGTGTTGTCAATTGTGCCTGCGAAGAAAAAATATGCGTCAATGGCAACGATTTCTGCAAAAAAATAAACTTACCTTAACCTTCACGCCATTCCCTTGTGGGGTAGGCAAAACAATCCCTGTCTCTTATTTATTTTTCATTCACAATCTTTCTCCATGCTTTCCTTATCTTCGCATACCTCCCTAGCTTCCGCAAGATTCATACATTGTCTCTGACATGCCCTTTTGTTTTTAAAACTCCTTATCTTTCTTTCCTTTATCGTATATTCTACTACATTCAGACTAATTTGACGCGGCCTACTAAGCCCAGCCTTTCCTCTAACCTCTCCCACATATATTTGTTTCGTTAATCTTGCGTTGTTCATTCTCTCAATGTGATCAAACCAACGTAATGTACTACTTTTATATCTATCCATCATCGTCTTTTCCTCGCCACACTCCGTCATTATACATTCATTCTTTATCTTGTCCCTTCTCCTTTTACCACATGCGCTTCTCAGGAATCTCATACCCACGGCATTTAATTTTCTTTCGTGCTTTTTTTGACATACCCATGTCTCACTTCGATACAGTACTGACGGGACAAAGACGCCATTATATATTGCTCGTTTCGCAGTTAGGCTCATGCTTTCGTTTCTCATTAATCATTATCGTCCACATACTTCCAATCACGTTCCTTTCAGCATCGACCCTTCGTCCAATCTCGCCCTCCATTGTACCATCTGCAGTAAACATTCTACCGAGATATACCAGCTCGTCCACTTGCTCCACAATTTCATCTTGCAGAGTAAATATTCTGCTCTCCTTTCCACCTTCCCGATTGAACACCACAATCTTAGTTTTGTTCACGTTTACTTTTAGGTACATGCTCTCACAGACTGTATCAAACTCCCTCAGAGCGGTTTGTATCTCATCCGCACTGTCACTTAATAAGACTGTGTTATCTGCATAGGTACACCAGAAGTCGTACATTTACGTCTCCAACCATTACACCATTTGTATCGCTACATGCTTGTCTAACACATTTATCCATGTATACATTGAACAACCACGGTGACTTCACACAGCCTTGTCGCACTCCTTGCTCAATATTAAAGTATTCACTCTCACCCTAACACATGCCCGACTACCGTTGTATACTGCCCTTATTCCATTTATTAGACCTTTATTTACACCATATTCATTTAATATTTCCCACAGCTTCTCCCTATTCACTCGGTCGTATGCTTTCTCCCGATCTAGAAACGCACAGTACAGCGTCCTTGTTACCCTTAAACACTTTTCGATCACTTGCTGGAGAGCAACCATCTGATCAAAACATCGTCTCTCTGGCGTGAAGCCACTCTGCACATCCCAAATCTTAGTTTGTGTAGTTTCTCGTACTCTATAAATCAGTATTCTTCCAAATACTTTACCGGACACGCTGAGCAAACTTATTCCTCTGTAGTTCTTACAATTTCTTGTTCCCCATACCCTTATACAGTGGTACAATGATCGCGCTCTTCCAATCCCTGGGAACTTTTCCACTTATAAGGTATACATTGAATAATTCACACAATCTTCGTATAAGTTTTGCATCCCCATACTTTAGCATTTCACCACACCTGCTCCCTTGCCGTTTTTCAACCTTCCTACCGTTTTCTATACCTCATGTATCCCAATATCCTTTCCGAAATATTCTTTCCAGCATTTCCTCACTTCACAACCGTCCCATACTATTTGCTCATGTTCGTCACTCCTGCAGCGTTCTGTTTTGGGCCATGTTTTGTATTTTTGACCCATTTCCAGAAGAGTTGTTTGTTTCCCCCAAAATCATTCTGCATTTTCTCTCCTTCCACAGCAATCACTTCCTCTTTACTTATTCTCACTGCCTCCTTCGCTTCTTTGTTTCTTAATCTGTACACCTCATGTAATCGCTTTTTCTCAATCTCATTTTTTGCAGCAATCATGTACACATCTTTTTTTTTACATACTGCCTTTTTTACCGACTCATTCCACCAAGCACATTTTTTCTGTCTACCTACAGTCGCTCTTCCACATATCCGCACGGTACAATTGATAACACAGTTTTTCAAGCTTATCCATGCACTTTCAACGTCGGTGTCTTTTGTTTGTTCGTTCCACACTGTTTCATTCATATTCAACTTTTTACTCACAGCATCTGCGTATTTTATTCTCGCACCATTATCAATTAGTTTGTCTATCCTAATTCTGGACGTCCGCACTACGTTTGCTTTCTTTCTCCAGACCCACTTTTGCCCTAAACACACTCTAGATATAACCCAAAAGTGGTCCGATGCATACTCCGATGCGTGCATTACTTTTGTGTCTTTCACCAGGTTTTTAAGCCGATCATCATACACTATCAAGTCTATCATACTTTTGGATTCACCTTTTTGCCATATATACACATGCACATTTTTATTTTTAAAGCACGTATTGGATACAAACAAGCTCCTCTCCACACAGATGTTCACCAGAACGCGTTCGGTATGTTCTCTCTGTACACCCACCCATCCGTTCATATCCCCCACTACTCTTTCGTTTGGCTTACATACGTTCAACACGTTCTCACCTTTTCACGCTCCTGGTCTCTTTCTCCATTCACCGGTGCATAGCATGAAATAAGAAAAATTCTTCTAAACTACACTTTCATTCTAACCCATATTACCCGAGGAGATACCAATTCGTACTGTTTAATATATCGTTTCGCTCTTTCACTTACGATCACCCCAACTCCTTTTGCACCATGCACTTCAGTCTCAATCCCTGACCATAGTGCTAGGCTGCCATCCTCCATCTCCACAGCATCCTTTCCTTTGCGCTTTGTCTCCCACACACACAATATCAAGGTGTCTTTCGTACATTACATTCGCAATTTCAAATTCTTTGCCATGCATACCTCTAACATTCCACATACTGACTCGCTATTCATTCCTTGCATAGTCGTCAGCAACAGCGCCTGTCTGTTTCGACTTTGACCGCCCCTTGTAGGCAGATCGATCCGAGGCAATTGTATTGTTCTCTTGGGTAATACCATGCGAGCAGATCGGTTACTGGCCCGGACGATATAGCATTCCCTACTAACGGTATCGTCCTACTACCGGACAGTTATTTGTCTACTGCCTCGACATGTAAAGAAGGAATAAGTAGAAGTATAGACAGAGTCAAGAAAGATATAAATAATAGATCGTATACTTACTGTATGAATATCTCAATGTACATATATACAGATACATTTTTCTATGCGATTCCTGGCTCCACGCCACTCACTGGACTTGCTGTTATTTATTTGCGACCAAATGCTTTAATTATTTTTAATTTAGCTTTCCGAGTTGTAGTTATTTCTTTGTTATTTAATTTAATATTTATTTATCAAATCCGTTTGATTATTGTCGCGAACCGTGACAACTTACGTTTCCATCCTCTAAGTTTCTTTTGTTCAATTGCAGGGTAACAATAAATAACGATAATGGCCCTGTTAGTTCTCCCGACATTAATTGTTTGCTTTTAGGGTTAACCAATTACAATTAAGATCAAACATAGTAACAAAGGCCAAAGTTAGCTTAAATTTTGAATTTGCAATCAAGGAAGAATATAGGTACTATAAGACAATATGCAACGCAATGTTATAATTAAACTTAAAATCACATATAGTACCAAAATAAAAGCTGGATCAACCTTCAAATTTGAAAACAAAGAAAAAAAAATGTTCAAAAACTTACCACTTACTACGGATCTGCCGTGCACATCCTTTGGAGGTTTTATATTTGTGTCAGTACGACTTTATGAGTTTCAACAATCATCCCGCATGGGAATTGTAGAGGAACCATTTCTGGTGCAAAAAAATGAGACTGAGAAAAAGCGATTGTGTGAGGTGTACAGATTAAGAAACAAAGGCGCGAAGGAGACAGTGCGAATAAGTAAAGAGGAAGTCATGGCTGTGGAAGGAGAGAAAATGCAGTTGTGAGGGATGTAATACTGAAGGGTTAAATAAGGAGAATATAGAAGGAATGGTGAATGAAACTGAGAAGGATAAATGAGGTACAGAAAACGGCAGGAAGGTTGAAAAACGGTAAACGAGCAGGCGTTGATGAAATCACTGGTGAAATGCTAAAGGATGGAGGTGCAAATATTATACGAAGATTGTGTGAATTATTCAATGTATGCCTTAATTGTGGAAAAATGCCGAGGGTTTGGAAGAGCGCGATCATTGTACCACTGTATAAGAGTAAGGGGAACAAGAGTGATTGCAAGAACTACAGAGGAATAAATTTGCTCAGTCTATCTGGTAAAGTATTTGGAAGAATACTGATTGATAGAGTACGAGAAACTACACAAACTAAGATTATGGATGTGCAGAGTGGCTTCATGCCAGGGAAACGATGTGTTGATCAGATAGTTGCTCTCCAGCAGGTAATCGAAACATTTTTAAATGTAAAAAGGAAGCTTCACTGTGCGTATGTAGATTTGAAGAAGGCATATGACAAAGTGAATAGGGAGAACCTGTGGGAAATATTAAATAAATATGGCGTAAATAAAGGTCTAATGAACGGAATAAGGGCAGTATACAACGGTAGCCGGGCATGTGTTAGGGTGAGAGGAGGTGTGAGTGAATACTTTAATATTGAGCGAGGAGTGCGATAAGGCTGTGTGATGTCACCGTGGTTCTTCAATATATACATGGATAAATGTGTTAGGCACGCATGTACCGATACAAATGGTGTAGTGGTTGGTGACATAAACGTACGTGTTGTGGTATATGCAGATGACAGTCTTATTAAGTGACAGTGCGGATGAGCTACTAACTGCTCTGAGGAAGTTTGATACAATCTGTGAGAGCATGGACCTAAAGGTAAACGTGAACAAAACTAAGATTGTGGTGTTCAATCGGGAAGTTGGAAAGGAGAGTAGAGTATTTACCCTGCATGATGAAATTGTGAAACAAGTGGACGTGATGGTATATCTGGGTAGAATGTTTACTGCAGATGGTATAATGGAGGGCGAGATTGGACGAAGGGTCAATGCTGGAAGATATATAATGGCGTGTTTGTCCTATCAGTACTGTATGGAAGTGAGACATGGATATCTCAAAAAAAAAAGCACGAAAGAAAAATAAATGCCGTGGGTATGAGTTTCCTGAGAAGCGAATGTGGAATAAGATAAAGAATAAGTGTATAATGACAGAGTGTGGCGAGGAAAAGACGATGATGGATAGGTATAAAAGTAGTACATTACGTTGGTTTGGTCACATTGAGAGAATGAACAACGCAAGATTAACGAAACATATATGTGGGTGAGGTTAGAGGTAAGACCGGGCTTGGTAGGCCGCATAAAACTTAGCTGCATGTAGTAGAATGTATGATAAAAGAAAGAAAGATAAGGAGTTTTAAAAATAAGAGGACAAATCTGAGACAATGTATGAATCTATCGGAAGCTAGGGAGGTATGCAGAGATACGAAAGCATGGATAAAGATTGTGAATGAAAAATAAATAAGAGGTAGGGATTGTTTTGCCTACCCCGCAAGGGAATTGCATGAATGTTATGTTATGAGCGTCAAATTAAATAGTTTTTTGACAGCGTGTGTTATTAGATGTGAGAATGTTCCTGAAAGAAACACAATACTAACACTGTTTATCTCATCTGCAGATATGGATAAAAGAGTAGGGTAAGCTATAGAAATTACTACTTTGGGGTAAAATCATTTGCGATCCTAGAAGGACTACAAAACTCACTCTCTAAGTGAGGCAATTTCTAGTACTCTGGGCAACAGCGCGCAACAAATATTCGCGCGGTACAGTTGTATAAAGCAGGCGGGTATATTTTTAAGGTGTGATTCGTGACATATAAAGCGCGCGCACACACGTGCACACATCCACGCACGTACCGACACGCACGCACACTTGCACGCACACAGGCGCACTTTCGCGCTTGGTCTAAAAATAATTATCACGAAACTGAAATATACAAAAAGCACCATTGAGCAAGCCGTGAATGAAATAAAAACATCAATTATGACAATCGATAGTTTTTTTCGCGGATCCTTTAAAATCTAAACCGCTTGGGAAAATTGGCTTGGGAAAATTGGTCTTGTATTAATAAGGAGGACCAGATAAGCAGGAACTAAAAACGCTAGTGTATTGATTGTCAGTAACATATTTGGAAGAAAAATAGGAAAAGTGAACGTATTTCATTCTCCGCACCGTTCAGGCAACACAAAATGTGTACCGTTCCTGATAATTCTTAAAACCATTAAGTAATAGCCACTGTATAAATATGCTCCCGCGTACACCTTTTTTTTTGTGTTACATAATAACGAAGTTACTGTACTAATTGCTGCGTAATTGCCAAATTGAGCTATAACATCTAACATGTCTGACCGTCCATTTAATGGCGTTTGTCCAGTAACTTTGATTCTTGACAAGAGCGATTGAAACAGTTTTCACTCACCGTTTTTATAAACATTTTTTGAGAATTTTGTGTATTTTGTAGAATGTATAAACGTGTGACAAATGTCACTTCCAGTCCCACGGATATGCGAATAAGCAAAACTTCAGGTACTTAGCTTAAATCTCTCCAACTATATAAACGCTTGCTTCATTCCTCAAAACTGATGGTGTGATGCTCGTCGGGAATCATAAGTCCCTGTTTTCTCCAGGGATGTTTAAAAATCTTTCATACAACATAAATGAACGATTTTGAACATTCTGAGGGTTTTGTTTCCCAACTGTTTATTTTTCATATGAGAATTCTATGAAAACCCCGTTCAATTAGCTTCACTGCTTAGGATTTTTGGTTGAAGGATACTTAAAGAGTAAAGTGCACAAAACATATCCGTAGACAGCTCAAAACTTCAAAGCCCGAGACTTCATGCTTGTTTTCATTTGTACCATAACAAATGTTTTCCAAATTCGCCCCATTTAGAGTGAGTTATGAGGGTGGGAGATAGGAGGGCTAACGCAAGGTTTTTCTGACATTATACGATTTCATTTGAGGCCCAAAACAACCCTGTAGCTTTACAAAACCATGTTATATGGAAGAGCAACAGGTGTATAAGCGTTTTTTTCTCTCCATTTTGCACTGTTGCGTCTGTTGCTGAACCATGTATTACTTCGGGAAGTCTTATCGCTTTAGATTATTTTGTGTAGGGTTCTATGAGGTCTGCTTAGTAAGTAATTGAGGATCCAGATTGTACAAACAGTGTTTAGCATCACACCAGATGTAGAATTCCACTACAATTAGTTTTCTGTCCGAAAAAAACGGCAGTTAGTTTAAGCACCTAGTACTTTGATATATATCCTTTATTTATTCAATTCTTCTTTTGTGTTTATGTTTTTATGGCAGTTGGTTGTTCAATTAAAATGTGTATCTTTGCGGTTGAATCAAAACTTCAATTAATTAACTAATAATTTTCAAGAATATTAGATGTAGTGTGGGTTTTTGATTAAACAATTCATACATATGTAGGTGACCTCGATATTCTAATTTCTCTGTCTTCAAACCTGAATGTATAAACCACTGTGAAGACAGTAACGAAGATTAAATCAAAAATATGTTGCGGGTCTGATGAGCTACAGCCCACATGGCATTTGTGACATACAAGTTGCCATACCTATGAATATAACGAACTGTTAAAGGCGAATTTAGTTCTGAATTTAGTAAAAGAATCTAATAGATTTGGCCCGGGGAGATCTTTTTCACAATTGCTTGCGAGTTACGAAGTGTAAAACTACACATAGTTCCTTATATCGAACAATAGTTATTTGTTTCCTTATTACAAAAAATGTCAATTTTCGGGACCAGGAAGAAAGTTGTTGGACGACGCAATCTTCTGACTCCTATAAATGCATTTTTTGTATGAATAAAGCAGAATTAATATTCATTGAACTTTACCTCTATAAATTTGATTCATATGTGGCAGATGTTAGTGAAATAATAGGGAGATAGATGGCCCCACCGGCGACAGCAAATGCCGATTTCTGTTCGTAGAAGACATTCACTCAACATTAAATACTTGCTTGAAAAGAAAATAAAAAGCAAAATTATATTAAATATCAATACTTGTTTTTGTCTGAGAAAACGTTGTGTGTGGTGAACATTGAAAATTTTAAAATTGTATTTATTGAAGTAATGATATCCCATGTACGACATTCACTTTAAGTTGATGCTTAGTGAAGGTCAAATTACTTTTTGTACTAGGGCAAAAAATAAATTACTTGTTGTACAGTTGTCATGGAGACACAAGAATACCAAACTCGGCCACTTTTGGCGACGAAATACTCTTACAATATGGCGCCTTTGAACGGAGTCCACCCTGGTTTAAGCTGTATTTTTCTGTAAACAATATGCAAACAATTACTGCATATGAAAATGTAAACATTCGCCATTATTACACATGTTTAAAATATATATTTGTTATATAAACTAAACGTTGCGATGACACTTACAGTTATCTTCGTCATTAGTAATATAATCTTTGAGAATTGTTTCAGATGTTGAAACAGTTTTGTGAAATTTGAAAAATTGAAAACGCAAACATAAGCCTGCATGACTGACCTGCAGTTTCATACGTTTCTTGCTAAAATAAATATCTAATAACATATATTATGTGTAAATCGAACTACATCAACTTAAAGTTCCGTTTTGGGTTTGATTTGGGACGAATAATTTTACACCAAAATAAATTACTGCGTCCTTTTGACCTAGCATTTCACATTGTTCTTTCTAAAGTAAATATAGTAGCACTATGATCATTCGGCATATTAAATTCATTGTTGTCACCCATACCGTTATGGTAGCCCTACTGTTCTCTACAGTACTAGTTACCATTACCGTTACCATAAGAATTATCATTATCATTATTATCAACACCATAGGCACCATACAGATACAGGGTGCTGAACATTGTGGAGAAAGGTGCAGAAAAAGGGTATATATTTTGAATATCCGTAAAAATTGTTGAATTAGAAATTCTTGTTTCTAAACCACATTCAACGCATTCCTCAATGTATTGATTTTGGTCAACATGATTCAAATTTTTAACTAAGGGCACATAGTAACCGTGAGTGGGCTGATAAAATTCCGTATGCCATCACTTCTCATTGAACATTGGGGTTGGAATTGTTGAGTTGTTGGAACCCGTATCTCAACCTATGGCGTACCAAAATTTTTGGAAGGATCAGGACATCTGTAGGTTGTACCATTGGTAGCGAGAAATGTAAAGTGCTTTATTTACATTGGTTGGAGTTTAAGTATCTCGGACTGTATATAGACCCTATTCCTAAGAACCTACCTTTATTTTGACGTATTTTACTTTATTTTCCTCCGCTGTAGTGGTGAGCCACTTATGTTTAGATTCTAACAAGTTATGTTTTATTTCAATTTTCAATTAATTAATTATTAATTATTATATATTTAATTTTTACCCACTACATTTTAGTTTGATTTTTATTTTCATACAGTAATTCTTGCCAAGCTATGTCTAACTCCTCCTTGGGAATTAGTCATTCTTACGGATCTTAACCAAGAGTCGCTGTACTCCACCTGCCATCACTCGTAATGCACCGAGTATCCTTCTAACACCGAACCAACCTCCTAGCTCGATCTATCTTAAAATATGGACGTTTTGACCGAGACAGGCCGGAGTGGTGGTGAACCATTTTCTTCCTTCCTTCCTTGCTGGGTTCACCATTATATATTAGTGTTGTTGAACATGAGCTTCTAAGCACAACATGTTAAGACCACAGTCGAAAGGGAGATTTGAGAAATCAGATAATAAATGGGTGGATCATTGTATTATACCCATCAATCTATGTAAGAAGCAAGCCAGGCATTTTTGAAAGAGTTGGGCAGTTAATCGGGAGAAGATATAGTAATATATATATATTATCGCTTATCAAAACAGAACCTAAAATCATCATAAGACAAAAATCTGAAAACCTAAGAAATCTCCCCCGCCTCCTGAATTTTTTGCCGTGTGGGTGGTAAACATCCGCCTTAATACGCATTATTGAGGATTTGAACTGACAGAGCAGTCGCCAAATAGTTACACATTTGACAAGACCCAACTTGGACCTTTTGCGCACTAGTTTTTGTTTTTGAAAATAACTATAATTAGTGTTCAATAAATGGCTATAATACTAAGAATCATAATATTAATAATAAATGAACATTGATGTGACTTCAATTCGAAATAACATTAGAACAGAAGACGCGGAAAGGTATTTTCTTCATTGCATAAGTAGTGCAGTAGAATGCAAATACCTTATATTGCTATGACAGTTTAGCCACTCCCCCTCTCGCCGCGGTCGTCGGTCATAACTCAAACAGGGCTTGAGATATGATTTTTGTCTTCGATGTCTCGAAGTGTATGACATTTTAAGGCGTCACCCGGTGGGTATCTAATGCGATAAGTGAAAATTTATCCAACGTCCCGATGGATTTTCGCAAAAAACAATACGCACACGTGTAAGAATACGCACCGGTAGCCTGTCGGTGGCATAACTCAAACAGGGTTCAAGATGTAATTTTTGAATTCCCTGCACATATGGTGAGTGTCACCCGGGGTATCTAACGCAAACAGCGAAAATCTATCAAACGTCCCGATGTAATATGGACGCGTGGAAAAGTACGGCTTTTGGAAGCAACGCAGGTGTCGCGACGCCGAGGAAGACAAATATTTAAGACGGCTCGCCCGATTTGGATCAATACTACCGGAACGAAATGTGGAAAAGGGCGTCGGTCACATATCGATTTTTTCCTGGATCGGACGTAAAACAAGATAGATACGCGCCTTTGAAATTGGAGGGGGCTCGCGGCGCGAGTTTAGCGATATCTCCGGAACGGTTCGATTTTGACGGGATTTGTGTTTTTCGATTCACTTTCCCGGACATCTTGGGTGAAGGAGGGTTACGATTTGAAGGCGAAGGAGCGTTACTATAACTTGCATTACATTTCTTAACCTTTGTAAGCGGTTTATTTGGTAATGCAGCAGAACGCAAACTACCTTATAATGTTACTTTTATAGGTTAGTTGGCCGTCCGATCTGACATAACGGTTAAAATTTTTCATTCGATACATATGATGAACGTCTCCAAGGTGTGGTTTTTACTACGTCACGGGCGTCTTCACGCCTGAGGGGCACGGCTCGACCGATCATGAAAAAATTCGGCAGATGGGTGGCGGCATCTCACTGGATACGAAAAAGCGATTCGCATCGAATGAACTGGCGGTCGGATCGTAATGGAATTTGGGACTCGAGGGTATCTAACGATGACACGCTCGAAAATGGCGTCGCGACATCCTTGTTGAGGTATCTCCCAAAAGCGGTACACGCGCGGGTGGAACCCAAAAATCCGGTTTTAAACGACGACGCCGGCGGGGACAAATTTCAGAGATCCGGGAGAGGGAATGCGCGGTTCCACAAACGTTGTTTGGGGCACGTGTCTTCGAGTTGTAATGCCCGAGCGGAATGTCATAGAAGGGTGGAGTAGGTGAGAGCGTCGGCGGTAGGTCAGATTTCTCGTATCCGACGCTAATCAAGAGAAATACGCGCCTTGGAAGATTGAAAGAGGAGTCGCGAGAGCGCGGGGTGCGCCTGGTGTGTTTGGTCAATATCTACGGAACGCCAGGTTCGGTTTCGACGAGAGAGGTGTTTTTCGAATCATCTCGATCTTACCGACTTCCCTAAGGTATGAATAATTCTGCGAGGGGAGGAACTTGAAGGGGAAGGCGTTCTACCTTACCCTACACTTAGCCTTTGCAAGTGGTTTGTTTTTTTTACAACACATTTGAGCACATTAGTATTTTTAGTGCCTTTTTTGCTGCTTTCACATATGTAAGAAGGCAAAGTGAAGCAGTATTAACCGTACGGGTTTCCGTTTTCTATGTTAAAAATACGATAGAGGGGTGACTGTGCAATAGCACATTCAGAAAAGATTATTATTATTAACTTTGCACTTTAGTGTAGCACTATTACTATCTACCAATTTTTAATTATAGCCTCAATACTACGAAAGTAACGTATGTTTAATTCTTGTTCAAGAAATATCAAGCATGTGCATAATTCACAATAAATTATAAATATAGGTTTTATCATTAAAAACTATGAAAATGACGATCAAACTATATTCAGGTTTACTACAATCGGAGATTTAATAGTTCAAATATTTCCTTTTCTTAAAAAAATTCTCAGCAAAAGCAAACTTGCATCTATAGTTATAAACCGAACTGTTGAAACAAAACGTTCATGAGAATAGATCACAGAGAGAGTCTCAGTTATAGGAAATGAATACTCAATAGTTCTGAGAATAGTCTGAAATATTTATTGACATACGGGGTTTGATGATAATGGTTATGTTTGACATCATTAATTTTTTTTATATATTTTATATTTTCGTTTCTAATAAATTTCGATCCTCAATTGTGATATTGGCATTGAGAATCAACTTTGTTTGTTATCGTAACGTTTAATATTGTTTGCTAGGTATAGATTCCTTGCATGTTTTTACGTTTATTTTTAGCTCAATTTTACTTACGATATGAGTTTCGAATGTGAAGTTTATTCTTATGGAAACAAGATCTAAACCTCGTTTAGGAACATTTCGAATTTTTACTAAAAGCAATAAAGTGCGTTTGTTTTATATTTATACACAATAAAAAAATAATCTTATCAAGAGAAAAAAAAGGAAGAAAACGCTGACGTAATAACTTTCAACAAAATTCATTATTTTAAATGAGAGGATTAGCAAGGTATCCAAAACCCACAGACATCTTATTAGGGGGTGCAAATACCACAAGTAGGTCATATTTCACCCCTAAAAGTGGAGGGTATCTTAATTCGGCAATCGCAGCTTTCGCCGATATCAAGAGGGTTATCCACCGCTAACTTTTCCCCCGTAATTCTCACCATCACTTTCAATCAGTCCTAGAATGTCGCTACGAATTTCTGGCTTCTAACCAACGGTTCGCGTCGTCGTCGACGACAAGGACGACGACGTCAAATTGTCTTGCGCATACTTCGCCCTCGACTCGACGTCTCTCTAAACCCCCGCCACCTTTAAAACACGATTGTCTAGCCTTTATCTTGGGTATCAGACTACACCACTACCCCCAAAGTTGGAGACACTTGTTGGCAAGTTGTAATCCGTACTATATAGTAGACTGCTTCAACCTTTTCAGATTCTTGTACTTTTCCTCTATCCATTATCTGACTTTCTTTTCTCTGTTTCATCATTACTAACACGCTGTTTAAATATGAAATTGAGCTTTCTTATTTAATTATTAACGCGGTTGCGCTGATCGATTAATATTATTTTTTTTGTATTTGCTACAAAATATAATTTCAATTGTAGTTCTGAGTTTTTTATAAACTAATTAACCATAATTATCTTACATAAAAATGTTTGTAGCAATAATACCTACACCAAGTTCTCTAAATTGTTTTGTAATTATTTGCAATTCGTGACGATCAATTTTCATTACGTTTCTAATTAGTTTTAGTTAAATATGGCAGTTAGTTTTCAAGATTGGTATCGCATTCATAAAATAACGGGACGGGATAAGGGTGTGGTACACCATGTTAGAGGGGGCCTCTAATATATAAAATACATTTGATAAATGACAAGATAAGCAACGTACCTTTGTAATACTTATATATTTATTTAAAAAAAAGTTCTTTTTTGTATATTATAACGAATTTGGATATTATTTTGTTATAAATTACCATTTTTACTGCGCCGTAAACCGTAATCCAGAATTTATTGCGAAGAATATTAAATTATTTTGTTGGTGTGGGGGGTAATAAATATAAGATATTAAAGACGCAAACGTTTTATCTTCCTGTATTTTTATTTTATAAGAAGAGACGATATTCATCGTTCAACATCCGCACATAAACTTTGGCTATTAAAGATACAAGTTTATAATCTACATTTTATATGCTTTACTCTAATAGCCTTCTCGCTTCTTTAATATTTTTTAAACTTTTTTACTGCTACAATTTTTAATATTTAGGCGCCATCTATCACTTATAAAAATTAATTTTAATTATTCGCATTTATTCCCGTAACTCGTTTTGAAGAATTACTTAATTTCGTTTTTAATTTTGGAAACAGATTCTTTTCACTCTCTACTATTCTAATGTTTGTGGGTTGATTAAGCAAGTAAGACTTATACATACATGTAGGACAAACGTTTCCGAACTTTCCTACTTAACCGAAATTTAAATGTCACCAGCTACATCTAACTATGATTAAATCATAAAGCTTCACAGTCTGTATATGGAATATAAGATATATTTTGAAATTTTTGCTCAAAACAGTTTAATTAATTAATGGACGAAAAGAAATATAATTTAATCAACGTCCAGTAGATATAATAGAACATTAGCAATTCGACGCTTAATATTCTGTGATAAACAAACAAATAAGTATGAAAAACGTTGGACCCACTGTTCAACCTTGAGGTACACTATTTAAATATCTATGCTTATATTTTGAGTGTTAAACTACATTAATATTTTAAATGTTATAATTGAAATAAAATACGGTTTTATATAACATTCAGTAATTGTATAAATTATTATCAACAAATGAAAATATTTTTTACATAGCGTACAGAAATATGTTCTTTAGTGGTTGTCCATTAATTACGTTAAACAAGGGGGATAACACGATATATCACGCATATAATTAAAATAGTTATTTCTTGGGTTTAAATGGTGTATTTTATGTTTATATTTATACAATTCTATACTTTTCGATAACACTTACAGTTATCATCCTCAGTAGTAGTAAAATCTTTTAGAATTGTTTAAGGTGTTAGAACAAAAGATAAGTATTTTAATTATATGCAATAATGGTGAAGGTTTACATTTTCATACCACGTATATCTTTATTGCACAGTATCTCTAAAAAAAATTTAGTACTAGAATCTGATTTATAGTATTTTTTATAAAGCTAGTTTCTGAGATATTCTCGGTAAAGAACAATCATCCAAATCTACTCACAAATGACTGAGTTCTGAGTTTAAATCGATACAGAAATATACGTAATGTTGGTTTCGAGAGAGGGGGGGGGGGGTTAAAATTGCATACAATAGTTCACGTGATTTATAGCAAATAAAAAATATTAAAAAATTACACTATGCGTGTGCTCTTGAGGTATACTTTTAATAGCAAATATTTTACAGAACTTGACTAAACTGATAATCAACACGTGAACCATGATTATTATCCTTTTACTCCATAAGATACATTTTTGGATTTTCCAGCAGTAAAATTTGTTGATAACGTATGATTTAAAATGAATAATATTAAAAATTATGGATATGGGAAGGAAGTGGCTCACTACCACTCCGGCTTGTCTCGGTCAAGCCGTCCACGTGTCAGGATACAACGAGCTAGGAGGTTGGTTCGGTGTTGAAAACACACTCGGCGCATTAGGAGTGATGACAGGTAGAGAACAGCGACCCTTGGTTAAGAGTTTGGTGCGTATGGGGCGCCTACTTTTCGATTTATCCTCATAAGCATGTATGATTTCCAACAAGGCAGGATAAGGAGTTAGATAAGGAGTTTGGTAGGAATTACTGTAGTAGTTCAAAATAAAAACCAAAATTAATATGTAACTGATTAAAAATCAAATATATATATATATATATATATATATACAGGGTGGCTTACTTAAGTGGGATTGCTCCATAACTCTCTTAATATTACAAATACGAAAAAATGTCTTATATGAAAGTTGTCCACAGTCATAAACTACACGTTTTAAAATTATTTTCAGAAATGGCGGACTTCCGGTTATACCGGAAACTCATGCCAACTTATTATTTTAAATAGAACAACCTATATATTATTACATTTTTGAATTCCTCGTTGAATTTAAAGGTCACTTTAATAACCATACTATGGCTCTACGTCGCATTGCTTCTGAGTTATTTGATATTTTGTAGAAAAATCACGTTTGCAGTGCCTCCGAAAACTTTCAATATCTCGAAGACGGATACCGGTAGAGAGATGTGGCTTTCGTTTTTTACTTCCGAAAAGGGTACCGCATCATTGTCATTCATTGCCAAAAATCTTGCTTTTAGAATTCAATAATTTCTATCGCTCCGAAAATAATTTTTTTCAAACAACTTGATTTTTTTAAATGGAACCACCCATATTTTCTTATATCAGCGGATAGGAAATTAAATTTCCTTTCTATTGATGTAACATTATCGATATTTTGGAGTGATAGTTTTCGAGATATTCACATTTTTATCTAATTTCAGTTTTTATTGCGCATTGCCGCGGTGCTTTGGAAAACGTTTATCAATTGTTTTAAACAACTGATAAGAAGCGTAAGTTTCTCGAGCTTCTGTTGTGTTTTGCTGTCTTGTGTATCAGTTTAAGTGTTTCTACAAGACATTTCCATTAAAATGTTGTTCTCCAGCGCAGAGTTGATCGACATGACTTTCATTCTTGGAAAATGCCAAAGAAATGCGTTATTGGCGTCAAGGATTTATACAGTACGGTATCCTGAACGAAGACTTCCTCGAGAAACAGCCTTTCAAAAGTTGTTACGTGACTCACTACTACAGCGGAGGCAAATAAACCTTAGAATGTAAAGTAAGTCAAAATAAATAGTTAGTCATAAAAACGATACGATATTGTTTGACTCTGGTCTCTCATGGTGCATATCAACACTTATGACGAGAACGCACTGAGGGCATTAACATATGGTATGAGTGGTAGGTTAGTCTGGTATAAGTTGTAGGATTGTAAAGAAGGATCTCGAACACCATCATACGCTCGACAAGCGAGAATACGATGGGCCGAGGTGTCAGAGGTGCCGCACGTCGGACAAAGGTCATCATCAGAGACGCCAATGCGCTTCCGATGACATCCAAATCCTCCGTACGAGGTAAGGATGCGGACGGCCACTTGTCCTGGTACGTGATTTTGGTGAAGCCAAGGTTGGATATTGGAGATCATGAAATGGAGGTAGCGTCCTTTCACGGAGGCACCCCACAGCCGCTGCCATTCACTCAAGACCAAACCTTGATGTGACGGCGAGCGGCTGAAAAGGAAGAAAAATCTGCGGAATAAATACGGCTACCCAAACGGGTGTAGGTACGGGTCCTGCGTAGGAGTCTAGTACAGTAAATTTCCTGCAGTAAAAGATGAAGCGGAGGATGTTTGGCAATAGTGCACAAGGACTCAACGGATACTGTTCTGTAAGCCCCAAGGTAGGTTCTTAGGAACAGGGACTGTAGTGAGGTCAGTTTCCTGACCACATAAGGATGTCTGAGTCGGTCATACCAGATGTCTAAGCCGTACATTCGTGTGGGAAGCACTTCACAGTTAAAAATCAACTGTAAGGACTTTTTGGGCAGATTTCATTTGAGGCGCTAGTATTTGTATAGTAGATGAAGCAAAGTTTTACCTTTTTCAACTATGTGTAAAATGCTTGAACGATAGCTTGTCATCTATGTACAGTCCGAGGTACTTAAACTCGAAAACTCTTCGGACTGACTGGTTGTATAAATGCAAAGTTGTATTTCGGAATACTTTGTCCTGTCTACTAGGACGGACAGTTTATTGCTGCCCGCCCAGGTCGTCAGTCGGGTGAAACACAGGGAGGCCTAGCGTCTAGATCACACCTATTGCCTACGGTGACAGTGTAGACAATGTCATCCGCATAGGCAGTTCTTGTTAGAGGAGAGAATCGACGACTAAATTCCGTAAACACGGTCCTAGGATCGATCCTTGTGCCTTCGAAGTATATCGGATCGAGCAATCCGCTAGATAACTACAAATGATGCGCGTAGCGTCTTAACGACGGGAACATTTATGATTGCTAGCCACCATACGTTATTGAATGGCCCGGCAATATCGACGAATATTGCCAACGTGTATCTGAAGGTATTCGTTTTAATATTTGTAATCAGTAGGGAAAATAGTCGGTAGTCTTACGTCTGGAAATCAAATCATACTGGTTAGGATGGAAGAGACGTTCAGAAGGGATTTCATTGTGCAGTCTTTGGAAAAGCACTCTTTCGAATAAGTTTCCAAATTCGTATAATAACGTTATCGGTACCGGGTTTTAGAAGTGTTATTAGTTGGCCGGTCTTCCAACTGACAGGAAAATAATATTTCTTAGTTTTATATTATAACACTATTTTGACACTTGTACTTAAACTGACAAACCAGAATAACTTTTAATGAGTAGCTAAGAAACATGTTTGTTATCCATATCCGACTTTCAGTAAAAAAAATTCTGAAATGATGCGATAGAGTGCGTATCAAACAACCTTCGTACACACGATCATAACAAAACGTAATTTTGTTTGTAACAATTTTAAATTAAATGAAAAATTTGATTGCTTGAAATTTAACTCTAATGGTTTAATAATTATACAATAGCCTAATAACGTTTCAGCTACATTATTTCAGTGACGTTTCTACATTTGCAGTTGTGCACTTTAAATTAAGTTAGTACGCAATGCTAGCGTGCAATAAAATCTTTATTGCACTAGTGCACTAAACCATAATTTTTTTTACACTAAAAATAATGCAAAACGTGTTCGGTTTTTGAATGAACGAAGATCTTTAAAGACGTTTTAATAATCTGGAGCAAGATCAAGGACGTTAATATTAACAAAAAATTAATAACTGTAGTCGATAGAATGGATGTTTCAAAAACGGATTAACGCTTACATTAATACCGTGAGGTTAAATACCACACGGCATTTGGGTTATAAGGTAAGTGTGTATTTAGCTTTTCTGACCCCGATCGGTGAACTAATAACGCTGTACGTTATAGGCGTTTTAAATTAAGGTACCTGCGTCAAAAGTAGATAACAATAAAGTAAAGCAAGTTTGGCACGGCAATCTTTTACTTATTTTACGTTCATACAGAATGGCACGTTATATGCATCATTAAAAGGAAAGCGTTAATTTATACAAACGCATTTGTAATAGTGATTAATAGAGAATTGATTTAATGTAATTTGAATCAAGTATCCGAAAATAGGTGATTAATAGTCTGTCGTTTATGGACGCATTTATCTATTGTAATTAGTTTTCTCTTATGTACGAGTACATATATGAAATTTCTATGGACCGCTAGATAAAGTAATTAAAGTGATTATGAAATTAGTTTCCTATTGTAAACTCATATTTTGGAAAGAATAATAGTGATTGATTCTCCCTTTGTGTGTAATGATTTGGTAATTTCTTAATTATACAAAACATGTTTTGCGTAACTCTTACTTGTAATATATTAATCACCAATTTTCACATACAACAGACGGATTTTCTTATGGCCTGTCAGAAGTAGCGCCCTCGAGATGCGCACGAAATTCGTACGGTAGTGGAACTCTGACATGTGTTGTACATCGTTTCAAGCGATAAACACAGTAGTGCAGTGCCATATTAAGCTAGTGAGTAATGGAGTTTAAAAGTAAATTAAATATACCTGTAATGGATTGGATTATTCTCTTTATACCTACGAAATATCCAAATAAATTTAATGTCAAATTTACAAATTAGAGATTAGCATACACATTATTTGGCAATAATTCAGTTAAATTATTCAAATTAGTTTCTTAATATGATGATTTACTTTTGTACCTAATAATCATAATGAGATTTTCTGCATTTACCGCTTAGTACGTCTCAATGAACGACTCGCACAAAGACTTTGCATTTCATTTTGCCGAATACTTTCTCTGTTTAATACTGACTTTACCTTGACGTAGGTACAAGTTCTCCCACCGGCCATATGAAAATCCGTCTGCTGTACATGATTGATATCATATTAAATCCTTTCTATTTCAATCACTGTTGCATACGCGTTTGTATAAATTAACGTTTTCCGTTTAATGATTCATGTAGTGTGCAATTAATTCTGTATGCACGTAAAAACAAGTCGCTGCCTTACGCCTTGAAGTGGACGTTTTCCATGTCGCACAAAACATGTCCTACCCTATTTTTAACCTCACATTAAATTCTATGAAACAGCCATAGCAAACCATAATGAAGGGTGAAGTCAACATACTAAACTATCTAAATGTGCGAATGGTACATGGAGCACGGAAATTGATGGTCAGTTTGCTAGTAAAATATTGATCCCAAGGCCAAACGCGGGCAGCAAAAAAAATTGAACGCTGGTTTAGAAGATACTCCCTTATTTATTATTTGTTTTAAATAAATTTTGTCTCATACTTTTGCACGCACCTTTTAATACTTTAAGCAGTTGTAGATAACAGTATCTAATATATGTATTATGATACCTGTTTTTCCTGTGTCTGTGCACTTATTGTTTCCATAAATGTAACATACTTCGGCTATAATCTTACAGAATTTCATACAGTGTTGTATTTGAAGAAGATCACACGACCGTAAAAACAAGAAAAGGATTGAAATAATGTCTGGCAGTACTCACCCAAAGTGAGATTTTAAATGGTAATACACGCAATTAGAATTCCCTGACTCTAATCATTTTTTACAAGGTCTTTATGAAGCATTCGATTTATTATTTGTCTCACATCTTGAAAATATCTGGTATGGAACACCACACGACCTTCCAATCTGCAAATTGAAAATTAAAAGAAATGAAATAATTTTAATAATACTTTTTTTGGGTGAATTATTTATTTTTAACTTCTTTATACGTTCATAAGGAAAATAGGCAACATTGTAAAAACAAAAACAATAATCTATGACAGATGGACGTTTAAAACTTCATTTCAGATACAGGTTAATTTACAGCTAGATGCTAACTAGAAAAAATTCCAAAGTCGCCCGCTTCTATAAAATTATTTATTTCGCTTTATATTAAGAAACTTTATAAAAAAGAGCTACGTAAAATTAAATTTTCTTTAAAAAATATGTCTACACATTTTCTTATAAAATTAATCATTATTAAAAAAATTGTATATAGCATAATTAAGGTCTATATGTCTGTATTTATATATCTTTGAAATATTGATAAAAACTAAAAACTACCCCTAATAAACCCTCCTCTCCGCCGTTGGATTTCTCCCAAAATCTAATCAGCTCTAGGAGAAATGAAAACAAGCTGGATACAAACATACATCCGGTTTAACGATAGTGGAAAAAAAGTCTGTACCTTCTGTACCTACACATGTATATGTAGGTTGCAAGGTAAAAATTGAATAAATTGCAATTATTTTGTTTTATTCGTAGAGAATATTGGATATCTCCGATTTAATGAGATTTATAAATAATTAGTGTGTGGGTTTGTTGATTTGTGGTCATTATCTTCATCCAAAATCGTTTCACTATTTGTTACAGTTCATGTTTGAATTTTCTTTCAAAGAACGTTTATAAATCTCAAAGTCTTCATACACTGTTGGAGTGTCTATCGGATTTAGCGTACGTGGATGTATGTGGAAAAGAATTGTCGCGGAAGAATAAATTAATAAAAAAAGGGGTAAAAGAACAAGTGAGGGTTTTTCATTGTCCAATGGAATATTAAATTTCAAATTAATTCAGAAGGCAAAGTAAATGTGTCTTGCACCCACTGGAAAGATAAAATAAATCGAATAAAAAATGAACCCTCTTTTCAGTGAAATAAAATTTAAAAGAGAACGACAAAGGAACACTTCCATCCATTTCGGTTATATAAATGTAAAGTCTCGCGCAAGAAATTCAAATGTGTAAATTAGATTATTTCAGTTCTTTTATCGGAAAGCTCTAACAATATAAAAAGTACAAAAGCTTCTTGGGAAAAGAGTTGTAGTCTGCGTTGTTGCGAGTTGGAGGAATAAAGGGGCGTTGGCCGAACTGAAAAAATATTTACCTACGAACTTAAGAGCGCCGTTCGAACTTTTAACACTCCGTGAATATTTCTCTGTCTTAAAAAGTAAAAAAAGACGGGAAGAAGTCAAGAAATTTATTTTAAAAGAATCTTCTAGAAGTGCAAGTATTTTAATTTATTTGAGGAAGCAATAATTTATTTATATAAAGTTACAAGTGTAGCGAAGCTCCGAGGGAATCAACTGAATAAAATATAAAACTGTATAAAAGTTTAATATCCACTTCGCCAAGGAATGTATTTCTTCGGGGAACGTCCAAAAAGATTCGAAAAATTAGAAATCCACCTTTATTATACTTTGAAAAATCTTTCATAGAAATATTTTATTGCTGTGGTTATACCCAATAAAAGTTTTCGTGGCCCCGTTAAGTCAACAAAAAATACATTGTTGGTAGTTTTTACATTTTATAATGTTCTCCGTTGCAATATACAGCCCGAATGGGGCTCATAAAGAAGGATACGGTCTGCAATTCTGATCACCAACGGTAATGGAAAACATCCAATAGGCAACGCATAAAAACTTTTCATACAACAGAATGTTACTCTTGCTTATAAACGCTACTGCCTCTCGTACATTGTTGCATTACATTACCCACATTAAATTTAGAACTGCACTTGGCGTTGAGCTTAACGACTTTTTCCAACGTACACTCCTAAAAAAATACCTCCTTGCGACTTCGACAATTAACATCTATTAAAAAGCTCGATATAATTGCGTAAAATAAAAAAGAGCTTTACGCGAAATCAATTGTTTGTAAAATAACTAATCTGAAGCATTCTGGCGAAGCAAACGATTCAAGTCCTGTAATCTCGAGAAAAGCAGAGTGTATTGAAAGTAAAATCCTTGTTGCTCTGGCATAGGTTTCATTCCGCACGCTGTGATCAAGCAAAGAGCACTTCCTGAAACGCGAGAATCGACTACCGAGCATCACATCCGCTTTAATCTCTTTCCTTAAATATTTCACTTGTTGGATGTATCCTTTAAACTTTCAAATATCGAACTAGCTCCTGTTTTTTTCTAACCACATACACAATTTTAGTACCATGACCTTTCGCAACTTTTCTTCTATTTTTATTTTAGTAATCAATTCTCGCGTTACTTTTTGAGATGGGTACGTAGAAAAAGTTTTTGATCGATTTCAATTTAAAGTTAACGTTTTAACAAATTTTCTTTGATATTAAACTGAAAGCGGTTTGTGAGCCGTGTGATTTTCAGTGCGGACCGATGCAGACCGTGCATCTATTTTCCAGTTCGTGTTTTCATCTCAATTGCGAAAAAGGAAATTGAAATGTTCATTATTTGAATTGTGATTTGTCTGCAACAAAGAAAACAAATAGTTCAGTTTTCTTAACTTAACTTAAATACTTATTAGAGTATATAATTTTTTTAACGATTTGTTTTTAATTACATAATTGATCGTAATAACTACGAATATTTTGAACTATTCAAATTAATTGTGAACTGGAATGAGGACATTTATGACGTGTTTTATTATTAATTACGAAACACAAATTTTCCGAAGGACCTTATAATTAAAAATCCTTTTTGACAAAATTCCAAAAAAATTTTGCTCTCATAATTAGTAGTTCTAAATTGCGTCTATTATACATGCAAATTTGCTCATATTAGGGCTTTTATATCGTAAAGTTATCATACAGCAACATCACATCGGTTAACTTTTCTTCATATAACAACGGTATTATTATATAAGTTCACAATCCGTAATAGTTCTTTTTTTACGTAGGCCCTGAATTGCAAGAAAGTTGGATATTTAGATACGTGATACTTTATAGAAGTACTTAGATCTTGTGCTCTAGTAAGCCTTTCTTCCAAAAAATTTCTGCATAAGTATTATGATCCGTGCTAAAATATTTTTAAGATGGTTCCACTTCCGGTTATAAATTTCGTTATTTTAAATGGGAAATTTTGGATGTTGCATTTGCAGAATTCGCTACTTTTTTTTGAACGTTTTTACCTTTTAACCTACATATATATGTGGGTATAGAAGGTTATGCAATAGACTTTTTGTTCACTATCGCTAAATCGAATTATTAGCTCAGTTTACAACTTAGTTTGGTGTTTATTAGAGGTAGTTTTTGGTTTTTATCAAATATTTCTAAAACAGCTGCATATTTCAAAGATATAAAAATACCTAGACATAGACCTTAAATATATCGATTAATTATCTTCTATGCAATTTTTTGATATGACGCGGTGTTAGTTCAATTTTTTTATTATCTGAATAACGATTAATTTTATAAGAAAAAGTGTAGACGTGTTTTATAAAGAAAATTTAATTTTACATAAAGTTTTTTAATGTAAAAATTATATAAATCTGATTGAATATGCTAAAGCTGTTTTATCGATATTTTTATAGAAGCGGGCGGCTTTGGATTTTTTTTACATTAACATGTATTTATGTCTATTAATCATTATCATTTGTTTTAATTGAAGTTAGCATCTACATGTCTATTAACCTCTGTCTGTACGAAGTTTTAAACGTCTGTTTGGCATATAGATTATTGTTTTTGCGTTTACAATGTTGCCTATTTTCGTAATGAACTTCTTATAACCCTCGTATTGTGTTCAGGTCAATATGACCCAGCCACGTTCTTCTAATGTGCATAATTCGTTAATTTGTTAAAATATTTCGTTGCCACTGCATGACTTTTATTTCATTACTCGAATAACGGTGTACCTAGATTGATATTAGAAAATTATAATGAGTTTTTTTTAATGCATCTGTTACACTCACTGTGTTTGGGTCTATATCACCCGGTGATTTGTATGGTTCAAATTAGAAGAACGAGAAGCAGATTAATATCATCATCATCAACATTATTGCGCAATATTGCGCATATTGCATGCGTTATTTTCGTGCCGGTAAACAAGTTTATTCCTGTTGAGACTTGTCTGTGGCTCCGCGTATAAATACAGCCAGTGAGCATCTGTGTGTTAGTTTCGTAGTAAATATCAAACTTGATGCTATACTCTAACAGGAAATACCTTACAATTGAAATTTGTTATTGAAAAGGTGTAGTGAGAGAGTGCTTACGGATAGTGAACTTGAGAAGCTTTTGAGTGTTTATGATAGTGATTCTAATGCTTCTGAAGAAGACCATTTGTCCGAAACCGAGATATATAATAGCGCATAGGATGATGAAGTGGAAGCTACGATTTCAGATGAAGCTGATACGGATAATCACGTAACTTCAAAAGATGGTAATATAGTATGAAATGAAAAGACACATCAATCGGAAAGGATATCAGGAGAAAATATTATTTCGTTGATTCCTGGGCCAAGGTATGCTACGTCGCGAATAATTGATATAAAATCCGCGTACTTATTATATTTCACACCCAAAATTGTAAACCTAATTTTTAAAATGTCAAATTTAGAAGGCAAAAGACTTTGAGGCGACACGTTTCAAGAACTAACATTAGTTGAACTAGAAGCATATTTTGGCCTACTGTTTCTAGCTGGAGTGTATAAATTTCTTGGAGAGGCAACAGCCAGTCTGTGGGATGGAAATATAGGTCGTCCAATATTCAGAACAACGATGTCCCTATAACGATTTCATATAATTTAAACGTTAGTTCATAATTTTTCTTTATCTGAATAACGATTAATTTTATAAGAAAAAGTGTAGACGGGGTATATAGTGGAAGGATGAAAGAGACAAGGGAAAACCTAGAAGAGATGATAAAAGAAAGGAAGGAGGGCATGCTAATAATAGTAGGAGAGTTTAATGCGAGGACAGGGGAAGAAGGAGGAAGACAGGAAAAGAACGGAGCGAATAAAAGGCAGATACGGGACAGTGTTAAAGAAAGAGGGAAAATAACTACTGGAAATGTGCAATGAGGGTGGGAAATAATGAATGGGAATAGAGAAGAAAGAGGATTGGGGGAGTACACGTACATAGGGGGGAGGGGAAAATCAATAATCAATTACCTTATAATGAACGAAGAGATAGGGGAAAAACTAAAGGCATTCATGGTAGGCGAGAGAGTAGAATCGGACCACGAACCGCTAGAACTGATAATTGAAGAGGGAGTAAGAGAAGAGAGAGAAAAGAAAGAGGAGTTCATAACAAAAAAAATACATTCAGAGTGGAGCATAAAGATGTACGAAGAGAGGATGGGGAAGATAGTATGGGAAGGGGTGGGAGCACAAGAAAGTGCGGAAGAAATGAGAAGGGAGATGGAAGAGGCAACGGAGAAAGTCAAATTTAAAAGGTGGGAGGGGGGAAAATAGGTTGGAAGAAGTGGTTGGATAGTGAATGCATGGGAAAAAAGAGAAAGGCAAGAAGAACGATAAGACAATAGAAAAAAGGGAAGGCAGAGAAAGAAGAATATAAACAGGCAGTAAATAAATATAAGAAAACAGGCGAAAAGAAAAGGGAAGAAAATAAAAATAAACAAGAAGGGCAAATCAAGAAAATAAGAACAGAAGAAGAGGTATGGAAATGTCTAAAAAAACATAAGAAGAGAAGAGGGACAAAAACGGGAATACAAATAAAGGAATGGGAGAAATTCTTCAGGCAGGTGCTGAAGGGGGAACATAGACAGAAAAAAGGAGAAAGACAAGGAAGAAGAGTACAAATAGTAGACGAAGAGAAAGGGATAAAGGCAATTGGGAAAGTGAAAAAAGGTAAAACGGCGGGAAAAGACGGGATACAAGGGGAGGAACAAAATAGAGAGAGAAGGCTTGCCGGAGAGATGGAGAGTAGGAGTAATATGCCTGGTATCGTTGAGTGATAATATAAACAGAGGAACAAATACATGTTAATTTTATGTATCATTTTATCCAGCCCTGAAGTAGATGGCATTGAATTTACACTTGGCGCCATCTACCTGCGGTCCAGCTTTTATGTGGAACTAACTGCTATCCAATTACAGAGATTACAGATTATATTGCAATGATTCGTTCGAAACGTATGTCGCAGACGTTCTCTAAGACGAAACAAAGTGTGAAGTTAATTCCTTTATCAAACTTGATACTATACTCTAACAGGAAATACCTTACAATTGAAATTTATTATTGAAAAGGTGTAGTGAGAGAGTGCTTACGGATAGTGAACTTGAGAAACTTTTGAATGTTTCTGATAGTGATTCTAATGCTTCTGAAGAAGACCATTTGTCCGAAACCGAGATATATAATAGCGAATAGGATGATGAAGTGAAGCTACGATTTCAGATGAAGCTGATACGGATAATCACGTAACTTCAAAAGATGGCAATGTAGTATGAACTGAAAAGACACATCAATCGGGAAGGATATCAGGAGCAAATGTTATTTCGTTGATTCCGGGCCAACAAGGTATGCTACGTCGCGAATAATTGATGTAAAATCCGCGTACTTATTCACGTATTCCATGATAAAGAACTTACCAAAAACGGGTCTAGAAGACCTTTTATTTTATACAACGAAATGTAGGCTAAGGGGATTATTACATTGGATGGAAAACGTCTATTGTATTACCCATACTAAAACAAGGCAAAAGCGAGCTAGATGTGTCTAGTTACCGTCCAATCGCACTATCCAGCTGTATAGGAAAAGCTTTAGAGCGAATAGTGAACACGACACTAACAAACTATCTAGATAAATACCAGTTAATCAATAGGTACCAAACAGGATTCAAAAAAGATCATTCGACAAGGGACAATATATTACTGCTAACTAATGCTGTCCAAGAAGCGTTCTTGAAAAGAGAACACTGTACAGCAGTATTCTTTGACATACAAAAGCATATAACACCGTTTGGAGATATGGAGTTTTGGAAAATTGCATCGTTGGAATAAGGGAAATTTAGCCTTATATGTAAAATCATTTCTAAGGGACAGATACCTCAAGTAAAAATAGGAAACAACTTCTCCTCTAAGAATCGTCTGGAAAACGGCATTCCACAAGGTCACCTGTTAGCGTAACTTTATTTCTAGTTGCAGTCAATGATCTAACAAAATCCTTAGATACATCTATAGGAGGTGCTTGTACGTAGATGACCTAACCATATTTACTTCGTCAGAGGAAAAACATCGCATAATGCTTCTCTGCAAAAAGCGATAAACGCCATAAACCAAGAAGCAGAAAACGTTGATTCTGCATCTCAACTACTAAAACAGTATGTCTTCACTTTTATAGGTTACATCATCCACACCACATACCAAAGTTGCAGTTAAAAACAGAAAAAATTAAATGTGTCTCGAACTGTAAATGTTTAGGAATAACATTAGATGAAAAGTTGACGTGGAAGCGGCACATAGAGCAAGTATAAATAAAAACATGCAGAGTACTTAACACTTTGAAGTGCATAGCCAACAGGAAATGGCGTGCTGACAGAGAAGTGTTGTTGAGAGCGTTTAAAGTATTAATCTTACCTCATCTGGACTACGGCTGTATAGCATGCGGATCTGCATCGAAATCCCTACTCAGAAACCTAGACGTTGTTCAGAACACTTGTATCCGTTATACAATAGGTGCGTTTCCTACTAGCCCCACTTGCAGTATTCACGTAGTCCGAAATACTTCCTCTTAAATATAGAAGAATGTGGCTGTTGCTAAAATACGCTGTAAAAACCAGAAAATGTAACAATCATTTTATTAAACAGATCATATTCAAACAGCATGCACAGGCTATAGCAATAACTAACTTACCCATTCATTATAAAGTAAAAGAAGCACTTCAACAATTGAATGTAGAATATCCTCCAACAATAGGCGAACCTGAAATAAAAAATTTGGTTTGGGCTAAATGGCAAGAAGAATGGCAAACAAAAATACACAATTAAAACTAATTGTATCTAATGTCACCAAAGGAAACATTATTCATAAATGACCAAAAGGGACAACATATTATGGACAAGTTTAATAGGACATACTAGCATAACACACAGTCATTTATTAAACAATAGCGAACCACCAAAGTGTGATAATTGTACCGGTATACTCACAGTTAGGCATGTATTTGAAACAAGCAATGAAATAAAACCAAGTAGAATCAAATACAACATAACTAACGGAATGAAGGAAAATTTCAAACCCAATAGCCAGAATATTATGAAATGTGATAAGCTTCTTAAAAGAAATTAGTTTATATAACAAAATCTAGTATAGAATATAAAGATATGCTATATAAATGCTAAAGTAAACAATGTGGCAAATAACCAAGAAGTTGATGAAACTTAAAAAATACCTTACAATTGAAATTTATAATCGAAAATGTGTAGTGAGAGAGTGCTTACGGATAGTGAACTTGAGAAACTTTTGAGTGTTTCTGATAGTGATTCTAATGCTTCTGAAGAAGACCATTTGTCGAATGAGATATATTATAGCGAATAGGATGATATGAAGCTACGATTTCAGATGAAGCTGATACGGATAATCACGTAACTTCAAAAGATGGCAATATAGTATGAAATGAAAAGACACATCAATCGGGAAGGATATCAGAGTAAATATTATTTTGTTGATTCCTGGGATCAACAATGTATGTACGTGCGAATAATTTACTATTAAAATCCGCGTACTTTTATATTTACACCTATTAAATTGTAAACCTAATTTTTGAAAATGTCAAATTTAGAAGGTAAAAAGACTTTGTGCTGACACGTTTCAAGAACTAACATTAGTTGAACTAGAATATATTTTGACCTACTGTTTCTAGCTGGAGTGTAATAAATTTCATGGAGATGGCAAAACCAGTTCTGTGTGGATGGAAATATAGGTCGTCTAATATTCAGTAACAACGATGTCCCTATAACGATTTCATAATTTCACGAATAATTCGTATTGAATTTATGTTAGTTAAAAAATTTTCGTTATCTGAATAACGATTAATTTTATAAGAAAAAGTGTGGAAGTTTATATAGAGGATGAAAGAGACAATATGTTGAATAACCTAGAAGTAGGTGATAAAAAGAAAGGAGAGGCATGATAATACTAGGAGGAGATTTTAACGAGGACTGGGATAGTAAAAGACAGGTATAAAGAAAGTAAACGGAGAAAAGGCTAGACAAGGACAGTCTTTAAAAAGAGGAAGAACTACTGAAATGATTCAATGAAAAGGGTGGGAATAATGAATGGAAATATGAGAATATAGAGAATTTAGTCACTAATAGGTTATGAAATCAATAATCAATTACGTTATAATGAACGAAAGAGGTAGGGGAAAAACTGGAAAGGCATTCAGTAGCAAAGAGTAAATCGGACCACAAATCGCTAGAACTGGTAATTGAAGAGAATAAAAGATAAAGAAAGAGGAGTTCAAAAAAAATGTAGGCAATGTTGTTGTGTAATCACATAATACAAAGAAAGGTTAAGATAATAGACAGTAACAAGAAGCTCGTAAGAAATGTAGAAGGAAATAGATGGAAGAAGCAACGGAAGAAAGCTCAAATTTAAAAGGTGAGGGAGGGAGGAAAATAGAGTTGAAAAGTGGTGGATAGTGAATGCATGGAAGAAAAAGAAAGCAGAACTTATTAATACAATAGAATTAAAAGGGAATGCGAGAAAGAAGAATATAAACAGGCAGAAATAAATTAATTAGAAATACAGGCGAAATGGAAAAGGAAGAAAATTAAAAGAAACAAGTAAGGGCAAATACATAGAAAATAAAGAACAAGAAAGGTAATGGAAATGTCTAAAAAATGATAAGAAGAGAGAGACAATAAACTGGAATACAAATAACCAGGAATGGAAGAAATTCTTCAAAGGTGCAGAACAAGACAAGAAAAATGGAAAGAACAAGGAAAGAAGAAGTACAAATAGTCAGACGAAGAGGAAGAGATAACGAAGAAATAATAAAGGCAATTGTAATAATAAGGCTAAAACCGGAGAGAAGACATACAAGGATGATGGTATATTAAAAGGTATAAACAGGATGACGGAAATAATGAACAAAATATGAGAGGAGAAATCTTTCAAGAGATGAGTAGATAATATGCGTATACAAAAAGGGACAGAAAAATAAGTGAAAATTATAAAGTGACATTATTAAACACGACATATAAAATATACGCGAGGTACTGAAGAAATATATATATAATATAATATATATATATATATATATATATATACAGGGTGACAGAAAATCTGCATATGCCACGCGATAGAGGACACTAGAACAAGAAAAATAGTTCCTATGAACTTATCGCAACCTTATCGTTTAAAAGATGTACAGTGTTGAAGTTTAAATTATTTTTGTTGTTTTGTTTTAATATCTTTTACAATGATTTAATAAGCGGATGAAATTTTGTATACAGGGCTTTTATCACGCAGAATTCAAATATGACCTTAGTTCTTTATTACTGATAGAGGGCGCCACATACAGATTTCCATCTTGTTTGAATCGGTCCTAACTTTTTGCCTTACACTGTATGTCAATTTTCGACTGGAAAAATTTTATTTCCCATCTTTTCTGCTTCAGAAAGGTATACCTTATTGAAAAACACTCACATGTATTTTAAATTAGAAAACAGATGCGTAGCCTTTTATATAACAGTATTCAATTTAGCATGTAACATGCAGTGTGTTCTTAAAGTATGGTACAAATTCATTTTAAGGCAAACGGAAGAGTTTTGTAAAGAATGCTCGGACAAGTCAACTTTAAAATTTAGGAAGGATCCACCCGATCGGCCGTTACCTAGGTCGGCGTCACGTCAAGCACCAGCAACACGTCACAAATCTGGGAAAAATATGTTTCCTGTGTGGAGAAGAGATCATAGGAGAATATCTAAAGCGCCAGGTAAAACTACCGTCAGCTCTTAAGAACCCAGTGCACACAGTTGAAAATTCGTTAATGAAGACGTCGAGATGATGAGTGGGGCCAGCAGATTGTAGATCACCTTATTTATCAGGGGGCTGACCTAGTAGCTGCGGATGCTAGATACCACCACCGTTGCCACCAAAATTTGTACTCATTGCCGAGATCTTTAGAAAAGAGGCTATTAATGCACCCAGCGCCATGTAATCTGCCACTATTTATTCGTACCTGCAAGAAAACAGAGAAGAGTGACAATTCTCGTTTCAAGAACTAATGCAGCAGATTACAAGTGAGTACGTTACAGACGTAAGAACGATCAAAGATCACCTCAAAAAACATTTCGGCGACAAAATTGTAATAACAGATGTTGAACTAGGCATTATGACAGTGGTGTGCTTCAGAGATATCGGACAAGCTGGGACCAAACTGGTACCAGGAAAGAAAAGGCGACATAAAGAAGGAGATGTTGTGAGTAGTGGAAGCTGCGACACTAATCTGTTTGCAGATATCCGCGCAGGAGTTTTTGACGCCTTTCTGAAATCTCAAATTCACATTTTTGCACGTTTTTTTAAATAAATACATACCGACATTACTCAGTAGAATAATGTAATGTAAACCGATATTTTTTCATTTTTAAAGAAACTATGAGGCAAGAGGCACCATTTTGGAATGAAATTAAAGCTAATTCAATTTTCTACAAGTTCATTCTTCTTCACTGTTCTCGAGGACCATTTGTTCTGCCGATACGTGTCTTGGTAAATGACCCAACCGAATTTTTCACTTTTTGGAGAAAATTGCCCATTTTTGACTAGATGTATCTTCGCAACCAATGGACATAAAGTGCTTGGGTTGAGCTCAAATTATAGTAAATTTAGTTTTCTTTAGAAAACTACCTGAAAACGCTTCCTTAAGGTATTTTTTTCAAAAAAACCGACACAAGTGCCAGAATCTCGCAGTTTTTCGTGTACCATGAGAGTAGCATAGGGTTTTCAGAGTTGCAAACTACTCTCAGGGTACCTAACAACATATGAAAAAATCGTAGTTACGTGCGCGTTTGCGATGTTTAATGTTGTTATTGATTGGACTATAATATAACGACGTCAAACGTAGCAAATAAACACCAGCTCTATAAAAGGTCATACTACCAAGTTAATGTAGAACGAACAATACTTGCATTCGAAAGGTCATGAATTTATACAATATTTTAGACACGCACTGTAGGTTTTATCAATTATACTGCCAACTTTCTAAATTTTACATCCACTTAACGTTAACGTAAATATACGTGTACTGGACGTGTATAATTTTAAGATTGATTTATTGTCATAGCCCAAGAACTTCATGAAATAGAAGTAGTGAAAAGCAACGAAAATAATTTAACAAGTCGCTATAAAAGGTTGGAAGAAGTGTTAAAAATTGGTTTTGAAAAAGAACAAAAAATTTAATAAAATATTTAGTAAAGACTGGAAAAGAATTAAAAGGCAGTAAAATAGAAAGACGCAAAGGAAAAGGAGAAAATAAAAGAAACAAGAAGCAAATTTAAGAAAAAAAATATAAGGTTGGAAATGTTTAAAATAAAATGAATGAAAAACTGTAATACAAATAAAGATCAGAAATTCATATAATTTAAAAATTACTACGCATTTAGGAAAATAAGGAGAAGATAAAAATAATGACAATAAAATACAGTTAGTTAAAAGCATTCAAGGAAAAGTAAAGGCCGGTCCGATAAGCCATTTTCCAAACGTAAAGTTAATAAAAATAATAAGAATAGTTATAATAACAAAATTGAAGGAAAGCATCAAAATTGTTTCTATTTTTAATAGGCAAAATTTTCAAAACCAAAAAGGAAAATAATGCATTCTATTAATGCCCAATTAAATAAAAGCGAGAATATTCAGAATTATAAAATACTAATTTAAATTAAAAATTACGGGCAAGATAAAAATGTCCTCCATATCGATGAGAATTAAACTCAAAAAGTTCTTTGAAATAGAAAATTATTTCCCTCGATTAGGAAGTGACAGTGCCTTAATAATTTAAAAATGTTGCAATCTCCTTGAAACTAAAAGAAAACGAAAATTGTAAAATGGACTAAATCACAAAATTCAAAATTAACCTAAAAATATTATTGAAAAGCAATATTTAAGTCACTTTTTAAGTCAACGTTTCATTACAACAAAAATTTTCCACGGTATAAAATGTTACAACAAAAAATCGCTTAAAATAACAAAGAATGCAGACGAGTTTTTAACAGCCATCATGCTACCGATATATGGCAACAATTAAAATTCCATTTCCTAGTGTCATCTCATTATTGGCAACGATTTAAACTGAAAACCGGTTTAACACTAACTTTTACATTTCTTCAGTTAAAAGTTTGGGATGACAAATCCAGAGAAGGAATTGTTCTCATGATGGATGAAATATCTAAAAAGTTCTTGAATATTCTCCCATGATTTAATTGGAGATTGAAGATCTCGGCGAAATAGGAAGATCTGGCAACATTCGAATCAAGCCTTAGTTTTTGATGGGGGGACTACTATTTAGTTGGAAATGCCAGTATCATTTATTTCAGTTCTGGCTATCAAAGCCATAAATTGAAAGAACTTATGCTTATCGCAATCAATAAGTTGTTAAGCATAGGTTTAAAAGTAAGAGCTGTTGTTTCCGATCAGGGATCGAATAATAGAAAATCTTTTTCCGATTTAGGCGTTCAAAGAATAAAACGTCTATTATGATTAACAAGCAGACAATATATACACTATTTGATTTTCCTCACTTAGTTAAAAGCGTGCGAAATATTTTAATGATAAAATATTTCATTCACGTGCACAAAAACAGCTTCATGGAATGATATAGTCAATATTATGAAATTGACAAGAAAAGCAAAACCGCTAGGGCACTAGTTAAGATCACCCCTGCTCACATACGCCCAAATAATTTTGAAAAATGAAGGTGAAGTATGCCATGCAGATATTTAGTGCACAGTAGCATGCCATACGGACTGCAGTTCGTACTAAGGAATTAAATTCCAAAACTGCCGAAGACACAGCTGAATTTGTTTCAATAATGAATAACCTAATAGGCTTACTGAACACCAAACTATTTTTCTCACCAAACCCATACAAATGTACGTTATCAGTGTATAAACGTTTTCCCTATGATGAGTTACAAAAAATGTTGAATTTCGTAACAACTTTAAAAGTGCTTAACGGCAAAAATCGTGAGAAAAAAAAAACATTTATTGTTTCAACGGATTAGAACATACCATAAGAACTATGTTAAGTTTATGGGAAGACTTGCAGAATGAGAACTACAAGTTTTTATTAACGAACCGTTTAAATCAAGATCCCCTGGAAAATCTATTCTCCATTATTAGAAGCGGCTACAAGCCAAACCCAACATGCTCCAAGTTTCGCCAAAATTTGCAGCACAAAATGTACATTAGTGTGGCCGCACCAATTGGAACGCCAAATTGTGAATCAGATGATTTGCAAGATTTAATAATTGATGGCGTACTAACGGAAAATGTTGAAATTCACGACAGAGCAGCACCATTGGAGGTAATGCATTCTTCGAACACCAAAGAGTCAGGTAATGGAAGTGAAAGCTCATACCCGCATGTGCTTGATTTTAGTTTAGAGTTATGTTCTATAGTGTACATTGCTGGATATGCTGTTTATCAAACATTGAAAAAACAATAATTGTGATAATTGTAAGACCATCATGTGCAAAGAAGACCATTTTGATGCAGAAGATCTTGCAGAACTCCTACTGATTTTTAGAGATTACGGTAGCAATGAACAAATAGCATATTTAATACGGCCTTCTAATAAAATGGTGAAAATAACATCAATAGTTCTATGTGAATTTCAAAGGTTTTATGAAAAATGGAAATATATAGACAGGTTTAAGGAAAAATTATTTCATCACATAAATCTAAAATTAGAAAAAGCTAATTTATGGACAGAACATTGCAAAGAACATTTAATTTTATTTGTAAATATATTGATAAAAGCAAAATTATATAGGACATTGAAGTGGGAAAGTGTGTCTTTCATTGAATCACGTAAAACAAGTAGAAAATTGAATATTTTGCAAAATGTTTAATCAATTTATCGTAAATATGTAAACATATAGCAACTAATTTTAAAATAATGTGTATATCTACGTTACTCTTTCAATATCTTTATTATTAATATAATACCAAAGAATATGTAATATATTACATATTCTTTGATACTAACTGTATCTTTTTATTTTATAATAACGAATAAGTAACCCAGTGGCGTACTGACAGGTTAACGGGCCCGTGTTCAAGTTTTCAGAACGGGCCCCAAATATATTGTAAGTGCTTATCTTCAAATAACAACACTATATTTTCTCCTTTGCAACTTTTATTGGGTTATCAACAAAATATGCACATATTCTTAACGTCAACTGTACATTAATTTACGATTAAGAAACAATTCTACGTTCAATAAACATTTTTTAAATAAATAATCTTATTAAATACTAATAGCAAATTAATTATTATAACTTCTTCCTAGCTTTTAACGCAGCAAAAGAAGTTATAAGACTGGATACGTCTAAATTTGCTGCTGTTTTCTTTTATAGAAATAATCGCTAAATTAGTAAGTCTTTCTTGTGACATTGTGTTTCGCAAATAATTTTTTATTAGTTTTAATTTTGTGAAAGATCTTTCTGCTGTGGCTACTGTAACAGGCGCCATTAAAACAATATGCAAGTTGTTATAATTTCTGAAAAACTGCTACAAGACGAAAAATTTTGATCATAATAAATTTTAGGAGTTCTTCAACCGATTTAATAGCACCTAATTCCTCACGAAAACATTGTCGAAATGATAAGACTTGAGAAATCTCTTCAGAAATATCATTTTCATAAATTTTATGTAACCTTTGAACCATGTCAAAGAGTTCATCATCTGAGCTATTCAAAATTATTTCAGAAGTTAATATTTGAATGTTTCGTTTATTGTACAAACACCTGCAAACCTCTTGTCCAACTAAAAATAATTATATCCACCACTTTTAAAAACATTAATTCTGAAATGATCTTCGCGGGTTTCAATTTGATGATGATATTTAGTGTCATCAAATCTTTTTGTAGTAAAATTAGAAAAACTACTATTGTTTTTGTCTTTTGGAAATGGGCCAATAGGCTGACAAGGACCGTTTAAAATTATAAATTGTTTTTGATCATTGCTTAATTCCTTGGGGAAATGTCCGCGATCAGTCACATTTTTTACCGCCACTAAAAATAAAAATACATGTGAGTCGCAATATCTATTTTCTACGTACTTACAGTTAGTTATAGATGGGGTTTCAAGAGTTGAAAATGTTGATTCTAATTCTGTATCAGATATATGGGGGATTTTTATTGTTTCAGAATGGCAGCCTATAAAAAAATTGTACTTGCATTCAAATTTACCCTAAAATGATTTTATTTTTGTAATATTTTGAGCACATCAAAAATGTCTAATGAACACGAAATTATTTTCATTTTTCAGCATTAATTTGATTGTCCAATCACTTTTTGATTCGAAAATTTATGCTATAAATTATAACACAGAGTAAGAGTATCCTATGAATCTTTACTTCTTTTTTTTTATTTAAAAAAAAAAAAACTAAAACGCCTCAATTGTCGCTGTCATTGTTTATAATTGAATTATAATTAACGAAAATGCAAGCAGACAATTTTGATATGTGTATGCAGTAAGTACATTAGATATAGGTAGAAGGTAAAACCAACTTAGCAACGATATCATTGAGATTTTCTGTAACGTTGCTTATTGTAGTGGCTGAGGTCGACGGTTGTTCTAAATTTACATTAAATTTTCTTGCGCCCCTAACTAAAAACTGATTGATTTTTGGTAATTTCGCCTTTTTTTCTTCAGCTTCTAGTTTTGCTTTCCGTTTAGCACTTCTGATCTGATCTAATAACTGAATGGGAATAAGGATAATTTTGCATTAAACGAACATTTGGTTTTTATGAGTTTATTAGTGTAGTTCTCACAATCTCCTTGTTGGTAATTCTCAAAAATACCCTTTTTGCAACAAAAGCAAAACAACTTATATTTACAAGGCAGGCATTTATAGACATTTTATGATTTTATTATGCTGCTGTCTGTAAGTAAACATTGCTTCGCTTTTGTTAGAAAAAGGGTGTACATATTTGCAAGAATTACCGACAGGCAAATTCAGAGTGTGAGAACTATTCACTCATAAACTCATAAAACCAAATGTTCGTTTAAAATGAGCTACAGTGTACACAATTTGCATGCTAAACAGGAAATATTAGTGACCACTAAAATTTATAAATCCCAATTGGCATAAAGACCATAAACATTCAATTGTATACTACCGTTGACTGAAAACTTTTTTACTCAATGATACTACATAGTTTTACTTCTCATAGCAAATATTTTGTAAAAACCCTTTTATTGGTCTGTTTTATGTTCCGCGAAACCCACGGAACACGCGTCAGTACGCCACTGAAAATAGTAACCCATAAAAATCCGTATGCGGCCTTTCATCTTTGTACACATATATGTATATTACAGAAAAATTTAATTAAGTTTATTTACTTATAAGGTAATATGTTGTAAATAATTGTTTCTAAAATGATTTTCATCAATGAGATTTTCATCGTTTACCTACTTTAAGTTGGAGGATCTTTAAATTATTATTATATACTTCATCGACTCCATTTAATTTCATCTTGTAGTAACTAAATAAGTGATCCCTAGAAAATACGATTGTACCATGTACATATGGTTCAGAAGAAAAGTTAATTTACTTATATGTCATATACGTGTATACTGTTAGAAAATCAAAATTAAAGCCACAATTAAAGGTACAAAAGTAAACATAAAATTCAAACACTACACGGGTAATTTTATTCAACTACTAAACAATGAGAGAGCGGCAATATATCAGAGCACCGGAAAATCTTATGATTGACTGTTCATCATCCTCTTTATTTCTAAATAGGTATATGCCAAAATTAGGCGATGTTTTTCATGACCGGTAGCCGCCCTCATATAAGCATTTCCTAGTTAATAACACTATTTCTGACACTGTTATGGATTTACATACATCTGAAAAATAAGCATTTCGTAGTTAATAACAATATGTTTGCCATATTTATGGGATTACACAATTTGACATATTAAAAATCGTGATATTTCTAACACATTAGGAAAATAAAACATCTTATTTCCAGCAAAAGTTAATCGTTTTCTGGACACATAAAATTAATTATTCTAGAAGAATAATGTTGTTGCAGATTTATTGCATTTTATAAGTCCACAACTCAAATACCATAAAAGTCACATATTGTTTGTTATTCAATAAAACATCTGATTTCTAACAATGCACGGAAAAATTATTTTATTAAAAAGTAAATGTAAATAATGATTTCTAAATTGTATTTCCTAGTTAATTTTATTGCAGATCCATGTCTGTGTACATAATATAGCATGTATTTAGTAAAATAAATAATAGGTTTATTTAGTTTAAAGACGTTTTATCACTCAACATTAAAGGTAATATGTAATGTAATCTGATACTTGTTTATAAATATACGTACGATAATAAAAAACGTGCGAATGTGTGTATTGAATTTGTTTGTGTATCCACCAGGATGAAAGAGCAATACAATATGCCCTGCATGTAAAAAGAAAGCAGAACTATTTCGATATGTCGGTAACTTATTATTTTAGCTTTGACTTAAACCCTGCCTAGTACCACTTTTAATCGATAGATAGGCCACACTTAACGACTAGAATACATTCGCATGCTCTCATATAGTACCGATACAAAATCATCCTATCTTGTTGTTCCTCTGTTTATATTATCACTCAACGCTGGTATACAAAAAAGGGGACAGAAAAGAAGTGGAATATCATAGGGGAGTGACATTATTAAATACGGCATATAAAATATACGCGACGGTACTAGAAGAAAGACTACAAAAGGAGATAGAGAAAAAAAAACTGATTCCAGAACGGGATCAGGAAGGGGAGAAAAGTGATAGATAACATATATATATATATATATATATATATATATATATATATATATATATATATATATATATATATGAAGCACATGACAAATAAAGGACTAGATAAGAAAAGTGGGAAAATGGTGGCGGTATTGGTAGACTTAAAGGCGGCGTTCGACAGATGGAAAAAAGATAAATGAAAGACAGATAACAAGGAAAGGCCTGAGACAGGGTCGCTGGCGTACGCAGACGACATAGCGTTGGGGGCGAAGGTAGAAAAAGAAATGAAGGAAATGATGAAGACGATGGAAAGATATATGAAAAGAAAGGAACCAGAAGTACACACAAAAAAAGCAAAGATTCTAATATTCAGAAAGGGAGGGGGGAGAAAGAAATAGGGAAGAGTGTAAATGGGGAGAGGGGGAAGTTGAGCGGGTGAAGGAATTCACATACCTGGGATATACAATGAGACAGGACAACAAGGATGGGGAGCACATAAAGGAAAGAGTGAGAAAAGGGAATAAATTAATAGGACAAGTGTGGAGTGTGGAGGAAGCTGGAAAAGGAAGCTGCTATTTGAAAAATTAATACAAAGTTATATGGGGCAGAAGTGTGGAGGTGGATGGAGAAAAAGAGGTGGAAAAACTGCAAGAAAAATATTGTAAATGGGTAATGGGGTTGGAGAAGGAAACACCGGGGTATATTATAAGGGACGAAGTGCAGGTAGAAAAAATAAGGGTGGAGGCCGGAAGAAGGGCAATGAAATATGAGGAAGAAATGAGAGAAAGAAAGGAATGTAAAATATTACAGGCATTCTGGAAAGAGATAAAGGAAGCGAGAGTCAGATGCGAAAAGGAAGGGGGAGCGAAATGGATGGAGGAAACATAGAAAAGGAGAAAACAACTATGCGGAGAGGGATCAATGAAAGGACATGTAAATAGTAGTAAATAGATCAAAATAGAATCATTTGCAAAATTGTAAAGATTAGCAAATAAAGTTAAACTTATGTATAAAAAAAAACTTATATATGTGTAGACATATTTTTTAAAGAAAATTTAATTTCACGTAACTTTTCTTTATAGTTTCTTAATATAACGCAAGGTAAGTCTAAAAATTAATTAAATATGAACGAAAATGGTTAAACTGTATTATTGATATCTTATACATGGTGTTTCAAAAAAAAAAGTGTCCCTGTTGCTAGGATAGGTAGAACACTGAAAAATAAGTGGGGTTTGTTTATTAAAAAATTTTCGAAACGGCATCCGTATTCAAGGTACAGGGTTTTACGATTATGTCGTAACTTCTGGCAACATTGTAATGTTTTGTATGAATATGTTTTGGAAGCTGACACATCCCATGAATTTGTTTTTGTCTGGCTCTAATGGAGGGCGCAAGTTACACGGTTCGTAACGAGCAGTTTTAAACATAACTTTTTTGAGGTTAGATTTTCTAGTCCAAATTTTAAGTGAACTTAAACATCATTCAATTTTACACCAAAAAGGACTATGGTATAAGTCGATAACGTGTACCGTTTTCGGAATATTTTGATTTGAAAATGATGAACTAATAACTGATGCTGGTATAAAGTAAGTATTCTTATTAAAAACCAAAAACAATTACATTATTCTAAGGCTAAAGTTATTAATTAAACAAAGAATCACAAGAAGAAAATTAACATAAATTTGACTAAAAACATGAAATATTCAATCAATTAGAAGTAAGTGTTCAAAATGTCATCAGCTAACCATGGAAAACTGACAATTATTGATAGTTAAGACGGTAATGTCAATAACATTTAATATTGTTGATGAATACGTTAATTGAGATCAAAATGAATTCAAATGTTGAATACACCGACACGTTATTAACCTTAGGCGAGTGTTTAGGATACGCTAGTACAGCGGTTACGCGTTATTCAGAAACGTTTCCCAGAAGAAACCTACCAAATAAAAATCGTTTAGAGCCGTGAAAGGACGTTTTCGAGAAAGTGGGAATGTGAGACCAACAAAAAATAATTATGGTATGCCCAGAACAATAAGAACCATTCAGAAAGAGAATATCAATTTTAGATTTAGTTGATCAAGATCCAACAATTAGCGTAAGGAATATGGTATGACATATAATTACATCTTCTTCAAGGAGGATACTTAAGGAGCTGCAACTACATCCTTATCACTACAGACAAGTCCAAGTACTCTTGCCAATTTTTGTGAAACGTTACAAGGAATGACAGCCCTCAATCCCAAATTTTAAAATGCATCCTTTTTACCGTCGACGCCACCTTTACGCGACAAGGAATGTTTAACTCTCGCAATGCACACTAGTGGTATGATGAGAATCCACATGTTAAAGTTAATGTTTGGGCAGTAATTTTAGGTAACAAATTAATTGGTTATCACATTCTACCTGGAATTTAAATGGTAATGTGTACTTCGACTTTTTAGAAAATCATTTATTCGAGATATTAGAAGATTTCGCGCTAAACTAGCGAGGATCTCTATTTTTTATGAATGATGGAGCTCCCCCGCACTTTGACAGAAGGTGTCGTGATTGGTTCAGTAACCATTATCGCAATCGATGGATAGGCAGAGGTGCAGATGCTCTGATTCATTGGCTTCCACGGTCATGCCATTTCAATCCTTTGGACTACACAGTTTGGTCGTATCTTAAGGAAAAGTCCATGTTACTTCATTTTCAAATCAAAATATTCCAAAAACGGTACACAGTATCGAGTTTTACCAATATTACCTTTTTGTTGTAAAATTGAATGATGTTTAAGTTCACTTAAAATTTGGACAAAAAATCTAACATCAAAAAAGTTGTTTAAAACTACACGTTACGAACTAGTGCCCTCTATGAGAGCCAGATATAAAAACAAATTCATCGGATGTGTCAGCTTCCAAAACATATTCATTCAAATTTTCATTACAATGTTGCCAGTAGTTTCGACATAATCGTAAAAAATTGGTATAAAATTTTGTTTAAGCCCTGTATCTTGAATACGAATGCCGTTTCCAAATTTTTTTACTAAGCAAACCCAACTTATTTTTCAGTGTTCTTAAGTATTTTTAATAAACACCCGGTAAATCAGGCGGTTTTGGAATTTTTTTAAGTTAATATGTATTTATGTCTATTAATCTCTGTCTGACATGAAGTTTTAAACGTCTGTTTGACATAGATTATTGCTTTTGTTTTTACAATGTTGCCTATTTTAGTAATAAACTTATTATAAAAGAGGTTGCATAATTACCCTAAAAGAAATTTTATTAAAATTATTTTGTCTTTTAATTTCCATTTTGTAGGTCGTGCGGTTGTTCCACGACAAATATTTTTAAATGCATGCTTAACCGTAGTGTATTTAGATTCCTTATTCCTATCTTAAACCGTTTTGTTGTAATTATGGACGTGCTGCTGTATTTAGTCAAAATCACGTACTAATCGGCCATTATTTTAAACAATTCGTATTGGAAACAACAAAACAACTTCATTTATTTTTAGTTACCTCTTACAAAAGTGGGCAAAATTGACAGTAATTACGGAAAATTATACTCAAAATTAGACAAAACTTTCTAATTATATCTAAGTTGTGTGATGACTAATATACATACTCAATTAATAAAAATTAAATGGTTCAAAACATACATAACAACTTTTATTTAATTACAGCAATTAATCTGTTACTACACCTTTTTAAGTTTAGGTTTAAAAAAATAGTTACTATACTTCCTGTACGACTTCGTATGTCACAGCTAGTCTGCCGCTATTACGAGAAATAGCAAAATGAAATACGATTTGTATTAATGCATTACTTTCAAATCTAAGGTGTTATTCACAAATTATAGGCACGTAAAGTAATAAAGATCAAAGTAGGAAATAAGCAAATTTAATTTACTCTTCCTTCACCTGTATCTTGCCCCTTATAATAATAATATTTATTACCGCAATAAAATAAAATTGAATCCAACATGCTTTAAGTCTAGAAATTGCACAAGACGAAAAAAGGGCAGATGTTTCTGTAGAAAATTTCAAGCTTCTTTACATAATTTTAATGTATATCTACAACATCCGTAATATGTATAAGCGAAAAGGTCTGAAAAATTGAAATTGTAAATAAATTCGATTTTACACTGGTACAGACATCACAATAAAGTAAACATTCCCTCAGTTTCCAAACTCCCTTTTTATTATCTTTTCGATTTTTTATCCAAACAATTTATTTGTTACGATAAAAATAGAAAGGAGTAATTGAATTTATACATAAAATTGTAGGCAATTTTACCAAAGACGAAACGGTTTCTAAAAAGTCAAAATTGAAGAATAAAATAGAGATATAGAGAAACAGTGTAAAACGGATCTCAGAAAGCGGCAAATAATAGCTTAAATAAAGCCATATTGATCCAGGACGACCTTGATAGTCTCGCGTAGTCACGATGTTTTCTGGAGATGTTTGATGACCATTGTAACCTTAAATTACTTTGTCGTCGTGTCGACTCTTATTGACCAACTTTCTTAGCTATTTTCTCAAGATATCGTAATAACCACAAACATATTCACACTCTATTGAAAGTTCTAAGAAAGTTAATTGAAAACGTGATGAAATCATTAGCCTCGTACTGTTGCAGATCTCACCACGCTCGCATTGCAATTTGTTAACATGAGTGTACCAACATCAATTGAAACTAATACCTTTGGACAATGCTTTTCCTTGGAAAAAACAGTGACATAGAGTATGCCTAACCATATTGGAAAACTGTTCTGCACCTGAATTACCATCTCCAATAATGTTCTAACATGATGGCGCTCGATCACATTACCACGGAAGTACCATTGCATACTTAAATTAAACACTTCCTGAGGTTTATTATATTCCTGCCTACCGAGGTCTCTTGAACTGACACTTAAATTATTTCCATACAGGTTATAATAAATACTTGTTTAGCAAGACAAAGTAATTTTCCAGAACTGATATAATGTATCAATACTACAGCTCGTTGTATGCACTTACCCGGACGTGGAACTTCGTTGAGACGTTTGCAGAGCAACGAGAGAACGAACACATTGAAACATTGATAAAGAATTAAAAATTTGGGAGATCTTTTGTTTCCTAACACCTGTTTGCTGATCAACAAGAAGAATTGAAGGATGAGTGTGGCGAGGTCTGCAACTAGCAACCAGGTGACTAATCTATATTTTCATTCATTATGGTAATAAATTAAACTTAGATAAAACAAATATTATGGACAAATAGACAAATGGTAGGATCAATTATCATTGTGGGTACGTACGTTATGTAGAAATTGTCATTGTGACAATAACTTAAACTTAGATAAAGAACCGATCGCGAGTATCCAGATTTACCGAGCGCAGCTACATCTTTAACTACAAATAGTAATGCTCATGATTATAGTGGATATCCAGAATGTTTACAGATTGTAAACAGTTAACTCTACTTAAGTTAGTTTTTTGATGCTTTAAAATCTACATTTGATACCATTGTAATACTAAATTAACACTAACCTTAGATACGTAAATACTAATAGTAGAACCGATGATTGTAGTGATTGAATTATCCAGAAATTGCCAACCAACATTTTAACACTGAATTTAGTTTAGTGTTATTTTAAAATCTAAAACTTTTGTTTAGAATGAGTGTGGCAACTATACTTAGTTTCATTGTGTGATCCTTTAAAATATACATTTAAGTCATTGTGATAATAAATTAAATATAAGTAAAAAAAAAAGAATGGGGCCGAGCATAGCCAGGTCTGCAACTAGAAATGGTAGACCAATGATTGTAGTGGTTGTGTAGGTTATCTAGAAATTGTGAACAGTCAATTCATTTATATTCAAGTTGAATGTGTGATACTTTAGAACCTCATATAAAGTTGTAGCAATAGTTTAAACTTAGCTAAAGATCAGACCTTGGACATGTAAATTTGCAGATGGGCACACCGAAGTCTTTAACTGTAAATTGTACAGCGAATGATTATAAGTTAAAATCTAATGTTTAGAATTGTAAACATCTAATCCAACTGTAGTCATTTGAATTGTGTGATGCTCAAAAATCAAGAACGTTTATTTGCAACCATTGTGGCAATTTCCCTCGTTGCGCAAAATGTGGGCTCCACACTGCTTCATTATGTTTCGTAACGTTAACAGGGAAAGATTTTAGGGCTCATCCGTGACGATTTGATTGAATTCTTAGAAAATGTCCCTTTAGCCACTCTACAACAGAAGGTTTTCCAACACGATGGAGCTCCTGCACATAATAGCCGTGCTGTTGGGAATATCTTGCTGAAAGGTTTGCGAATTAATTGAATGGCCGTGAGAGTGCAGTTAGGTGGCCGCCAAGTTCACCAGATCTCACTCTTCTTGACTTCTTTCTCTACCGTTACATCAAGAACGAAGTCTACAGGACGGAAGCAACTACTTCCGAGGGTATGCGGGAGAGGGTACACGCGTTTTCGGCCTGCGGGTCGAGGCTGCGGTTATGTCTCGAACGGGAAGGTCATCATTTTGAATATTTAGTTTAGGTTGCTAGATTTGATAACCTCTTTATCCGTATTTTTTCACTTAAGTAGTCGTAAATGTATTCAATACTCTTTGCATCGCATAATAAACACTAAGTTGACCACATTTGTTGTTTTTTTATTTCATCACGGCAGACTTTGATTCGGAAAAAGAGCTTTTCCGACAAATTGGCATTACTTGCTTTTTCCCTGAAATTTTGAATGTGTATTTTTTTTGGTACCAATGGAAAATTTTTGTAGGGGAGTGCCATTTAAAATTTTCGAAAAGAAATGAAAATTTGCGAAGGTCAATCAAAAATTTTCTACTCTCCATAAATTACCTGACAAAAAAAATTATGTGAATACTCAGGGTTTTGTGGACAGTAGTTGTGGTTATGTGGAACGCTGTTATTTTGTGGGTGTTGGATGTCTGCTGTTGTGGGGGTGGTATTCCATATGGAAGTCGTTGTTGTGTGGTTGTTCTGTTGTCGGATTAGTTGCGTGGTGCACGTTAATAAAGGGAATAAAAAGAAACAGGTATCAGTTAAGTAAAGTATAATGATTGTCAGTATGAACAGAACATGATACATAATAAAATGCTATCGAGACTGATGCCTTAACCTGGGGGCAGTACGTTTGACTATTATTTGCTTACGCGAAAAGGGCAAACATCTCCAGACCTTGTGTGAATATTATTTCCCACAGGTCAGTTATAGTTTTCGCCTTTGCGAGTGTCTCTGCCACCTTGCGGATGACAGGTATGGCCTTCTCTGTATTGAGACATCCGAGAATGTTCAACAGAGTCGAAGCTTAAAGTCGGTCGTGTGACAGAGGGTGTCGCAGATGGTAGTGTTCTGTTCAATCGATGCTGTTACGCAACCCCTGTAGTTTACGGAGTGGCTGATACCGGTGTTAACGCATCCAGTCTGCTCTGGGAGAGGCTTCACACATTGACTGTTGTGGTGCACACCGACACGTTCCAACACCACTGTACATGACAAAAATCCTGGCACCATTGACACTGTCCCATCCTAGTTTTTCGATACGGTGTATTTTGCCTGCCGGGGTTCTGGATTGACAACCTTCGTTCAGTTGAAAGAAATCCCGCGTCGGAAACGGTCTACAACGCATCCGGGGAGGTTTCCATCGGTTTGAAGACGTCCTCTTCGGCTTCTTCTGCATCCTGAATTCTTTGTTGGGGTTAGTGGATCCGTATCGGGTTTCTTGGGGCTTGACCGGGGTGTAGGTAGACGTTTACGGAACCGTTAATGGGGCGGTGATGGGATCTGCACGTTATCGTGCCACTGTAAAAGTTCGTATCTGCGCAGCGGAGACAAATATGTTTTATTTTTAATTTTTATTACTTTGGACAAAACCTGGTGGTGTTGCTCATCGATATCCAATCTAGGAATTCATTTAACACAACAACGTGTGGTCAATGTACTGGCACGTGGTGAATATTTTAACGTTACAAAGAAAACATCGCAGTTTTTTATTGCTGCATTTCTTATTATGTATTCTTTGACGAAAACTTAAATAAAATTTTGACCTCAGGGACAAGGGCAAGGATAAAGGACAAGTGACAAGTGAGCAATACGCCAGTGCAAAGGTGATTTTCTTTAACGTTATAAAAAAGTACATTGCTATTTTTTGTCTTTACGTTTTCCATGATGTGTCCTTTGTAATAGCTAAAGAAGGCTTAAACATTTGTCGGGTCTGCGATTCAGTTACATGTAATCAATACGCCAGTACACTTGGAGATTTTTTTGACGTTATAAAAAATACTTACATTTCAGTTTTTGTATTGTTATTGCTTTTTATTATGTTTTCTGATCTGATTTATACGCCAGCGCGACGTTGCAGTTTGCGAATTTTTTTGCTACACGGGTGTAATACGCTTTGTTGTTGAGTTTAATGAGTAATCAAGGAAAATAAAAAAAATTGTATATTTTCGATTCATCATCGGTATTACTTTTTATTCAGTTAATTTTGGTAATAGAAGCATTCATATTTTTTGCAAAATTTTGATTAATTTTGTAAATAAAATATCCGTAGATGGTAAAAAGAAAATCCGTAGATAAATTCGCACGGTGAGCTAAATGGTCATATTTAAATTTACCTCTTGAAAATTCTGCAACACTGGAACTGTAGCAGGATCTATAACAAACAAAGTACACCCACGTAGCATAAAACATTAAAAAACATCGAACGTTTTTCAGTAGGTAAATTATCATCATCAGCGGTCGACTGGGACGAACTAAAGAAAATTTGTAATATTGTAGCGTCCCCCAGGTATCCTATCTTGAAAAGTGTAATTTGAATTTATTTGCAATGATGGAAATTCAAGAACAAAATAATCGTTAAGTGATTTATCTTGACTTTACTGACAATAATGTTACTATAACTCAAATTAATTGCTTGCCTTACTTTAACTTTCCTGGCAATAATTTAAACATTAGAATTTGTTTACAACTCTGATATTTATGGTATGTTGTGCTATTTGTTGTGCAGGACGAGGTTAAGTATTGCATTATGTAGGGCAGGTAAACAATAAAACTACTCAAATTAGAATTAACGAGCTTTGCGCAATAGTGGTTCAGCCTGTTAATATATTATTGTGGGAAAGAACCACCAATAAAACCCACTTTATTCATAAATAAGCAATTGCACAAGTACTTAATAAACCAAATAACAAAAAAAAAACAATGAAAGGGTTAAATATATAACAAAACACCATTAAATCAGGTTAAAGTGCGTACAAAGTTATAACATTAAGAGAAAATAAATAAAAAGCAGTTTAGTTACATATAAACACAATAAAAAAACATGTAGTCATACCCACAATTGTCTTATAAATAATCAGAATAAAAATCGCAACACCAAACATGTGACCCTTTAAAACCAATCATGCCGGTCTTTAAGTAAATAAGCACATAAAACAATAAGGCAAATTACGGTACATATAAAATACAACAACCGTAAAATTGCATAGGTGATAATAAGGTAAAGGCAAGAACAAAAGAAAATAGACAAGGAATTTACAGGTACACAATTGTTTAGTGACTACTAAAGCACAAAATACATACGTAAAATTACAATAAATTACATATAAAGAGAAATTAGTTCGCGGGCAAACAATTCTACTTAAACAAACTGACACAAAAAACGCATTAAAACGAAGCCTTACAATGGTAAGTTATAAATAGCTCATAACAACGTGACGACCGATATATAAGTTTGAGTGCGTTATAAAAATACAGCGCCCCTTTCTCAGGTTACATATTCATCTATACAACAATAAAAACGATAAGAATAAAATTCGAGGTGTTTAATGGTCATCTGGACCCGGGAGTATGTACACACTCGACAATTGCCTATTACAATTAATAATCAAGCGGTATCCGGTACCCGTTCGCCAGGCCCACCTCTACACAAATATAAATATAAACAACAAACAACAATGGTAATTCACTCAAATACAACAGTGAGAGAGCCCTGTACTGTCTTTTATTTTAGCAAATTTCCGCTTACTGAGCTCGTGTGCGAATGAGATACGTTTGCAAGGCAATGTTTGATTTTTAATACGTTACATAGGCTTGTAAAATTAATTGTTGCGAGCTTTCATTTATATAAAAATACCTACTGATACTTGAATATATTCCCTTTAGTTAAACACTTTACCACGAACGCGACGAGTTAAGATACACGGTTTAAAAACTCGGCGCCGCGACGATTAATTTTTAGAAAAAACTTATATTAAAATATATACAAAAAGAAAGAACGAATTAGCGTTGTAGTTTTGCTAAAAGGTACACCACAAAATATTTATAGACCGAACGGTTTACAACGGGAGTTTCTGATTAAAACAATAAAAGCAAACCGACTCAATCAAAATTTCCACAGCAAATGCCTTCCCCTACGATTTCAAACTAACCCTCTCTACACCCGAAAAATCACTCCCGTTTTTCAAAAGTAATAAAAAAACAAAAAATTATTACGTTGTAACAGTTTCATATTAATTATTGAACACCATCTTAATTTTAAAAATATGCATTCGTCCGTAACAGGCGCTACATTTAGGTCTCAAGTTTCAACGTACCAAACAAAGACGTCCTTGTACCGACGTAATTAATTATTAAATCAGTGACATTTTTACATCAAGAGCGCGCGCATAGACATTTTCAACAATTCGTCACGCCAGTTTCGGCAGAACACCTGTTTCTCTACCCTAATATATGTTTCCTTTTTCTTCTTCCTTTGCTCAAATATCAATTACATACATTTCCACATTTCTTACATAAAGCATAAAATAAAATATTCCGAAAACATTAGCAAATTACGACGTATTACAGAGATATTAAAAATCCACTAATTATCTTTTCCATCGCGGTAACAATGGCGATTTGACAAAAGTTTATTAGAATAATAAAATTTTCGCGGTCCGCTACCTACTATATATATGTACCAACGGCTTCGTTGCTTATCTGGTGAAAGTATAAGTGAAAGTTATATAAGTTTAATGAGTTATGAGTAGCCTAAAGGTCATTGATCATAATTATTCATTAGAATTTGCTTGTTTTTGAATATCTCAAACATTTCATAACAATCCAGTGCGTCCTTATTATTTACATGTTTGTTTAAGGATACCTTATCTATTACATCATTTTTGTCAAACATATGTAGAGCTACAACAGACTTGTCCCAACGTTTGTATCTTATATGAGCTAAATGTTCTTTAAAGCAAATTTTGATAGGTCGTTTAGTTTGCCCCACATATATTTTTTCACAATTTTTACAATTAATTTTATAAATTCCCGATCTATCCTGTTTATCCACTTGATCTTTTTGACATGTAAGTAATAAACACAAACTTGATTGTTATAAAAAGTGTAGAGATCTTCAAAAACAAACAAATTCTAAAGAATAACGACGATCAAGGACCTTTATGTACTCAGAACTAATTAAACTTTCATAACTTTCACTTTCACCAGATAAGCAACGAAGCGTTACTCTGAATATATATATATATATATATATATATATATATATATATATATATATATATATATATATAATTTCTTTAGTTCGTCCCAGTCGACCGATGATGATAGCTTAGCTTTTGAAACGCGTTCGGTGTTTTTTAATTTTGCGTGCTACGTGGGTGTATTTTGTTTGTTAAGTATACCTCTACTCAAGTCTTTAATTATTTTGCTGAGATTCTGTACCTTTTGTCATTACTTTCAAATTTTATACAATTCTTTACAGTTATTGCCGTTTTTAATTTTTAGTTATTGTGAGTGATGACTGAAACTTATCCCAGTTAGGGCCTTTAGGCAAACTAGGCGGCCGCCTAGGACGCAGCTTCTGGAGGGCGGCGCAAAGAAAGGAAGAAAGGACGAAAAATTGAAGTACTAACTTTTATTGTCAATAAAACTGCAATAAAAGCTTGTTCCTGTAATTTTGAAGCCCAACTTCCGATTATAACCAAATGTAACTAGTGGGCTTGGGAAGCACGTATCCCTTTACTGTGTGCATTGATTATAAAACAATTTTCAAATACACTAATATATTTCCTGGCACGCATTTTGTTGTTTCTAAAAAGGCAAAAAAGTTTTCACAGCCGTCTTTCTCCACTAAAATAATAGGTTCTTAGATAGTAATTCATGTTGATTGATTACTCATAGACTCGACTTGGAAGAAATCCGTTCTCGAATACTCGTAAGTTTAATCCCATCTCGAGGACAGACGTAACTTGTGAGATGTATCAAACTTAAATTCATTCACTACACATTTTTTTATAAATTGTCCTTCAGTAGGCTGTTTTGTTGTTCTTTGTCCCTTTTTTCTTGTGACAGTCGTTTTAATACCATCTCGCACACAATTTTGTATTTTATTTTCCTATATTTTATTATATCATCAAAATTGGTTATTAATTAAGACTTAATTATATTTTTTACTTAATTTTCTAAGGATTTATTAATTTTATTATATTTTTAAAAGTAATTTCACCAATTATTTTCTTTATTTTCAGGTGAGTAAGCCTTTACAATAATTATTAATTAAATCTAGACGCGAGAAGGGCGAGTGAATTTTTTTTAAATTAATTTTAAATATTTCAGATTAGCTTACCGTCTTAAGCTTTAATCATTTTATGCTTGCTTTGACGTATTTATTTTTGATATTCGAACAGTAAATGAAACGATTTGAAGCGGAAAATAGTAGAGCAATTTACCTATTTGTATTTAATCATTTTTGAGCGTAATCCAACACCCTAGGGTAGTGGTGTTAACTATCCCGTATTAGTGGCATCAATCATCAGTGTTTTACCGACACCAACAGAGATTATGACCAGCATTCGCACTAATGCGATCATCGGCCCACAAATGTTCGATCAATCGATATAACACAATGATTGTCGCTTAATTATGAAATAGTAGCTAAAGTGTTGACCGCTGTTTGATTCCCGTCCGCCTAATGTGTTAGTTAGGTCTGCTCTATTTACTTTTTGTTTCCATCAATTAATATATACACTCAAGTATCATTTGTTTTTCTATTTACCGCAGCATTTCAAAGTTTAATTGTTAAAAAAATATTAAAAGAGGTAAAAATGTGAGTTGATTAATTTCAACGTTTTTAAAGCTCAATATATATATATTTCGAGTAAGGTGCCATGATCGGTATTTACAGTAAAGCTTCCGGTGGTAGTGGCAGTATATCAATAAAGTTTGTACACGGGGTTGTGTAAATGAAGACGTATTTGGTTTCGTCGCAATTCGACCGTCGAATTAATCAAAGTTTAAGCTCCGTAATAATGTGTCGCGCCTGGTACGTCAGCATTATTCCTATTTTACAACAAAACTCAATCAGTGCCTAATATATTAGAGCTGTAAATTGGCAATCAATGTTTCCATGCATATGCATGTACAACCGTGTATATGTGTGAGAGTGTATACATATATATCTGCGTATACACCAAACCAGGTAGGACCTACTCGCCATGTAATAACATCGCTAGATTGCATCGTATATTAAGCAACATCCAATATAGAAACGACAGTTTTAAAATCAAATTTTCTCTATCTATCATGTGTACGGTTTATAATTTCCAGCATTAATAACAATGCGCAGAATGTTAATCTGCAATAACCGTTCACATCCTGGGATTTGCTCGATCATATTTGTAATTCCATGTTCGATATATCTAATTTAAGATTTTATGCATTTATTTTATGTACCTCTTCGTTAATAACTTTTATCTAATTTACTGTTGCTTGAATTGTATTCCAATTTACTAAAAAATAACTATCCTTTACTTAAACGCTACACAAAAAAATGCAAATAGAACAAGTTATTAAAAAGTTTAACGCAATTTCCGGGTTGCATTAGGTAAAATAACGATTACGATTACAATTAACATTATCGGGGTATGACGAGGATATTCTTATACGCAAGTAAGAAAAAAAAGCAAGCGGTAAAATTCGTTCTTAGCACTTTATGAAAATATAATTAAAAGCAAGTGTGTTATGTTACATGGAAACATTCGGATGCTCCTATCTCCTCTATATGAAGTAGTGGTGTACAGGGTGTGGCGCGAAGAGTTTTATTTAAAAGTAATGGCGGATACAGTTATGTTAAAAATATGAAATTACGAATCTGTAGGTTTTGGATGACGCTGAGTTCAAATATAATATTGTCCTGAATGTGGCACTTCCAGTTATACCGGAAGTAGATGTCAACTTTGTTATTTTAAATAGAACCTAATATTTTTTATTTTATTTTCGAATTCTATATGAAATTCTAGATAAAATTTGTGCACAATGTCCTATAACAAAAATGAAATATTTTCGAGATATTTCGATTTTTTTTAAATTTGGAAAAATCCTAGTCCACATTGAATAACGATATCTCCATTAATAACGAAGCTAGTGACGTGACATTGTAACCAACAAACAACAAGCGCTTGCCCGTTAACTCCATATATCCATCTCATTGATATTTTATACAGGGTGTTTTAAACTTAGCCGCCAACATGCACAATTTAAATCATTTATTACATTTTCCGCTGTATTTTTTTAAGCCAATTCGTTTGGTATCAGTATTCCCTATACCTAAATCCAACCACTTTTGAGATATTTCATTATCTTAGTTAAAACGCGAAGAGTTTTGATTAAAAGTAATGGCGGATACAGTTATGTTAAAAATCTGAAATTACGAAGCTGTAGGTTTTGGATGATGCTGAGTTCAAATATAATATTGTCCTGAATGTGGTACTTCCAGTTATACCGGAAGTAGACGTCAACTTTGTTATTTTAAATAGAACCTAATACTTTTTATTTTATTTCCTAATTCTACATGAAATTCTAGATAAAATTTGTGCACAGTGTCCTATACCAAAAATGAAGTATTTTCGAGATATTTCGATTTTTTTTTAAATTTTGAAAAAATCCTAGTCCACATTGAATAACGATATCTCCATTACTAACGAAGCTAGTTACGTGAAATTGTAACCAACAAACAATAAGCGCTTGCCCGTTAACTCCATATATCCATCTCATTGATATTTCATACAGGGTGTTTTAAACTTAGCCGCCAACATGCCCAATTTAAATCATTTATTACATTTTCCGCTGTATTTTTTTAAGCCAATTCGTTTGGTATCAGTATTCCCTATACCTAAATCCAACCACTTTTGAGATATTTCATTATCTTAGTTAAAACATAACAACACTTAATTATTTCAACATTAGTAAAGGGTAGGCCATGATTTCCATTATTTAAGGTGATATTTTGTTATTTCATAAGTTATTAATTCTGAAAAGTAACCAATAGCCTGAAAGGATTATTAATTGTGGATATTATTAAAAACGTTGACTACGTATTTTGTATTAACTTAATTAGATAACTTACAAACAAAAATAACTAAATGTAATATTAAACAAATTATAATAAGCGTTCAAAATTAGCACCATCTACTTCTAAACATTTATGAATCCTTTTCATTAAGTTATGTGTTGTAATTCTGGAAATATGGTCGAGTTTTAGAGAATTAAAATCAAGTAAGACTCCCTGCATCATATCTTCCTTTGTCGTAACAGGTTTGGAAAATACCTGATTTTTAATGTAACCCCAAATACCAAAATCTAAAGGAGCCAAGTCAGAAGGGCGAGCTGGCCAACGAAACGGACCCTTGGTTGGCAATCCATCTATCATCAAACATGTCGTAAAGATGCTGAGCAACAGGCCCAAAGTTATGAGGAAGTGCTCCATTTTGCTGATACCAAGCTGAAGCCGTCTCTCCTTTTCTTAAAGTATGTAACGCCGGTCGTATGGCTTCTTCTAAAATGTAGCAATATCTTGTACCATTTAAATTTTCATCATAAAATTTTAATGCTAAAATTTTATCGTCTTCTATTGCACAGAAAACATTAAAACTCCAACTATCTTGGAAATAACGTTCTCTACTAACATGTGGATTTTCATTAGACCAAAAATAGGAATTAAGTGGATTAAATAATCCATTTTTGCTAAACTTTGCTTCATCACACCATATGACTTTTTTCTTGGGTCTTCATTAAAAACCATTTACAGAATTCTACCCTTCGAGGAAGATCACCTAATTGTAAGTGTTGCACCAAATGATATGAAAATGGTTTCCATTTGTGTTTTTTTTAAATGCGATGAATTGTTCTCGTCGACAAAGTAAGACCTCTCTCACAATCTCTAATGGAGGCATTTGGAGAGGCCGTAAAATAACCCAAAATATTAATTTCGTGTATGTCACTGTCCACTAGTGGTTTGTTTTTATTAATTTTTGTCTTAAATTGACCAAACTGACGGCAGTTTTTAAGCAATCTTTTTACAATATCATCAGTTGGTCGATTTGGATATCTTTCTGCAAAAACACGGCAAGTCCGTTCAACAATTCTATTACACTCGCCGTAAATAATAATAAGATTTAAAAAAATCATCATTAGTAAATCCTACATTTGTCATTATTTACTATGAAATACAAACTGGTAAAGAAAACAACATAAACACTTAACGTTCTATCAAATCTTTGACAGCCATGGCCTACCCTTTACTAATGTTGAAATAATTAAGTGTTGTTATGTTTTAATTAAGATAATGAAATATCTCAAAAGTGGTTGGATTTAGGTATAGAGAATACTGATACCAAACGAATTGGCTTAAGGAAATACAGCCGAAAATATAATAAAATACAGGGTGTTCTATTTAAAGTAAGCAACTTATAAATGATTTAAATTGTGCATGTTGGCGGCTAAGTTTAAAACACCCTGTATGAAATATCAATGAGATGGATATATGGATTTAACGGGCAAGCGCTTGTTGTTTGTTGGTTACAATTTCACGTCACTAGCTTCGTTATTAATGGAGATATCGTTATTCAATGTGGCTAGGATTTTTTCAAAATTTAAAAAAAAATCGAAATATCTCGAAAATACTTCATTTTTGGTATAGGACATTGTGCACAAATTTTATCTAGAATTTCATGTAGAATTCGAAAATAAAATAAAAAATATTAGGTTCTATTTAAAATCACAAAGTTGACGTCTACTTCCGCTATGACCGGAAGTGCCACATTCAGGACAATGTTATATTTGAACTCAGCGTTAACCGAAACTTACAGCTTCGTAATTTCAGATTTTTAACATAACTGTATCCGCCATTACTTTTAATCAAAACTCCTCGCGCGACACCCTGTATAAAATTAACTTAAACATGACTTGAACTAAACTCTATATAGTTTGATTCAAATAAAGTTGGGTATGACTCATTCTTAAAATTACACGAATTAAGATATAGGCGACGTAAGCCTACATTAAATCAGCAAAGTATTGTTTTAGTTAATATTTTTATCGGCAGATGTCTCCACATAAATTTCCATAAAATGTCAAAGAAAGTTGAAAATTATTGAATGTTCTTTATATTTAAACTAGAAAAATTATCCATTATATCTACTTAGTTTATTGATAAAGTCAAAATTTTGCTGCGACAGTGAATTGTTATAATTTGGGACATGGTTTGATTATAATTACATACCATCATAATACATAACCTATATATTTGTGAGTAAACAAATACTGTTTTTGTTTATTATAAATTAAATCTTTCAGGTGGAAAAATTGATAAAAGTTGCAATTAGTTTGTTATTCTCAAGATTTATAACAACCCTTCTAGAAGCATAATTATTGCTTTTTAATTGACATAATTTTTGTAGATACTTTACGATAACATAAATATCGATACATTTGTGATTGTTTCATTCTTGTAGAAGAAAGTGTGTACAGTGTAATGTAGTTCAAAGTTGAGCAAAATTATGTTTAATATTTTAATTTAGCACACAGTTTAACTAGATTTCATATTGCTCCAAGTTAGATGAAAAGCAATTTACATAAATCAGTACATATATTCAGTCCACCTATTGTAGAGTTATTAATATGTTACGAAAAAATTAGAATATTTATATTACACTGGAATTAAAACATTTAAATTAAAAAAAAACTTATTCACTATCAGTGTCACTCTCAGAAGTGGAATCGTTAACAGATATAATTAAGTGTGGCATAACCTGAGAATGTTTTTAAATTTCTCACCACTCTAACATACTTTTCGGCATGTTTAATGCATTTCATCCAATGTTTCCCATCAATTCGTTGCAAGGGTTCCATCCATACTTCTGTTACATGGTCATCGTTAAATTTAGAATTATGTCTTCGTATATTTTTGTTGTAGTGTTCTTTGCAGTTTGCCCATACCAGTTCAATTGGATTAAATTGACAGTGATATGGTGGTAACCGTATTACTGTGTGTCCACACTTGTGTGCTATTTCATCTATTTCGTACATCTTTGGCATCGCATTATGTACAACTAATTGCAGTAATTCTTTTTTAAACATGCTAGATTCATAAGCTATGTCGTGCTTTAATAAAAAATTAGATATTTCTTCCTTCTTAGATGAATTATTTGGAATTTTTTCCAAAAGTTGTCCATTACTAGTAAAGATGGTTCTTTTAAGTTTGCAATTAATTTATTTTCAAACCATTTTATAAACAACTCCGCACTGATATCTCCATGATAGTCTGCACTTGTGACTTTGTAGAAAATAAAAGTGAAGCATCGGAAATAAATCCATCTTCATTACTTGCATGAATGAAATACAGTTATTTTATTAGGAATTATAATGTAATAACTAAATTATAACAAACCTTTTCCCTTCACCCATTGGCTTCTTCTTCACGCTTTCCTTAGATTTATCATGCCAACTCCTTTTGTGCGATCCTCGACTGAAAATCCAAGTTTCGTCTAAGAGTACAGGATTGTATAGTTTTTCTTCTTTATTTTTGTAATATTCTCTTAAGAATCGTACACGATTGGCAGCAATATGTACCCTTAAATACATATTTGTCTGCATATGACATTGAGTTTTTTTAATGTATGAATTTTAAATCTCGTAATGAATTATATATTTTCCCGATATTGTAACTACAATATCTTTCATAAAATTATGTACAGGAAAAGGAGGTATTAAGTAGACTAGAATGTAACATTAGTGCAGAATTTGATTTTGTTATAAAGGTGACATAGGTCGAGGAACCGCCTAGACCTGCGGGGCCATGGCTCGGTCAATCACTTGAGCTGCCCGAGCTAAGCTCGGCCAATGTTAGAGTAGGAAGAAACCACTATGTAGTTTTATTAAAGCAAATTTTCAAAGAAATTAAATATGAGTAGGTAAGATATTAGAATTATGTTTAACTGGGGGATCCTGAGGATATGCTCCCCCAAGCAGGATTATTAGGAAATAAAGAAATCCAATCCACTTAAAATCAACTACAACAACAATAAGCAGACAAAAATTAATAATGTTTTACCAAAGCTAAAAAAAAGCTGAAATTGCAACTGGAGTCACCTTGGAATTTCAAAGGTACAAAAATGTTGACTGTTAATATACGTATATTTATCACTAGTGCCAACGTGACGGATTTGCGGAGGAAGCAGTCTTAAAGTCACGTTTATTCTATTAAGAGTAGTGCAAAAAGTATCACAGTAGTTAAAGTATGAAAGTAATAAAGATTCACATAGTACAGCGGGCAGTGAACCAAGAACAACGCTTTACGTTTAGACGTTTTAAATTTTGGTACCTTCGTGAAAAGATAAAATAATAAGGTAAAACATGTTGGTGCGACATTGAAAACTTCCTCTTAAAAACGTAAGGCAGTACCAATCTAAATATTTTACTTACTTTCACGTGCATTCAGAATTGCACATTTCATGCATCATTAAATGCTGTGTATTAGGAATTAGATATACCTAACTATATTCTAATTAGATTATTGAAATCATGTTAAATCCTTTCTCTATTAACCACATTTACATTTGCAGTTAGGTAAAATATTTTTGCATAATTAAGAAATTACAGAATTTTTACAAATAAAGGGATAATCTATTATTCTCTGCAAAATGTATGTTCACAATAAGAAACTAATTTCGCAATTACTTTCTCTAGTGGTCCATGCAAATTTCATATATGTTAGCTGCATCTAGACACGTATGTACAAATTATTACAGTATTTGAAGTGCGAAAGAACTAAAGATTCACATAGTATAATTTTGATTTGCCTATTCAGGACACTCCGATTGTTGGCAATCAAATTTAACTAGATGAATTTATCATTTGAGAATAAGTGTAGTCGGTAAAATGGATCAGTTTCAAAAACGAATTTTCGCTTATATAATGCTGGCGTGAGGTTTGTGGTTCTAACACACGGCATTTTAAATTTAGGCATGTTAGCGCGGAATGGTAAACACCCACTTAAAAGCGTAAGCCAGTGTCGCTCTAATTGTATTACTTATTTGTACGTGTATTCAGTATTGCACATTACATGCATTATTAAAAGTATATAGTAAGAATTAGAATTACCCGCTAGGTATATTTTAATTACATTATTGAAATCATTTTAAATCTTTTCCCTATTAATTACATTAACGTTTGTAGTTAGGTAAAATATTTTCGCATAATTAAAAAATTACTAAACTTTTAGAAAGGGATAATCTATAATATAAATATAAGTTTACAATAAGAAACTAAATTCGTAATTACTCTAATTATATTCTGTAGCGGCACATGGAAATTTTATGTATGTATTCGTATATAAAAGTAAACCAATTGCGATAGATAAAAACGTCTTTAAGCGACAGGAAGACGTTAAACATTGTTTCGTAATCACTTATATTTACATATGTGATCTAAAGAGGATGCATTTTTGTATATTTTATAAATATTTTTACTTAAAATCTAAAACTTTGCACAGATCTGCGCAACATGAAAAGACAGAGTAAAAAAATGAATGTAAAAAATTACGGGTCGTCGTTTGACATTAGCGACAGCTGCTGAATAGGCAACGCAGATTTATTTTTTTAGGTGTTAAGTATTTTTTGTTGTGTCGAATTACTTTTGTTTACGGCCCGTGGCCAGGAGAATGTCTCTTGATTGTACTTGTCCTTTGTGTACATTTTTTTATGATGCCCTTTATTGTAACTTTATTGTAATATAGATATTTGTAGTCTAATTTTTCTGGGCATTTATTTTACCGTCACCAAATTAAAAGCATGTTGATTTTATTTGTACAAATTTTAAAAGTTGCCGAAATTAAAGCTATCAACATTCAGAAATGTAAAGTAAGTTTTGATGAATTTTAAGTAATGTTTATTAAATTATAGGAACTTTTAAATATACGGTCGCGTCTTGTTTATTTTTGTTTAAATTGAATAATTAACGACCTTGTTGACCAGTTATTTTTTTTTTGTTAGTTGATCAAGTAATCGTACGCTAAACTTTACACCGAAAAGGTATAATGAATTTTTGCGGATTTTAAATGAAGCTTAAAATTTTTTTAAGTATGTCTTTCGTATTTTTGAAGTAGAATTTTAAGGTGAATGTTTTCTCTTCGAGTGAACATTATGCTGCAGATTATTTAAATTTGTTAATAAATGACATGATTATTTGACGATGTGCCGTTGGAAACGAGGATAATCCTTCTTAGGTGCAAATTTTTCTGGAATGTTTAGAAAGGTTACTTCCGTTGCCAGCCTGGTTACCAGACCTAACATGTTTAGATCTTTATTTGTGAAGGAGGTTAAAATCTAATGTTTTTCAAACTGGACCAGCTACATGAGAAGATTTAATTAACCGCAATTTTAGTGGATATCCACGATAACTCCAGAACGAAAACACATACGGACTTAAAATTTTCTATTTAAGCTGGTTTTCATTGGGCTTGGAGCTAATTAGATTTTGGGAGAAATCCAGCGGCGGCGAGGGGGGTTATTGGGGTCAGTTTTTGGTTTATATCAAATATTTCTAAAATAGCTGCATATTTCAAAGATATAAAAATACCTAGATGTAGGCCTTAAACATATTCATTAATTATGTTCTATGGAATTTTTTGATACGACCCATAATTTAGCGACAAAAAAATTCCTAATGTAGAAATTAAGTGTTAGTTCAAATTTTTTCAATATTTGAATAACGATTAATTTTATAAGAAAAAGTGTAGACATATTTTTTTAAGAAAATCTAATTTTACATTTTTCTTTATTAAGTTCCTTAATATAACGCAAGCTAAGTCTAAAAATTAATTAAATATGAATGAAAATGGTTAGACTGTATTATTGATATCTTATAGAAGCGGTCTATGAATCTATCTGACATGAATTTTTAAACGTCATTCCGACATAGATTATTGTTTTTGTTTTTACAATGTTGCCTGTTTTCGTTATGAACGTATAGAAAAGAGATTGCATAGTTACCCTAAACAAATTATAATTAAAATTATTTCATTTCTTTTAATTTTTTAGGTTAGAGTCTATATGTCTATTAACCTATACCTGACATGAAGTTTTAAACGTCTGTTTGACATAAATTATTGTTTTTGTTTTTACAATGTTGTTTATTTTCGTAATGAACTTATTATAAAAGTTGTATTTAGAATTTACATCAGTTCTATATACATAAAGACAAAATTTACCTCGATTGGGGCTTGAATCTCGATAGCGCAGTTGGTTAGCGCGGTACTCTAGCGAAGTACAGGTCGTAGGTTCGAATCCTACTCGAGGTAAACTTTTTATTTATGTATTTAATAAAATTAATAATAATTTTTAATTATTATAAAAGAGGTTACATAATTTTATTATCCTAAATAAAATATTATTACATTTATTTTATTTCTTTTAATTTCCATTTTGTAGGTTGGAAGGTTGTGTGGTGTTCCACACCAGATACTTGAAATTAGGGATTGTGGTCAAATACATAATTGGTGGTTACAATCAAGATTGATTTTGCTGTTGGATCGTAAGTTTTCATTGTCTCGTTGGAGGTAGTGTTAAGTGTTATGATCATAAACTAGAATTGGGTTGAACCAAGTTTGGTGTTGTGGTCAACTTCGATGTTGGGAGTTGTTCGCTATGTTAGGCATTAAGTTTAGGAACGAAGACCACCGCATCCAATGGGATAACATACAGATAGTGGCAAAGGACGAGAATACAACTCGTCGGAAACTCAAAGAAGCCACATTCATCGCACTAGCAGAAAATCCAATAAGCCAAGCTAGTGTAGAAATGAAACCCATATGGATTCCAATAATGCGCGAAGAGCTTAAGCGCAATACACCTGCGCAAGAGGTTACGGCGCAACATACGCAATAAACTTCTGCGCAACCACGAAAATAGTTTAATATATATATATATATATATATATATATATATATATATAAGTTCTAACAAATATATATTGGATTACTCAGTGGCTCAGCGGTAAAGGTGTCAGACTAGTAAGTGAAAGGTACCAAGTTCGAATCTGAGAGTAGTCAAGTGCTTGAGAAAAATTAGATATAACAAATGAATTCGACTCAAGTGCGAAAACAGTCCTTCTCAGGACTAAGCCTGATGACGGAAGCAGAGTCCGCTTCCGAAACGTCGCGCTCAAAAAGCATAAACTGTGGAAATAGGCCGATCAACTCCACTAATTAAGTTTAGGGTTATAGTTAACTTCTCCATTTGGGCAATGTTTGCGTTGTGATCCAAGGTCGCGCAAACATTCACCTGGCGTACACGGAGCATTATTTTGACGGGGTTTAAAAAACTAGGCTTCAGTCGTGAACCGAACCAAATAGAAGCGAATGATGCTTCGTACTCATTGATATACTATTCGGTATAACGTTCAGCCAACATGCGCTTATCTGTTCGCACCTTAACAATAGTTAAATGTTACTTTTTTTTTGAAGACTGCTGTATTGTGATGTTATTTTTTACACTCATAAATATAAGCATAAATTTTTAAACTATGTGGTTTACAAAATGAAGTAATGGGACTAAATTTTTAAAATCAATATATCACCTTTATTTCACAGACTTTCGTTCATTCCATTATTAATTACCAGTAATTGACAATGTGCTGGTAAGTACGTCACAGCAACATTCCCGTTGTTTGTGTATTGAAGTTAGGCACCTATTTTGACGAATTTCTGTTTACTGTAAAATTGTTAATATATTTTACCCAACAGAGAATACGACTCGAGTGTTAAACTATAGGAAATTGAATTTCCCAATTATTCTAGTATAAGTAAAGAGAAATTATGATTATTGCAGTCATTATTTCTATAAACAATCCATGTTCTCTACACATCCCAGAAGGTAGATTATTTAGAAAATTTGATCTAAATGTTCGTCAGTTTTGACGGGGTTAACAAAGGGAAGTTGTTGCTCTTTATGATGAAATTGCGTCACTTCAGCATCCAATTAAGTAGTTTTAATGAGGATAGTTTTCGGTTTGATATAGTCGTGTATAAACAAACGGTGATTGAATTGAAAGAGAGACATCAATTTAATAATATACCTCATTATTTGATTCTTTTGTTTAGATGATAAAGCAACAACAAAACGTTTGGGACGTATAAGAGAAAAGAGAACGGAGAGTATAGGCAATCGTTTCCTAGTTGACATCATATATTTATCGTGCGTTTTATAGCTGATGTATATGTGATTTATTTATTCGAATGAGATTGATTTTCTTTCAAGAATGTACATACAGGTACTTCCAAGTCAAGTATGCATTTGCTGCGCTTAACAGCACTTTATGGCTTTAATACAAATGCACTTTTTTCTTGTTTATTACTGGACGTTTTTGTTTCAACAACGTTAATAATCAGGAAAACCTGATATTGCGACCACCTACAATGCAACTTCATGAATAGGCAATGAAATTTTCATACGTAAATATTTTTAACTAAGCTTATTCAACCAATACTAATTGAAAAGTAATCATTTTATATGACAATTTCTTTCTTCTAATTCCTTTTTTTTTAAAAATTTTTGTAAATTAACATGTTCATTTTAATTAAGATTCAAAGACGAATCATTATTCGAATAACTGTAATTGGATACACAGGTAGATTCCAGAACGAGGCGTAGGCGAGCTACGTTAATTTTATTTTGCAAAAAAATGAATCTTATGCAATTGTAACGAATTTTTATATGTGGTAGTGTGGAACCAGGGCGCTGAATTTTTGTGGAATATGTTGTGCCAAACTAAGATAATTAACTTTCCGTGAATTCATTTTATAACCTTAGAAGATCGACAGTTAGTGCTAAAAAAAAATGGATTTTCATGAAAAATAGTTACAAATGGATGCGTTTTTTAGGAATTTTAATATTGATTTTATAATTAAATGTTATTGATCTAGCGCATACAAAGCAAACTGACCTATATTTCTTTAAATAGTTTGTGTTTCCTTCGGATAATAATTATCAAATTTTATTACAGAAAAGTTATCAATATGCTTGGATTAAATGAATAGAATTCTTTAAAGCAATATGCCTATTTCCACTTCGAAAAAGTTGTCTATAAACTTTGATCATGAAAAGTATATAACAATTTTTTTGTTGAAAATGGAAGATTAAATCTGACAACTTGTTTAAGAGAGAAGAACCTATTTTGGGTTATTAAGTTATATTAAACACAAAATGTTGGTAGTTTGGAATAATATTATTTAAAGTTGCACAATTAGGACAATAATGGTTATTTTGACAAACATCTTTTAATTTTATTCCATAATTTTAATGCATAAGCGAACACTAAGACGTCGAGCGAACAATTTTTGATATTATGAACATTTTGAAATTAGTGTTGTAGACGAGGACGAAGTTCATTATTTCTTTTGCAAGTAACGGTAACTACAAAAAATAATATACTGGACAATATTATAGCGTAACGTTGTCAACTTACTATTATAATAGGTCTTGCAATTATAAAAAGTTTATTGCAGCTTTTGTATGAAATTATTCTGGTTCAGCTTTTTCACTAGACACACCGAGCTAGTTGGATCTGTGGTAACACAGAGCATTCGGCAGGTAATGAATTCGATGCCCGTTGCCGTTACATACATGTATAGTGGCATGATCACGGCGTATACGCACATCACGTGCGCCTATTTAGGCGAAAGCTGGGGTAATATCTTCCCCCTCAGAACCCTAACTCCGTTTCATCCGATCTTATCCTGAGCGCACCCATCCTAAATCGCACCATGCATGTATACGTAATGTATACGTGTATGCCGGGAATCCATCGCTGTGGCTGAAAGAGCGTGGAAAGCTCGAACAGTCGGCCCTCTCCTTTAAGGGGGTGAAACACGTTGCATTCTTTTTCTTCCTTCACTAGACATGATTACTCTTTTAGTGGTGTTTTTGAGTTACGGACGCATGTTTGGTTTCATTTCAGATCTTAAGATTTTATCCTTTAGAGGACATGTTTACCAGAGCCCTTTTGTCTCTTAGAGTTTTACCCCTAGAGTGGGCACCTTGATGAAAATGGCTACCGCGTCCTTCAAAATGACTGTCAGGGGCTTCTTACGCTACTTGAGAGCTTTGCCCACAGGGACCCTCTTCTATAACCATCTCAAGTTCCCATTTTATCAGGTATCACTTTAGAGCTTGCCACTCATTGTCGCTTTTTCCATAACCATATACGACAGATTTTAGATTATGTAATGGATAGTTAATATTTGCATGGCGCTATACCTTAACGGAACTTCTTTTCAAATGAGGATACGAATTTTCGGCACGGGAGATCTCTTGAAAGGGAACACAGATGCTTATGTCTTGGGGGAGAGCTCTTGAGCTCTAGAGTACGGGGCTTTTGGTATCTTTTTCTGTCACCTATCTTTAACAAAAGGTCCATTTTGGGGTGAAGCTGTTTAACGTTAAGGTAAATTATCTCGAGATAATTAAGAAAACGTATTACAAGAATTCTAGGGAAGAAAAACTAATGAAATAAAAAAAAGTCGTAATCGTGTAAATAAGTCTTTGATGGTGACGAGTATAAATTCTTATAGAATCTTAAAAAGTCACTTTTTTGCCGGGTCGGATATGCTTTATTTTTTGATAGAGAAAAGGGTTGATACTGACATTAGCTGTAGCTTTTCGTCTTATTTTAGATTTTCTAAAATTTTGGCTGTTGTTGATAATCTTCTCAGGTAGCGCTGAAATGAATGCGTTGTTACTTTTAGTTTAGTTTAATATGGAAGCTAATGAAAATAATGATTATTGTTCAAATTGTGTACATTTTAAAACCATTAAATGAAAAAAAATTTCACTTCATAACTAATACACCTTCAATTGACCTATTCCTTAATTATAAGAATTCTGGCGCAATACAAATGGCATAATTTTTGTTTTGACGCAGTAGATTTGATTGATGTGGACCAGACATTTTTTGAGCGCCTGCTGGTAAAAATGCAATACCCGTTTTTGAAAAAGAATATGGTTTGATGAAGTAAAGTTTGACATGGAAGAAATCGCTAATATATGAGTTTCAGGTTCCCTGAAAATCTCCATACCATAGGACTAGCAGTAAAATTTAGCGTTCCCCAATATGACAAATGGAAGGGTACAGTATCATTTTTATCATGAGATAACCCAGAATTTAGTTTTCTCAATAATAAGAGGTATTATTAGACCAGTGAAATAGTTTCCGCTCGATGGTGCGTCTTCGCATTCTACCTATATCGTTTAATGTCGCTAACAAATGCAGATGTATTGGACCTCATAGGTTTGTGACGTCGCCATCTTTATTTCTGTGAAGGGTCGATAAAAACGTAAAACCTATTCTACACCAATTGCTTCTCGTCAAAAATTGCAACTTAAGGTACTTAAGAGAAGCCTATGAACAAATAAATGATGACCATTGGTCTCATTTGTTTCCGCTTCATATTATTTTTTGTTTGGCCACGTGAAAATCAATTTGTGGGTTTGACAAATGTGGACTTTCTTTGTTATTGTTTTTTGTAGTTTTACTTATGTCAATCGTGTATGATAGGTTTTCAGTAGCATTTTTGAGGGAGCGGTCTTTTGCTCTTTCTGTCGGGTTGACGGCTTCATGTTTCTTGATTTTTGTGTTGAAGTCTTTCGGGTTTATCGCAACGCCTCCTACAACGATTCTTTCTTACCTTTTCTCAGGTTGTCAACTCAAGGAGTTGTCATAAGTTTGAATAATTCTGCTTGCGCGCTTTGCAATATTTTTATCTTTCGTTTAATTTACGGGGAGTTGTTACTGCTGGTTTGATGGCCCCCTTGAATATGGCTAAATACGTTATTGAATGTCACTCTTTGGCTGCCCATGCGAAGGTGTTACTTTTTTGGCTTTTGGAACGTTTTTGTTACATGGTCCGGATGTTTAGGTGTTCTCCAGATATACGCTCCAATATTTTATGGTTTTCAGTATTTTTAGTGTTTTCTTCTCGCCATTCTGTGGTTTTTACTAGTACTTGACAGGTCCGTCTCTCTATGTGTCTTTTGTTTAGCCCTGAGATGATAATGATTTTATCGTCAGCGAAGACGATTTCTTTTTGCTTCTCTCTGAAGCTGCCATTGAAAAGCAGATTTGAAATGCACGGTTCTAGAATTGATCTCCGTGAACAGTCATTTGGGTCGAAAATATCCAATTTCTAAACAGGCGTTATACAAGCTTTTAAGCCTCGTTTTTATACATAATTTTTGGTGTTGATTTCGTCTGTTTCCTTTTTCAACCATAGGCTTCTTCGCTTATCTTTGCCTTTTCTCTGGTAGCACCAGTGTGTCGGTCCCTTCGTCACCTGGTAATAAGCGGCTTAAGAAGACAAGTGCGATTTCGTTCAACATGTTTGTTATTTGGCATCTTGGCTCGGGTAGTGTTTTCTGCTTTGTTATTTTGTATATTGCGCACCATAGTTCGTGGTTGGCTTGCTCTGTAACAAAATCGTTGAATTTTTGTTACCTTGTTCTCTTTACGTTGTCTATGTACATGTTTCTGTCTCGTTGGTAGTTGTCACTTAGCTGGTTTCGAGTTTCTGGCGGCACTTTCTCGCTAGTTCTTCTGGTCACCATCTGGCCCATATCTGTGCCCTTCTTCTCTCTGGGATGGCTTTAAGACCCTTAAGTTCTTTCGTTTCGTTGAGATCATTTGTTTTAGTGGCTATTCTCAGTATTTTTAATCGAGAATTTCCTCTCTATTTCGTATGTTTGTGTTCTTCACTCTTTAAGTTTATAGTTTACGTTGATCGTTTAACTTCTGGTTTTGGAGCTTGAGGATCATGTTGTTGCTTGATTGAGTAGATGGGTCGCAGTGGTTGATTGGGTACGTAGAGTCTGTGGCCGGCAAAGATTTGCTCCGCTTTCAGATCTCTTTCGTTCGTTTTGGTGCTGTGCTATATTGTGGAGTTTGTATCCATGCCTCTAACTGCCATCGTCTGTTGCATAATTTACGGTAATTCCCATTATGTCGGTGAAGTTTTCCGAGGTTTCAGAGAAATATACATTCATTAGTGTGATTGTTTGCTGTCTTGCCGTTTGTTAGTTACGACGTGTGTATTGTAGTGTTGCTCCATTTCGAGAACGTCTATATCGGTGATCATAATAATCACAGCCATCTTACGAGCAATTGAAACCCATTATTTTGTCGTTGTGGCAATAGGGTTCTTCCACGAGTAGGATGTCTTATTTTTTCCTTCTATATCATCTTTCTAATTTCATCAGTTGTTTCCCTTTTGTAGTTTCTTTGTTATTATCCATAACTGGCAGTGTGTCTACTTCCGTCGTACAGAATTTTGATGGGTGCCCAAAGGAGTGGTATTTTAAACGTCTTGTTACTAAGATGTAATCATTTTGCAACACTGCCCGTTTATACGTAATCTTCTTTTAGCCTATCTGTTACACCGGATTGCATTTCTGCTATCCTGTGTCATTGCTTTTTTGGCTCATCTTGAGTATGTATGATTCCTTGCTCTATTGTGTCATTGGCTTTTTCCTTCGAATGTGCTAGGTTTTGCTTGACCACTACTTTCAGTTTGTCTTTTTCTGTTGAGCTCTTTACATCATGAATTATAATTTTTTATCCCGTATTTTTTTGTTTTTCCGCTCTCCGATCTGCACTTTGAAGTCTTTCGTTATTTATTATTTTTTGGTTCATCTACTATCTCTACTAGAACGACTTGGTTGCGAGTGTATTTCACTCCTTTGATTTTGACACCGTTACTGGCGGGATTTGTTGCCGCATCTAATTCTTGGGTGCACTTCTGTGCTGCATTTATTCGCGGCTGTGACCAGGACTACGCTTTCGCGTTTCTACTCTTATTTCGTTGGATTTGGTAGGCGTTGTAACTATGCTTAACCATGTCTGTGTAGGTTGGTGTTTGGGCCTGGGTGCGAGTTGATTCGGTTTTCTTCTCCCTGAGTGTCATTTGCTTATTATTCCCCTCAATGTTCAGGATTTCTTTTGTAATCGTGTTTTGGGCGGTTGAAATTTTTTGTTTTACCCGCCGTAAGTGTGTCCTTGATTGGCTCGTTAGAGTCGGACTCGTTCGAAAGCTGGATACTTTGAGCGTTTCGCAGATTGTTACTACTTAAACGGGTAATTTTTGTGTTTTGCAATCAAATACACGTGGTTGTCTGTGGATTTTTCATGCATCATGAAGGTGTATCCTGAGACTGGTTGTCCTCTCGCGGCCTTATGGAAGCACACAACTTTTTAGCTGCCACGGCTTTGTATTACTTTTTATGTTTTTTTTAGAAAAAATGGTAAAACTAAAGAATTTCACTTTATTTTTATGATTTCACTGGGTTCACACTTGATGCAGCGCTTTTACAGTAGACAGACGACACTGAGCTGGTGCCCTGAGGAGTGCGGTATTTAAAGATGTAATTTTAAGTGTCTGTGTCTTATTAAAATATATCTTATTGAATAGCATTTTGAATCCACAATATTGAAAATATCTATGGAGCGATCTTGTCGGGAAAAAGGTCGTCATAATGTTGTGATGTGCTAAGATTAAATTATATGATTTTATGTTATTGGGCACCATTTTGTATCCGTCATATTGAAAATGTTTATTTATGGTGCATTTGGGATTTAAAATTACATTTTACTAAATCTTCGATGAACTGTTTGGCTTTTAGTGGCCGTCTAAGTTAAAAGTCCCAAAATGAAAAAAATCAAACTGATTTTTCTGATAATTGGAATATTTTTTATTCATACCATTTACTGAATGGCACTTACCGTATTTCCAAATCAAGGCCTACTGCCTCAGTCTCTAGCTCAACTTTTGTATGTTTCATAGTAATGTAGGAAATTTCTTTGTGTGCCACCGTCCGCACAATATCATTTTGCACCCCACGCAGCGGCCGAAAAATGCAATTTTGCGCCCGTTACCATGGACGTAAATAGATTCCTGTCGATTGCCATGGGCAGCGGACGCTAAATACCTTTCTGTCCGCTCAATTATTTGTAGCAGTGTGATAGAATGGCACTTTGTGCTGATTTCTCAGCAACTTTGTATACAAATAAATGTAGGTACATAACCTCAATCTTGCTTATTTACTAAACTCAAACAGTTAATAGTAAAAGAAAAAAACGGTAAGTACAATCACATAAATTAATACAAATGTATTTCATATTCTCTAATTGTAGCTATTAATTATTACAACAATTTTGTAATTTTTTGTTATTTTTAATATTGGGGCCTCTTGTGGATGCTTGTGTGTTAACTGAATTTTCCACAGACAACTTAGAAAGTTTCTGTAATACTGCATGAAGTGTATCCTGCAATTAGTGTAAAAGTTATATATTTGTTGAGTCTTGAATACATGATTCTGGACTCCTATCCCCCATGGCGTTTGAGATTTGACGTGGGAGTACCACTGTCGGACAGCAAGGTTGCTGATGTTTTAAAACAGTGTTCGGTATATTCATTTGAATTAGACAGCTTTAGAAATTCATTAGTTTTGCTAGGGACAGCTGCTATAGTACGAACACCAACAACTTGCCCGTGACATTTTCCATTTACATATTTGATTAACAATTATCACTGTCCATATTTGTTATTGTGAATATGCGTTCTACATTGGTTTTGTATTAGGAAGTTTCTCAGCTCATTTCTACGCATATCGCCTTGTATGCCAATTATTGATACAATCTAAAATAACATATATTGCATATAAACAACTATGAGGAACACATCATAGTAATTACCTTGTTAAGGAAATGTACCTCATCACTGGCGTTTAACAAAAATTCATTCACTTCTTCCCGGGATAATACCCTAGATTTTTTGCCATTGTATCCCATAGTTTTTATTTTCAGATACGGCACTAGTGTCCTTACCCTCGTTCAGTTTCAACGCGGCCTTTAACATTCCAGAGAGTAGGACTTTTAGAGCGCGACTTGAAATTTAAATAGGCCAGTACAATGTTCTTGCTAGTTTTCGTAATCTTTTTCGTGGTGCACCAGCTTTTCTAATTGCTATAGCATTTGTGATATTGGTTTTTCAACTTTTCCGAAATTTTAACTGCACGTGCTTCTGTTATTAGATTTTCTTATGGGATTGTATCGATTCACTATCGCTCATTTTGATAACGTACTTCGTACCGAATTCAACAAATTATACTTAATTGCAAAATCAATTTGATAATTAATGTTGTTTGATGTTCGACGTACCGCGTTGTTAGGTAAATTTTACTCTGTCCTACATAGTAGCATACTGAGAATTTTAGTACTGATTGTGCACTGGCCCACCAATTTTCCTTTCGGCTGTCAAAGTAGCATTTTGCGTCCTTGGTATACAAATAACTATTATTGAAAACTTGAACGCTATCCAATCAACAAAACTCTCATACACGTCAACCTTTTGCAAGCTATCGTTTAAGGATAGATTTTTCAATATCACACACAAAATGCAATTATTTATTATTTTTCTTGTATTTCGATTTTCGGAAAGTAAGAGTTTTCCTGACAACTGTCGGATTACTATTATTAGTTTTTGGTTCTCTTTCAGACCATAATCATTGCAATCCAAATCAAAGCGAATTTTGCTTGACGGACAGTTGCACACGTCATTCTAAGTTTTCTGGTATTCGAAAAGTTAACTAATTCCGATAAATTTGAATTTGCATATTAAACGTTTCTGTCTCCGTGATCTCTCTTAACGTTAGTCAGACCATAATTAGAATGCTGTAGGGGAAACTGGGGTAAGATGACGATGTTAAGAAAAACGCCTAAATTGATATTGAAAAACTTCACTTAAAGGAACGAGAATCAAACTGTAAATCAACAAACATCTTTGCTACATTATATAGGTAACAAATATAACAAAAACTAAATCACTGTTTTTAAAAAAATAAAAACTTAAAACAAGACATTTTAGTCGTCTTACCCCTTACATCGGGTAAGATGATGAACGCGTTGGGGTAAGATGACTTGAATGCAAAAATTGCATTGAAAACTACCATCTTCAAAAGATGAACAGTCCTCGTGCCACCACGATGAGCAAGATGAACATTGGATCCAATGTTCAATTAGGGGATCTGTATATAATTCATTACAACCTGGACACATGTAGTGACTTTCGTTTAGTGTCTTCTGCTTATTAGAATTAAGGCCACTTGGACCGGATTCATCATGGTCACGTGTGGGCAGGAATCGTTTTTGTCTTTTGTCTACTGCTTGCCATGCTTGCTCCACTGTTTTGTTCTTTAATTTATCTTCTTTCCCTTTTGTATTCTTCTTTTCCATCTTTTTTTCTTTTCTCCTTTCCGATTTTTTATTTTCTTTTACTTCCGAAGCTTCTTTTACAGGCGCACTGCTAATAACAGACAGACATTTTCTTGCGAGTTGTGGATATCCTTTCTGCTACTGGTATTGACCTAATTTGTTTTAAAGCTGTTTGGCTCTCTTGAAATAAATTTCTCTTGCTGGTTTCTAATTTATCTGCAGTTAACTGCGCTTACCTTTGAAAACTAAATTAGGCATGTATTGGGTTGATGTCTGGTTCATTTTTACTTTTTTTGCAAGCATAATCAACGGAAGGGCATCATCAGAATCTAACTGCAAGTCAATGGTTCTAGGCGAGGTAATTGAATTCCTGTTTCCATGTGAAGTTGCCGTGAGTGTCTTCTTCTGGATTATCTTTTTCTGTAGTCTTTGCTGCGGCGAAATCGTTCTCATAAAAAAATGAGTGGATTAAATGGTTCGATACAACATGCTTTAAACCCTTTTACGACATTGCTTACTGTTGCAGCTTTGCAGTAAGCTTCAACAAACAACGGACGCGAGAATTCTATCAGAAATTATTGCTCCAGGATTGTCCACTAGAAACGCATCACACGCTTGATTGTAGTAGGTTTTCAGGGGACCGAAAAAAGAAACATCAAGTGGCTGTAACCTGTGTGTTGAATGAGGTGGAAATCCCACTAGAACTATTTCATGTTCTCTACAGAAATTATTTATCCCTGGAAGTGAAATGTATGAGCTTTGGTTGTCAACTAATAACAAAACTGGGTCATCAACGGAAGGCTTTGCGTATCTAACAAAATGTCTTAAATATGCCAGGAAACTTTCAGCTGTAATCCATCCGGAACTTTGTGCCGTTGCTCGCGATCCAGGTGGGCATCGATTTAACAGTTCAGGTTTCATTCATTGACGAGCGAACACAAAATATGGTGGCACATACGAGCCTACTGCATTCATGGCACATACTAAGATTTTACTCGACGTTGTCCTTTCGATGATAAGATTTTTGGTAGTTTTGTTGGAACTGTGGAAAGACCGGACTCGTCAACATTATAGATGTGATCTAAGAGTAGAAAAAAATGTTCAACTGAGACTTTGTTGAATCCTCTAAGGCGAGCAATAGATGTAGCTTCTGGATTTCTCAGGCTAAGATGGTTGGGCGATTTAAACCCCTCAAACCAATCAATTCCTGCAATTTTGGTTTCGCGATTAAATCTATGTTCTATTTTGTTTTCATCAGCAAACTGAAAAGCTAATTTACGCACTGAATTGAAGTCCAAGGCCGCGGCTATTGCATTCTTCGACATATGGAACAAATTCTGCTGTCTGCTGTGGTGTGAAAGTATTTTTAAATCGACCTGCATGTTGTGGAAGTTGTTCCCCCATTAGTTGCTTTCTTCGATATCGCCTCTGTGTTGCGTCAGGAATTTTAAATCTGCCGCTGCATTACAAGCTAAGGTACCTTGTTCCACAGCTTGTAGCGCCAATCTGAGGGAGTAGTCGTCCCATTCTCTCCGGTTTGTAATTTCTTGGCATTCAGTAAAAAATAAAAATTATCGTTATTTATTTTTTACGTTAAAAAATGCGACAAAATACTTATGGGGTAAGATGACGTATTTTTTGTAAATACAAACAAACAGATTTCAAGACAACCAAGCATGGGTGGTTTACTCTTGGTAACAGGATATTATTCGTAAAAATATTTGAATTCGTACTTACTTTTTAACACGTACAACTACTAATTCACTAACCCAAATATTATAGCCGCCGTTGCGAAAATCTATTCGTCCACTTGGGCCAAGGCCAACTACAAACTGCAGCGACAAATGGCCACCTTTTCTTAATACCTTATCCGACATCTTAGATATTGCCAAATGTACAAATCAAAATAATAATTTTTAATGTTAAATTTCGCTGATAGTCATCTTACCCCATTCGTCATCATACCCCAAGTTCCCCTAGTAGTTTTATACGACTTCCACGTGTGATTTGCTAAACAATTCAAGTGCGGAAACATTCCCATTTAGTTAAATGTGTTATGAATGGGAATGAAAACTCAACATAAATGTAAATCGCATTTTAAGAAATAAAATGTCCACATTATTCTCAAGTTAATATCGATTTACCCATCTTGCCTACGAAACTTTTTTAAAATATTGTTTTAATTTTCCAGTCTGGTAAACAAATCGAGTTTTATACATGTGGAAAGTGAATAAAGCAATTTTCAACAAAATGAAAATCACAACCTATAGAAAATGTATATTAACATTTATTTAAATTACAGATGTACCCATATACAAGTTGTTTAGAAGTAATAATTTCTTGATTTTCTGAATTTTATAATTAAATTAATTAGGGTGAAGTAATAATAATAACGTCGAGAATTATGCAATTATTGATTAGACCAAGGGTGTGGGTGTCAGCTACAGAATCATTCTTCTCTGAAATAAATACTCGAAGCTCAGGATTTGTATCGTAGAATATTAATTATAACTTGAGACTGATGTAATATTACATTCCGACAATGCTATCCAAATGTTAAATTACATTTGGAATTGAATCAATGGCGTACGTTATCAAGTGTATTAGATGCAATTTTGAAATGATATTCTAGTTAAAATTAACTTTTAATTGACAAGCTATGATTTTAGAATTTGCATCACGCAAATAATGCACACGTCGGCACGTGTTAAAATGTTACAAACTACCGCATGTTAGTTTTCACAGCTGTTAACAAAAACGGGATTAAAAACAGATCAATTATCATTATTGCATTCGTCAAACAATGCGGTGTCGCATACAATCCCGTTTTAGAATATAAACACACGGTTCAGTGGTGTTTAGTCCTCTTTGTGTTTAATGTATTACGTGCTATCTGCGTTACGCAGACATGCAATTGTTATTCAATTGCCATTTTTTCTTAATACAGTGGCGTACGTCTTCGTAGGGTAGCTATAACAAAAGCAAATTTTTAACATTTATTTTATTTAAAAAGACTATATGTAACTACTCGAATAAATAAATTTTTTATTAGTACAATTTATCCACATCAAGGAAGCTCATCACGTCTGAAAATTAACGACGTCCCATAAATTTTCGAAGTCCAACCCTGCGCTCCGTAGAAGCCCCTATTTAATAATGCACTCAGTGGGTTTACATTCATGCATGTTGTATCAGTACGCAGATAGATGTATATATTATACATGGATGATGTAAACACGGTGCTTCTCTACGCGGGTCACCACCACCACAGTGAAGAGCCCTTGGCGTGAACGCACTCCAAACTCATAAGCAAAATACCGTCACAAGAATATACGCCATGCACTTATAATGTAAAGAATAAAATATAAAATAGCTTCTACCTATGCACGAAGCTAATTTGCTTTTAAAGTAGGAATTTTAAAACGCAAGAATAATTAAAATAAACTTTTATGTTGTACGGGGGGCTTTAGCATTTTAGAAAGTTGATGGTTTTACATAAATTACGTTTAAATGTCTCAACCCTTTTTAATATCTGGTTTTATTCCTATTTGTGTTTACATGTTATTCGTTAAGTATGCTAATCCTTTATGCAACATTTTAGTTTTATTAACTTAAAGTACACAATGTGTTTCTTTGTAACTCTATTTATTAATTGTTCTAGGTTATTCTTACAGTATCAGAGCATTTCACAAAATCACCACCTTTTGTTGTGTCTTACTCGACGTTCAACACACAATAATAAAATCCAATTACTGCCCTTTCAGTTCACTTTCTGAAAAAGCTCAGATACTTGGTCGGGTAACGTGCATAAATACTGACCTATGCGTTGTTAATGTTAATCTTGCAGATTACGTAGCTTTTTGAGACTAGATACTATTACTGTTAGAGACTAAAATAATTGTATTATATTCCAATTTATTTGCCTCGTTAGAATACTACTGAACGTGTGATATACACTGTTCCAACAAATTTCCGGATCTCGGTCATCCATGAAAAAATGATAGTTTTACTAATGTAAAAGTAACTTTTTATACCGTGTGTTTCAAAAATAATATCGGAATTTTAAGATTTTGCAGAATTTATTCCATTTGACTTGTAATGATGCAAATAGTTTTCATTGTACACATGCGTATGAACTGTTTGACTTATCTTCCACTTAAAAGCTCTAGTAGTAAAGGTATCGACTCTGGAACAGAAAGTACTTTGAATTTTGCACTTTGTTACAAGTGAAGCTGTAGTTATAGTACGAGTTGTTTGGAAAGTAATTTCGTTTTTTTTTTGTGAAAATGAAAGACAATTTTCGTATAATGAATAAATATTTTATTAAATTATATATTGGCCGTTCTGGTCCAATAGCTTTTACCATCTTTCTGGCAGTAGCATGATTCCACGCTTAAAACATGTTTGCTCTTTGCTGGCAAAAAACTGATCTAGGTGATTTTTGACTTCCTCATTTGAAGTAACGGTTTTTCCGTCTAAAAAATTTTGCAGTGACCGGAACAAATAGTAATCCAAAGGTGCCAGATCTGGAGAATATGGTGGATGTGGCGGTGTATCCCATTCAAGCTGTAAAAGCTTTTGGCAAGTTACCAAACTTGTATGAGGTTCTCATTATCTTGGTGGAACACTACACCTTTTCTGTTGATTAATTCTGGTCTTTTGAGTTGAAGTGCATCATTCAGTCCGTCAGCTGATGACAGTAGACTTCCGAATTAATTGTTGTTTTATCCGGTAACAGCTAAAAAAACGATTCCTTTGAAATCCCACTAACAGACAGCATCACCTTTTTGTGATGGATATTGGCTTTCGAAATGTTTTGAACCGGTTCATCTTTTTTCCTCCATGATCTCTGGCGTCTGACATTGTTATATAAAACCCATTTTCGTCCCCAGTAATGTTGCGCTTCAAAAATTGATTATTTTCGTGACGTTTGAGAAGCGAATCACAGACGTCAACGCAACGACACAAATATCTCTCCGTGAGAACATGGGGAACCCATATATCGAGCTTCGAGGTTAAATCTAGGCCTTTCATGTGGTCATAAACAGTTGAATTTCATACCTCTTACCGATCTCGCGTGTTGTTATTCGCCGGTTTGCATCAACTAATGCCTTTATTGCGTCTTCATCAGCTTTAACCGGCCTTCCTGAACGTGGTGCATGTTCGACATCAAAATTGCCGGGTCGAAATTTTGCAAACCAGTTCTGCCGCTGGCGTACTATCAATACATCTTCTCCATGCACATCGGTTAATTTATTTCTCGCTTGAGCAGCCTTTTTACCTTTTCTGTAGTAAAAAAGTTGCGGTATGCGGCTTAAGTGTGAAGTTGGGTGCGAAACAATACAATTAAATCCTCTGTCGGGAAAAAAAACGAAATTACTTTCCGAACAACCTTATTACAATCCGTATTAGGTTCCATTGTAACGCTCCAAGTGACGCGACGACGCTTTGAGAAGTTTGCGAAATGAAATACAGATGGCAGCATCAGTTTGCATAAATGCTATAGTAGACACTAATGTCGAACGTGGTATGTTTTTGTCAAGTATTACCAATCCCATGCCCCTTTTTGCAAATTGCATAAAATTGAAATGCTGGCTTTATCAAATATTTTGCGAGAAAAAGGTTAGAAGGTAACGGATATGCACGATACTTTAGGAGCCTCTGCTCCTTCACTTACAACTATACATAAGTCGGTGACGTAATTGAAACATGGTCGTGAGACCCTACTATATAACCTGCGCAGTGGACCACCAAAATCTGCCACAACGCCTGAAATCGTCGAAAAAACCCTCGATATGGTTATGCAATATCGTCGATTAAAGGTCTCCGAAATTGGTAAGGATACAGGTATCTTCGACAAAAGAACATTTAATATTGGAATTTGGGATGACAAATCTTTCGGCAAGATGTATGGATCAAAACTTTCACACAATGAGAATTTGCCCAGACAATCTAGACCATTTTGACTCAAAACCAATTTTGTCAGATGATTTGTTACAACAAATGAAACTTGGGTCCACTATTGAAGCACCAACCAAAACCATAGGAACAGGAGTTCTCCGACATCAAAGAAGGCGATAGCCAAAAATAAACTGGCTTGCGTAAGAGGAAGATCATTTTCTATCAGGACACTGCGTGTACGCGTACAAATATGGTAGCAATAGGAAAATCGAATGAGCTCAAGTACGATCTGTTGCAACATCGAATTTATTCGCCTGATTAGGCCCCTTTTGACTTTGAGCTAAAAATTTTATGTAAAAAAAAAATTCATTGGAAGATGCTGTACAAGTATAGGTAATAGAAGAAGTTTTATTTAAGAAAAGAGTAATTTATTTTAGTTTAACTTACATTTCATTATATAAATATTAAGCGTCTACATTATAAAGCTCTATTCCGATCACATCAGACGCAAGAGCACTTCGAAAGTAAGAGAGCGACACATCATCAACTTTTGCTTATATACTACCTTAAACTATTACAACAGTTATTCCTTTCTCTGGCAAACGTTTGACTTCACATTTACCAGAGATGTTCACAAAGTTTCCTCATCCTAACACTCCTGCACTACAAAGAAGTAAAAATAATTCTTGACTACTATTTTGGAGGACATCGTATTTTCGTGATGGGAAAATGACTTCGGAACATGATTCATTTTTCCTTTAACTTCGCAAAATTTTCATAGCTCCGTATAACATCCGTAGACGGTATCAGTTTGCAGACACTGGATGTCTTTGCAAAAGGAAATTGACGGGACGACCAGCAGTGTCTGAAAGACATGTTGAACAAGTGAGAGATGCTTTCATGCGTAGCCCTGAGAATTCTGTTGGGAAAGCTAGCCGTGAATTAGCAATTCCATTGGCGTTTGTGAGGAGAGTTTAAGGAAACGATTACATCTACGTTCTTTTTTTTACCGTCGTTGCAAGCTTTAAAGGCTACAGACGACGGTATAGTGCTCCTTTCGCAAACGAAATTATGTTGCACTTATAATGTACTGATAATCTGGTGGCCAGAAAATCTTCTCAAAGTCGTTCAATTGCAACAGTACTCCCTAAAATTGAATCCCTTTTGTACCATACCCCAACCGAAAGTTTATGGGCAAACAAGTATAACTGTTACTTCTTATCTGAGTGTGCTGCAACAATGGCTCTTTCCTCAATGAATACGCGAATAGTTAAACCACTGGATTTTGGCGTTAGCGTCCGGATAACAAGGCTTGTTTCGCATACCCAGCATGTTCACCTGATCTGACGTCATGCGATTTTATCCTTGGGGGTTTATAAAGGATGGTCAATTTGTGCCTTCGCCACCAGCTGACCTACGCGATTTAAGAAAGATGGTTGAAGCAGTTGTTCCATCAATTACTCCAGTCACACTAACCAAGTTATGAAAAGAACTTGCCAGTCTACAGAATATGTGCCGTTTGTACAATGATGTTTACGTTGAACAATTCTAGAAAAAAACCGTTTTAGTTATTGTATCATTCGGTGTAAATCAAAAGGAATACAAAGCCTTAAAATCCCGATATTCTTTTTGAAACACATGGTATTGTGATTCATCTTTTGGAAGATTTTCCACATTATACACACTTTTAATTTATGCTTCCTGTTTACTAGTTATAAAGACCAAAGGCGCTGTTGGAGAGAGATTATTTTACTTCCTTTGTTTGGAACTATCTACAGACATGAAAACTTTTTAAACATACAATTGCAAAGTTGATCAACTTGACAGAAAGAGTTGGTATTGATTACAAAGTTTTTTGTGGTTATATATACTGAAGATGTTTTTGGACACGCCGTTATATTTTAGGCTATTTTGGCTACCAACATGTCAACTATAATATTAATACTAATACTAATACTCTAATATTCATATGACATCTGTTAGCAAATGTTCATGTATGAAAAACCAGCGGTTCCACATTAGAAATTTTAACGCTTTGCCGGCTTAGGTCTGAAACACTAGGTTTTTGTAGGATTTTGAGAATTTGAAAGTTAGTATTGCCGGATGGATGTACATTATTTATAATCATTATTATCGTGTCGTGATCAGTGATAATTATTACTGAGAGGTCCGGAATTAATAATCATCATGAACTAGGTTGTGTGTTATCCTGTCCAAATGGCATTTTAATCTTCAAAATTTAATTTTAACATGGTATCACTTTTTTATATTAAATATTCAATAATTACTTGAAATGCAGCAGTCGATGGTTTTATAACATACGTGGCACGAGTAGCCATGATGTACACCGCTTGGCGGTGATAGGTGTTTTGATTTGTAAAGTGTGACGGTAATGCTGTCAACTGACAAATTAGTTTGTTGAAATATGGAACACTAGATCGGTGGCAGGTCGCTGTAACATTCAAAATATACCCTCGTACCACACAGATAAAATTAATAACACCGTACACATTTTCAACGGCTGAACTATCATCAGGGGTAGACCGCTTGTCGACCGCTGATCATGATACTTTATATTAGTTGGTCTATTTATGTAATGATTAATTCTAATATTATTGAAAATAATGTAAGTATGCATTTGTATAAATTTATTTTTTATTTTCATCAACAGAAATATGCTCTAAATAAATACAATCTACTACAATAATCCAATTGCATTAAACTACCAATTACAGGATCGATTCCTGTGTATTACCAAATCAAATCATACACTTTGTTAATTATGTTATCCCCATCGCCATCAACAGCCTTTTCACTCTTCCGTCGCAGTGTTTTGATGAATATGCTCTCTCCTTATGTATATCCTCGTAGAATAATTTGATATCAGTGCTGATAACTTGATTTATAGTATTTCGTACTCACATTGGGGGATATTGAAAAATAAAATGTGTAACTGCGCTGATAGTCATTGGAACTAACTGTTAAAATCATGTAGACCAGGTTTGCCTCTGACTGCATTACAAGTGTCAGTTCATTTGACATTTCTAGTGTCAGTTCAATTTGAAATTTTTGACCAATCACAATAACTTTCCCTTAGGCGGGAAAGTTATATGAATGCTTTAATAATAGCGCGTTCTTCTTAATAAATGTAGTAAACACATGAATTTTTCTACGAAATGTAGTTTTTGAGTCAAATCTCACAATTTGTTGTAAATTAAGTACTTTCAAATAATTTTTGTTCTGTTGCTTATATGGCTCGCTCCGATGTAGTGTGCATCACGTACGTATTTTTTGTTCATGCGCTGTTTTGGACGCGCCCGTATGTCTGGCTCTGTAGTCTTTAAGAAAAAACATAAAAATGGTAGTAAGTGGCGATAAATAATACAAACAGGCAACAATGAAGGTGTGGTGTATTATTAGGCGATTTCCTAACCCAGGACTCGTTAATTAAATTCTTATCCAGTTTTTAACGTTAAGCGAATGGTAAATGCGTACTATAGTACAATACCATAATTAAGGAATGCAATTTTCAATACCGCTATATCTCGCTAATCATTAGCTGGCATGTGCGCTTTGTCTATTGCTTAATCGTTAACCGCAATTGAAGCTGTTTGATTTTTATATTTATTATATTTGTGAAACTGAATTAATCTCTCTTTGTGCTCTGTGAAAATAAAGTAGTTTAGCTTTATTTTCTAACTGCTGCATTTGCAGACTTTTACGATTTACATTTGTATGCATTTTAAAACCGTTGGGTTTTTCTTGATGGTTATATTCCTACCAGTATTAATAAGAAGCAACCATCCTCATAAATTGTAAATTAAAGTTTATTCTTATTGTTTGTCTTACAGTTGAATGATGTAATACCGACCTCATCCCTCATACAATTTAATAACGCAACATAGAGACAAAAACGCCATACTTCCTGGGTTTTGGATATTGATTGTAGAGATGGAGTTTAACTAGGAATTGATTGAAGCAAGTGAAGCGTTTTTTGAAAATACTTTTCGGACCAACCATTAACAGAATAGGCACTATTTTACCATGAAAAATCAGAATGCGAGAAGTTCAAAATTAAAATTACTTGTGATTAACAACACAACACCACAGAATTATTCTTCTATGAGCGCATTTAACTGGTAAGACCTATCTAACTTTTTAATAGAAGAAATTCCCAATTTGTTAGAAGGTGAAATCCACGGTGGTTTTTCATAAGTAATCTAATGTGAAGACTTGTTTTCGCGAAGAAATTGGTTGCGTCGTTCTTTTTTTGACTGTTATGTACTTACATATGAACGTAAATAACCAGAAATGTATTTTTACTAAAATTTTAATGTCATACAGTGGGTTCCTATTCCAACTGCATTATATCAATACATGAATCTGAATCCATATCACGATCTGAATCGGGTTTTCCTAGTGCTATAATAACAGGTAGGATATTTTCAATCAAAAAATTTCCCACATGTTTCTCCCAATCATTTGAAATAATCTTTTAAGTGTGCGAACAAAAATTTTACCACATTGTAGGAGAATATTTGAATAAAACATCAAACCATAATTTCTGAGCCATGTGTTTCGATGTAGATTCAAAACTTATTTGCTTATTGTAATAATTTTTACAAAAACCCCATGCCATTTCATTCGGGTTATATCAACAAGCAGGCAATCGTAAGTTGCATACCTATAATTAATCAAAATATTATCAACTACATAATGTTTCCCTCTGGACCTAAACGGTTGAATTTCGTTCCACAGTTGTTTTTTTTTGTAATTTTGCCTTCAATTTCGACCCTGTGCGTAAACAACCACTTCTGCAGCTGATATTTCGTACTATAAAATGAGGGTGGCTTGTCTAACTGCACTGAATGATATGGTGCGTTATCAATAACCACCACACAATTTCCGGGTAATTTGGTCAACGCAGGAATCAGCTGTTTAATTGCTTAATTTTGAAACGGGCCCTTATTCATAGTTTTATGATAATCCCAATCCTCGTTTCCTGAATCGAATAAATGTCGTAGTTTTCCAAAAACCCTAAATTACACCGCGCGTGTAAAATTGCATACATTTTCCTTGACTTTTAATTTTGGATGGATTATTTTTGATGTCAGAATCGTCCACCTAGTGATGGGTGATTTTAAAATTCTAAATAATGCCGTTCGGCCCTTGTCAAAATCGAAATCTGTTTTAATGTGATGATTTAATTGTTCAAAGTAAAATATTCATTTTTCGAATTGAACTGCCAAATTAGTAGATCTTTCCGAAAGGTGAAATCCCAAAGCTAGATTATTCGCGTTTACCACAATATGCCGACTTTAAATCACGAGGTCTTGTCATTAGGGTATGTTAATGTGCGCACGAAAAAGGGATTTAAGGTGTTACGTACTTGAAATATATCCGACACAGTTACGATAAGTTCCTATTAATCTTGCCCGTTGCACTATTATTATAGCATGTAAGGCTTGATCATCATAAGCGTTACTTAAATAGGCAACACCACATGGGCGTGGGCAGTAGAGTGCAAGGGGGTGCACCCTCCTACCATAACAAAATACGCAGAAAAAGATTAAGAAATAAATTTCTTAGTCACTGTTTGAATAAAAACTAAAGGTGTCTAGGTTGCCGTCTAAATTTGTTCATTACCTTGTCAATGAATTCAATGTGCTCCTCCACTCCTTTCGTGTGAACACTACACAGGCCGCTTAGCCTCCCGTCTCCCATCGTTGACCGATTCCACGTCGTAACGTACTAATTACACAATCAATGCTACATGTTATCGTTGGAATAAAATTGTGTAGAAAACCTTCGTAACGGTTCTGTATATCTTCTGCCATGACTAAACCTAAAGATTTGTCCAAATTGCTCATTCATTCTCGGTGGAGCTGTATAAGCGAAAATGCTTTTTTATGTGTTGAAGAAAATCCGTTTCTCAGAGAAGAAATGGTATCCGTCCAATAGTCAGAAAACACCCCTCTAAAAATAATCTTACCGGCGCAGCACAGCACGATTAATTTTGACAGGAAGGCGTCAATTTGACTGCTTGTCATTTTGACAAAAGGAAACACCACTACAGAAAAAAATATCATGGCCTGCTTTAAAGCAAAATAAGATGTAACATAGTTTCAAAACCAAAAAATAGCAATAGTGGGTGTATATTGCAATTGTACACCGTCTTATAGCAAGTGGAACAACTTTGTGTCGTTTTTCCTTATACACTGCTCAACATTTGAACTGGTACACCTACAAGAACATATGTAAATAACAATTTACTACTTTTTGAGCAACACCTTCTTGCTTAATTGATAGTATATGGTTCTGGGAAACACTTTTAGGGCGAAGAATTAAAAGAATAAAACTTAAATAACGAATTTCAAATCTTTTAATAGAAAAATAACAAAATCTTCATTTTAGTATTACAGAAAAGAAATGATAACCAAACATTTATGACCTCTTGACAACGTCTTGGCATGCTGGAAATAAAATCCCGAATGTAATGCTGAGGAATATTTGGCCATTCTTCCAAAACGGCAGTTCGGAGCTGATGGTGATTGTTTGGATTGACATTGGTAAATGGCAACCTACAGGTTGTAATACCTCATTAAGATATCTGACACTATTCATTGTAGCATTTCCAAGCATAACCAAACGATAATTTAACCACCTCCAGAAGCTTGATGGTAAGTCACGTGGTTTTCATTACAGCGCGTTTCTCCAAACTCTCACTCTTTCATCTGAGCTATGGTCTCGTCACCGAATAAACAACGACCCCCCATCTTCAACATTCCAATTTGCATGTTGGTGTGCGTACTCTAGCAAACCTATTTTGTGGGCTCTGGTCAACAATGGATATTTTTTGGAAGATCTGGACCTTACATTTACCGCATGGAGCCTACTTCTTACTGTTTGAGTGGATACTTGAGTACCTGTTGCATTCAATAACTGAATTTGGAATGTTCTTGCAGAAGAAAACCCATTCCTTCGACACTGAACCGTAAACGTAAACCGTAAAAATGTTGGACAGATCCAGTATGATTACAACACATTCGAACTCTTTTGATCACATTGTGGCTCACATTGAAATGGACAGCAACAGTTCTTAGCGATGCACCAGTCATAAGCATTCCCATAGCTTCGCTCCTCTCTTCAATACTTAAATGCCTTAAAGACATCTCTAAAATGCAGTCAACTACTCTGAATTAAAACTTACTCGAGAAATTTGCAAACATTCTCGTAAAACTTGATAAAAGTATAAGCGTCCGCGGGCTAAGTAACTGCAATAATGACAGATAATAACAACAAGCAACAATTGAATCGCAAATGTCATTCGATAGCTATTTGTTTGCATTCCTAAACACAGCCCTGATCATGTAGGATGTCATACCAAACGCCTAAGAAGAGTTGTTTACTTTTACTGCATGTTTATATAAGTGTGTCAGTTCAAATGTTGAGCATATTATTATAATGTGACATATTTTTCCTAACTCTTTTCTTTCAACTAAAAGCAATCCATAAAAAAATATTACAATTAATTGATTTTTTATATAAAACAACACTTATTTTTCCTATCTACAGTTTAGCTTTCTATCAATAATTTGTCTTTAAAAAGCTACTAACCTATAAAACTTTATGTACAACATTTATTTACGTTTTCTATTATTTATAAAGATATAGTGTTCATGGACATATGTAAATGTATCATTATTTATGTTTTATTGTGTTTTCCTCCTTGAATATTAGGTTTAACCCAATATTCCTAGGAAAATTGTTATACTTTATCGGTCACTATTCAAGTAAGTAAACATAAATTGACACATAAATACATATAGTTTTTTACTTTATACTTATTTCCATAATACTCATAAATTATAGCTGTGAAGTAGGTATGTATATACCTACAAATGGACGACAATAATAATTTTGACACAAAAACAATTCACTTTAGTTTTTGGGTGCTATGTTTAATGCTATTCGTCGAGCCATTATAATTTACGCGGTATTATTGTATATTGATATTTTTCTGTAATTTTGAAAAACGTTGATTTGTCTGTGGTGTAGAAAGAGTCAAATTCAAACGTTAACATTATTAAGTGTCTCACTATCACGTCTTTCTACTCATCTTGTTTCAGATTTGTGAAAATAAGTGCATACTTTTCATGTGAGGAATTTTTTAATTATGGCACTTATACAGGGTTACTCATTAGTGCGTCAATGTAAATTTGCGTCTAACTGTGTACAGTAGAAAAAAGTCTATACAAAAATTGCTATAATCTAAAAATATTTTCACATATACAGAGTATTCCATAACAGCGGTACATAACCTAACTTAACTTAACAACAACAACAACTAACTTAACAATTTAACAACAACTTAACGTTAACAACTTAACAACAACAACAACAACAACAACAACAACAACAACAACAACAACAACTTAAGCAACAACAACAACAGCAACAACAACAACAACAACTAACAACAACAACAACAACAACAACAACAACAAGCAACAACAACAACAACAACAACAACAACAACAACAACAACAACAACAACAACAACAACCAACAGCAACAACACAACTAACAACAACAACAACAACAACAACAACAACAACAACAACAACAACAACAACACAACAACAACAACCAACTAACTTTTTTGAGAAGTGGAAATGCTTTATGCACCCCTCGCCTCAGCATGGGGGAGTGTGAGACTCTCCTTCCGAGAGGGAAGGCCTACCCACTAAAACCACTCTTGTCCACCAGCTCATTTGCTGGCACTGGGCACCGCCGTTGGCATATCATCGCAGTGCCAGCTTGCTGTCCAGAGGACCGCTTCGCCTTACCGTTTCCTTATCTTTTGAGAATCATCATTTCCACTACACTGTTTTTCCTTTAACTTATGTCGCTTATCCGCGGAAGTTCCGCACCTTCATCTCTCGTGTTTTGTAGATACACTCACAAGCATTCGATATCTCTCTCCAATTATCCTCGTTGTCGCACATCTCGTTTACGATATTCTCTGTTGTTAATCGAGACTCTCCTTCCGAGAGGGAAGGCGTACCCACTAAAACCACTCCTGTCCACCAGCTCATTTGCTGGCACTGGGCACCGCCGTTGGCATATCATCGCAGTGCCAGCTTGCTGTCCAGAGGACCGCTTCGCCTTACCGTTTCCTTATCTTTTGAGAATCATCATTTCCACTACACTGTTTTTCCTTTAACTTATGTCGCTTATCCGCGGAAGTTCCGCGCCTCCATCTCTCGTGTTTTGTAGATACACTCACAAGCCTTCGATATCTCTCTCCAATTATCCTCGTTGTCGCACATCTCGTTTACGATATTCTCTGTTGTTAATCTCCTTTTTATTATCGCTTCCAGATCCCTCTTGTGCATTCGAAGAATGGATGTGGCTTGTCATCGTACATATCGCAGTCTTGGCACCTAGGGTGACTCCGTTTCTTAATCCTGAATAGGTAGCTACCCACTTGTCCGTGTCCTGTAAGGAATTGTGTTAAGAAGTAGTTCACTTCCCCATGGCGCCTATGGATCCAGGTTGGGATATCTAGTATGAGCGTCTTGGTCCAAGAATCTCTTCTCTCCCAATCCCTTTGCCATTCTTCTATGCATTGTTTTTCCCCCATTTCTGTGCTCGTGCGTTTATCAATATATGCATCGGTATAAGTCCTGCTACCACCATAACAATCTCATTCGCCACAGTCCTATATACGCTGCATATCCTGATTGCTAGTAATCGCTGTATACTATTTAGTTTAGCTCTGACTATCCCCCACCTCAGCGCCGGTGCCCATACCTTTGCCGCGTACGTCAAAATGGAGATCACCGCACTGACGAGGACCCTCCGTTTTGAGGCCTGCGCCCCTCCCATATTTGGCAAAATTCCGTTTAATGTGGAATAGCTTCTAAGGGCTTTCTCACATGCATACTTCGCGTGCGAAATAAAGGTCGTATTTTTGTCTATGATCACGCCCAGTACCTTAACCTCCGGATCTGACGCAATTTGTTCTCCCTGTATATTTAGTCTTACTCCGCTGATGCGTCTTCTGCCGATCATCAACGCGACCTTAGTTTTCTCCGGCACTAATGTTAGCTTCCTATCTTGCATCCACTTATTTATTTGTCGAACCGCACTTTCCGTCACTTGCACTGCGCTTTCTAGTGATCTAGTACGCACTATTATCGTAAGGTCGTCCGCGAACCCGATCACTGTTACCCCTTCGCGTTTAATAAGGTTCATTACGCTGTTGTACATTATATTCCATAATGTAGGCCCTAGCACGGATCCTTGGGATACTCCTGCACTTACCGCGATCTCTATGTTGTTCCCGTCTGGCTTCCTTGCCCGTGTGCTTGTTAGTGATAAGTAGCTATGTATAATTTGCACTAAGTATTTAGGAACTTCTAACTCAACTAATGCATTAATTATTGCCTCTCTTGACTGAATTGAAGGCATTCCTAACATCTAGTGACGTCACAATACATATTTCTCTCGTGCGCCACGTGCCTTGGTTGGCCTCTCTTATTTGTTCTATCTTTTCTAGTGCGTCCATCGTCGACTTCCCCTTCGTAAATCCGTATTGATTTTTGTTCAATTTATCTTTCACCTCTTTTACCAGTCGTGTCTTAAGTATTTTCTCCATTATTTTCCCCTAGAAGTTTAGTAGGCAGATGGGTCTAAAGTTCAGCGCCGTTTTTGGACTAACTTGCTGCCCTTCCATATTTCAGGATATACGCCTTCTTTTAATGCCGTGTTTATTATCTTAGTCTAGAGTTCTGGCCGAAGTTTTGCCACGATTTTCACAACTTGTGCCGGTATGTACTTAACTTAACTTAACTTAACTTAACTTAACTTAACTTAACTTAACTTAACTTAACTTAACTTAACATTCCCTTGTAGGGTGGGCAAAACAATCCCTGCCTCTTTTTTATTTTTCATTCCCAATCTTTCTCCATGCTTTCCTATCTCCGCAAGATTCATACATTGTCTCTGACATGACCTTTTATTTTTAAAACTTCTTATCTTTCTTGCCTTTATAATACATTCTACTACATTCAGCCAAGTTTTACGCGGCCTTCCAGGCACGGCGCCTTACCTCTAACCTCGCCCACACATGTAATATACTTTTTTACTTTATACTTATTTCCATAATACTCATAAATTATGACTGTGAAGTAGGTATGTATATACATATTTACTTTTGAACTTATTGTTCATACCCACGGCATTTATTTTTCTTTCGTTCTTTTTTTGACATAACCATGTCTCACTTCCATACAGTACTGATGGGACAAACACGCGATTATAGATTGCTCGTTGCATAGCTAGACTCATGCTGTCGTTGCTCATTATTGTCCACATACTTCCAATCACTTTCCTTCCAGCATTAACCCTTCGTCCAATCTCGCCCTCCATTGTACCACCTGCAGTAAACATTCTTCCCACATATACCAGCTTGCCCACTTGCTCCACAATCTCATCTTGCAGAGTAAATACTCTCTCCTTTCCACCACAATCTTAGTTTTGTTCACGTTTACCTTTGGGCCCATGCTCTTACAGACTGTATCAAACTTCCTCAGAGCAATTTGTATCTCATCCGCACTGTCACTTAATAAGACTGTGTCATCTGCATACACCAGAAGTCGTACATTTACGTCACCAACCATTACACTATTTGTATCGGTACATACTTGTCTAATACATTTATCCATGTATACATTGAACAACCACGGTGACATCATACAGCCTTGTCGCACTCCTTGCTCTATATTAAAGTATTCACTCACACCTCCTCTCACCCTAACACATGCCCGACTACCGTTGTATAGAGCCCTTATTCCGTTTATTAGACCTTTACTTACGCCATATTCATTTAATATTTCCTACAGCTTCTTCATGTTCACTCGTGTCGTATGCTTTCCTCAGATCTACAAACGCACAGTAACATCTTCCTTTTTACACTTAAACAATTTTCGTTCACCTGCTGGAGGGCAACCATCTGATCGACACATCCTCTCCCTGGCATGAAGCCACCCTGTACATCCTAAATCTTAGTTTCTCGTACTTTATCAATCAGGATTCTTCCAAATACTTATTCCTCTGTTGTTATTGCAATCACTCTTGTTCCCCTTACCCTTATGTAGTGGTACAATGATCGCGCTCTTCCAATCACTCGGCACTTTTCCACATATAAGGCATGCTTTGAATAATTCACACAATCTTTGTATAAGCTTTGCACCCCGATACTTTAGCATTTCACCAGTAATTTCATCTACACCTGCTCCCTTATCGTCCTACCGTTTTCTCTTCCTCATTTATCCCAATATCCTTCTCAGTTTCATTTACCATTCTTTCTACATTCTCCTTATTTAACCCTTCAAAAATATTCTTGCCAGCATTTCCCTCAAAATCTTTCTCCATTTTCTCTCCTTCCACAGCCATCACTTCCTCTTTACTTATTCTCACTGCCTCCTTCGCTTCTTTGTTTCTTAATCTGTACACCTCATACAATCGCTTTTTCTCAGTCTCATTTTTTGCAGCAATCATTGCATGTACGCATCTTTTTTCTTACATACTGCCTTTTTTACCGACTCATTTCACCAAGCAAAATTTTTTCTATCTACCTACAGTCGCTTTTCTACATATCCACAGTTTTTCAAGTTTATCTATACACTTTCAACGTCAGTGTCTTTTATTTGTTCGTTCCACACTGTTTCATTTACGTTCAACTCTTTACTCACAGCATCTACGTATTTCATTCTCGCACCACTATCCACTAGTTTGTCTACCCTAATTTCTGGATGTTCGCACTCGTTTGCTTTCCTTCTCCAGACCCACTTTTGCCCTAAACACACTCTCGATACAACCAAAATGTGGTCCGATCCACAACCCGATCCGCGCATTACTTTTGTGTTTTTCACCAGGTTTCTAAGCCGTTCATCATACTTCTAGATTCACCTCTTTGCCATGTATACATATGCATATTTGTATGTTTTAACCACGTATTGGATACAAACAGGCTTCTCTACACACAGATGTTCACCAGGCGTTCACCATTCTCATTGACTCTTTGGTCTCCGAACTTTTCTAGAACGCGTTCAGTATGTTCTCTCTGTACACCCACCTATCCGTTCTTATCCCTCACTATCATCAGTATTTCCTTTGGCTTACATATGTTCTCTACTTCATTCTAGAAGTTCTCACGCTCCTGGTCTCTTTTTCCATTCACCGGTGCATAACATGCAATAAGAAAAATTCTTCCAAACTCCAGTTTCATTTTAACCCACATTACCCGGGGAGATACCAATTCGTACTGTGTAACACATTTTTTCGCTTTTTACTTACGATCACCGGAACTCCTTTTGCGCCATGCACTTCAGTATCAACTCCTGACCATAGTGCTAGACTGCCATCCTCCTTCTCCACGCCATCCTTTCCTTTGGGCTTTGTCTCCAATACACACAGAATATCAGGGTGCCTTTCGTACATTACATTCACAATTTCAAATTCCTTACTATGCATACCTCGTCGCACAGTCGTCAGCAACGGGGCCTGTCTGTTTCGACCTTGACCGCCCCTTGTAGCCAGGTCGATCCGTGGCAATTGTATTGTTCTCTTGAGTAATACCATAGCGAGTAGACCGGTTACTTGCCAAATCGTGCCCCTATCTTTCTTATTTTAAAGGGAATGGTATAGTTTGTACTGCGGATTTCGTTTCTACTCTGAAAAACAACCACTTTGTATTTTTCGTCGTAGTTCAAAAATTTATTTTGAGGTTACTACCAAATCTATGAATCCGTAACTCCTCATGTAGTTTTTTTGCTTTAAATCTAAATAAATCTTACCCTGTATATTATTACATTATTCGCAAGACAATTGAAACACCTACATTTTTTGTAATAAGCAAATTTTATCTATCTGCAACGGTTTTCGAAATATTTACAATTTTAATATTTTTATTTTAATAATCAACGTGCACCTTGTATCACATTAGGTATATTGACCAGAAAACGATCATAACAGTTGCCATACTTAAATAAATGGTAAAATGTATTGACTTTTGTGTTACGTATGTAAGTGGGAATGTAATTTCCTTCACTTTTAATAGATAAAAATTATTACTATGAAAAAAGAAACTCTTAAAAAGCACGCTTTTATTTACGCGTAGAAAGTGCACTAAAAAGAAGAAAATTTTTTTTTCTTTGCACCAAATGTGATCAAAAATCTAAAATAGAAGCGTGGGGCGCTCATCATAATTCACCCGTCACATCTTTAGAATGCTGTGATTTTGACATTTGTTCACCATTTACATTATTAAATAAAACTGACAGTAGTTTTTGTGTTTGAAAAGTTCTGCTAAGTAAATTGTTTCTTTAAAATGGTTGTTAATGAAAACGAACGAATTCCTATACTAATGATGAGAGGGTATGGCGACAGAAAAAGATCTTATAGTGAAGTAGCCAACTTGTTCAACGATGCTTTCCCAACCCGTTCTCCTATCCACAAGGCGGTGGTACAAACAACTGCAAAACGCTTTGAGAACTCTGGAGGAGTAAAAGATAGATACCGATCAGGTAGACCAAAAACAGTTATAAATGACAACAAAACTTTAGATATAATGCAGAGTTTCGTTGAACATCCACATACATCCTCACGCAGGGTTGCACAATTGCATGATATAGGTCATTCTTCAGTCTTACGTGTATTACATAAGAATAAATTTCAACCATACAAAATTCACTTATTGCAAGAATTAAGTGAAAATGACTTCGACCGTAGATTAGAGTTTACTGAGGTAATGATGGATAAAATTGAAAATGGCGGATATTTCGTTAACAACATATGCTTTTTCCGATGAATCAACCTTTACACTGTGTGGGAATGTAAATCGACATAATTTAAGGTACTGGAGTGACGTAAATCCACACTGGATGCGTGAAAACGATACTCAAAGCCCACAAAAATTAAATGTATGGTCAGGTATAGTGGCTACTCTGTTAATTGGGCCGTTCTTTATCGAAGGAAATTTAACCTCAGATAAGTAAGGAATGCTACTTAGAAATGAAATTGTACCTACACCGAGAAACTTGTTTGGAGCCAATTTTAATCAGATATGGTTTCAGCAAGATGAAGCTCCAGCTCATCTTGGTGTAATTCGGCGTTATTGGAAATAGTTTGTAATAAAAAATTTATTGAGACAGTTGGTGTAACCAGACTTCTGTTTTATGTATATAAAACCTTCTGGACTACATAAAATCATGTGTTACGTATGGTTTTACTCGTATTGAAGAGGAGATTCCAATAATGACAACATATACAGGGCGATGTATTTAAAAAACCAAAGTGACTAATAATATCAGAGAAACGGCAAATCTGGCAACATTGCAAATGTCAAATCTGGAATCTCCGTATCCTAGAATAGGATTATCCAAAATTTTGTACAATTCGGACTAACAATTTACGAGATAATTGGTCATTTCCAGACTTTTGGTCCACTCTGTACGTGTTTCTGTACATTAGGTCAACTAGAGAAATCTGCAACATTCAGTTTGATAAGATGGAACTATTGTTAAGACAAACTCATTAATATGTTCGTTTACAACGTGAAGCTCTTGAGATGTATAGACATCCTAATAACTTCAATAGACAAGAAGAAAATATTTGTTTAAATAGGTTTTGGCACCTTAACTAGAAGTAAATGCTTTACCAATTATATGTTGTTACCACAGCACTATAATAAAACATATGTAATTAAAATTAAAAATCATATTAAGACTGTTTTCACTATAAAATAACAATTACACTTATTAACAAAAAACTATTTCTTTGTCATATTTGACTAGTTCTTTAGTTGGTATCTCAAGTTTCTATTTGTGAATGCTCTTATCAATTTCAAATTAAAGTTTTTCATAACTTTATATTTACATCATAATTTTATTACATACTGGTTAATTTGCTCTTTAATTATGATAGCTTTCATCCGTTGTTAAATCTGCTGTAAATTGTTATAGAAACTAATATGTATTACAAAAAACAAACAGAAAAATATTTTTGTGAATAAAATCAAATGTTTCATTGATATCTTACTCTAAAATATATACGCTCAAGTTTCTAGAAGAAGAATACATACATACAATAATACTGTTAATTTTAATAGTCCGGTATTCTAAAGTAATACCATTAAGAACCATGCTAAATAAAAAATTCGTGCTTTGTGCCCCAAATAAAGTTTTTTAACTTCGGTTAGTCGATATGTAAGCAGTTGGGGAGGCATGGTCTAAAACAATTTCTTTGTGGAACTCCTATTAAATTTTGGTTTAAATTTTGGGGTGGCACAACACAATTGGGATACGTTACACACTGGGAGCTACATCAGGGTAAACAACAACAAAATATAAATGATAATTTTCTTTTAGGCTAAGTTTGCTCAAATTTTGAGATTGAAAAATCCGTATATATTTCATTTAGTATGTGATAATTATTTACCTGCATAAGGTAAGTTTCACGTCTGGAGAACGTGGATGTAAAAGCCACTGGGAATAATCAAAATAAATGGGCCTGAAAAATTCCCGGTTATAAAAACGCGGGGTATCACAAAGAATATTTTGCGAATAATAGGACTATAGTAGCGTAACATTGATAAAGTAAACCCATCAGCTAACCCGTAACAGCTGAGAACCGGAGCATTTGAACAGGTGGAGGTAAAATTTAATTACTTACATTAGACTAGTTATTATAGGTGATGAAAGTCTTTTAACGAAGGTGCGCCATGAACTTTTCTTCAAGTGTGTTATAAAGAGCCATAAAGAGAACAAGGAAAGAAAGTGAATAAGTTACCGATGTAATGTCCCGCAGTCGATTTGAACTCTCGTAATTTTGATATTTTGCGGATAAAAAATTAATAAAGTGCTTTCACTCCAAATGATTCAGTCTCTATAGATGAAACGATGATACCCTTTAGAGGACGCTATGGGATAAAGATGTACACGCTTTGTACAGACAGAGGATCCACTTGGAATGCGTCCATATACATACATACACACACACACACACACACACAACAGATATATGTATATATATATATATATATATATATATATATATATATATATATATATTTCAATGACAAATATAGGAATGTTCTCAGACGATCAGCTGTTGATGATTGTTGAGAACTCTTCATTTTTTACAAAGTACTCCATAACAGGAGCTGACTAATATAGTGCCGTGTCCGTACTCAAGCCGACATGGCTAAAAATATTCTTCTAGCTATGATTACGGTATTGTTCACACTGGTCCGGCGCGTTACAGTGCTAGTGCAAACTGTGCTGTTGCAGTGACCGTACCGTGAAATTTAGATTACTTGCTGATGATATTTTTGCGTTTTCACGGCCGTTTTTTTTTTGTAGTTTAGTAATTTTTAATTTAAATATTTTTTGTTTATTTCGCGCTGAACATGAATGACGAAAAACTAATAGAGTTACTGCATTATACGACCTGGCACATCCTAAATATATGGACACAGAATTCAAAAATACAATCTGGAGTAAAATAGGAGATGAAATGAAAACAGCTGGTACATAAATTATTTTATTATTAACATTTATTTATTATTAAACCAAGGGAGTGGCCTAGCATCAGAAGTTCCATATGCAGCAATATCAACAGCAGTAAAGTTTCAATGAGCGTCTACAAGAGCTAACAAAATTATTGAGAATGTTGTTTTGTAACTAAAAAACAGTGATTCACTGTTTGAAGGAGCCTGAATCGTAACGTGTTTCCACAATAGCTTATATACGGTTAGGAAAATTCCACATTTCATAAAAATCATTAGCTATCTTTTTCCACATTTGCTCTCTCGGAGTCGGCATCAACTCGTTCTTCAAATTTTCATAAATTTTTGCACGTTTCGTGTACGATATTCTGAACTGTGCTGTTTTCCATGCGATGGCTAAACGAAATTGTCTTTAGTGCATCTCAATTTCCCAAATACCTGACTGTAATCAATTTCTGAGAAAAAGATTATAGTACAAGACATTTAGTGCTGTAAACTAAAAATAAAGCGGTTTTTCGAAAATCATCAAAAAAATAACCCAGTGAATATTTATTTGGAAATAATACACTATCGCGGACAAACTTTGTCCAAGGATTTTGCTAATTCGTTATAGAAAAGTTTTATTGTAAATAAACAATTTCTGTCAATGAAATAATAGAAAACACAACTAATTTTTTTGTTCCTCTTTCAGGGACATCGTGTAAAACTAGGTGGGCCAATATTAGATACAACTTTAGAAAATCTTTGAGAAAAATGAAAACTGTCAGTGGCCAAAAGGCAAAAAAAGTGAAGGCATACAAATTTTTCGAATAGTTAAGCTTTTTGAAACCATTTTTGAGGACAGGGACAATGTCTAATATTGACGTTGAAGTACGAAGCCAAACAGATGATATTGGTGAGGACGAAAACAGCCAAGACGTTTCGATGGAAGTTGATAATTTTGTGACTGTAGACGAAGAGTCACATGGTACTTTGTCTAATTTACAAAGTTCTACTGTGTGTGTCCTACACCGCGAAAAAACCAAGACAGTTAGTTCACAACGCCCATCTAGCCAAAACCGCTGCAGCTACTGTTATGGAGTACTTTGTATAAAATGAAAAGTTCTCACTTCCGACACTGCAGCATCCAGTTGAAGCTTTTTTTATCAGGAATAGTTGCAGCCTTAAAAAAATTGCCGCCACGATACTGGCATTATGCCAAATCAGATATTTAAGCCGTTCAGAGGTATGAATTCAAAATGCTTATGGACCAAGATCAAGATTGGGAGCAACATTTCGTTCCGTCTTCTACGTCAACATACTTTCAGCAACCTTCCCCTGTAGGAAGCTATCAATCCACCCCGACAAGATCTACCACCACACCAGAAAACTTCCATCAACCTATTGCTGATCAAAACCAACAGACAATGGATCCTAACTCGTTGCAGAATTATTTTCAAAGTTATTCTTCGTATAGTAAAGTTTTTAAACAAGCGACTAAAGATTTAATTATAAAAAAATGTTGGCATTATTTTTGGCTGACTGCTACTTTTCTTGATAGTTCGTCACTTACCTCAAACAAACAGCGAGTCGCTCTCTTGGCGTAATAGCCTCTCTCCAAAGTGTGTCTTACTTTTTCAGATGAACCTCTAATTTTGTTAACAGTAAGTTGAATGAATTTTCTGACATTCTAAAGTATTCATAGAACTTTGCTTCATCATCAATTAACTCCTTATACAGGGTTGCATACCCTCCCCCTTCTGTTGGCCTGTTTTTGCATTCCTGATGACCCACATTGGTTTTTTTTTACTAGGGCCTTCCTCTTCTTCATCAACAACCAAAGCAATCATCAACAGTTAATCGTCTGAGAACATTGCTATATTTGTCATTGAAATGCACTTGCAAACGACGGAACCAGCACTGTTGAATAGAAGTCACTGTAAAATCACGGTCGGTGAAATCACGTACCGGATACGTCACTGCGTGTATGAATCGATCTTTAGAAGACTCGGATTCAATGAAAAACGCTGCGAACAGAAAAAAACGTAGCGTTGCGCATGAAAACAAAAAACGAGTCGATGTGCAAATTGTTACAAGATTCTCGGGTAACACGACAAAACTGTTAAGTATTCAAACTTCTTCTTTTATCTTAAATGATTTTGTTACATATTTCGTTTTTTCTTATTCACTTTATTTTATTTTATTTTTTTATTTTTCGTTTTATATACTTTATGAATAAATAAGTAAACGTTTTTTATTAAATTTTAGTTTTATACAGTGTGTGTGTACTGCGTGGACGGAGGATTTGTCCTTAACTATTAGAGGTATCAAAACCAGTTTTCATGTGGAAATATATGATCATTGGTCCTATATTCTAAAAATGTTTAGGTATATACAGGGCGATTGACACAAATATGCCAACCCAAACCTATGTTTTTTTTAAATGGATTACTCTGTATATTTTTGCATTTTTGGATTCACTGTTACATTTAGAATAAAAGTATAGGAATTTGTATCTGTAGCACTAACCGTTCTGCAGATATCGTCACTTTAGTACCAAAATAGAGGTAACTTGGGAACCACGGTGCGAGCGTTATTACCACGATTTTGTAAATCTTTTTATACCACCGAGTATTAATAATAGTCTACTAACAAACAAACTTACAAACTTACGCGAAATGTAATTATTCTCAATTTTTTCAAATGCAACACCCTGTATATTTTTTCACATTTCGATTCCCCGTGAGAAGTAGATACTAATTGATAATAGGTTTCATAGCCATAAGACGGACCCTTCTTGAGATATTGAGGCTGACGCTTTATTTGAAAATATTGACATACAGAAGAGTAAATAAAAAAAAATCCAGAGCAAATAAGAAAATACGAATGGCAAATAAATTCTTTAACTGATAGGAAAACTTAATTAACAACTAAACAATAAAATAATTCTCTACATCTAAAAATAAGTTGAACAAGTAAACATAAACGAATAACACCATAAATTCAAATTAAATGTTCAAAATGCTGACCACGCCTAGCTAAACACTTTGCAATTCGCTCGGTCAACGAAAGATTCACTCGGAGCAGCATTAGAGGCGAAATGGATTGAAACGCAGCTCTAATTCTATGTTTCAGATCTTCGCTTGTGGTGGGAGGGTGTTGGTAAACTTTTTCTTTAACGTAGCCCCAACCGAAGAGATCAAGGGGAGTAAGATCCTGTGATCTGGCTGGCCAGTTTTGCACACCACCTCGTCCTATCCACCTCATCGGATAATTCCTATCGAGATATTGCCTAACGTTGATTCCATAGTGTGGAGGGGCGCCATCCAGTTGAAACCAGATCGTACGAATATTATCTACATCGATATTTTTCAAAAGCTCGGTTAAATCATTTTCCAAAAACGGTAAATATCTTTCTCCAGTAAAACTCTCATCAAAGAAAAAGGACCAACCACATTAAAATTGATTATACCACCCCACACATTAACTGACCATCGATGCTGGTGACCAACAACTCTTAAGATGTGTGGGTTAGTATCTGAATAGTCATGATAGTTATGTGTATTAATATTGCCATTATTGTGAAAAGTTGCCTCATCCGTAAATAGAATGTTATTAACAAAATTGGGTTCTTCATTGACTGTAGTAGTTACCCATTGGCAGAAAGATTTACGATTTTGAAAATCTATTTCACTTAAAGCTTGATGTTGCTCGATGTGATAAGGATGCAATTTGTTTTTTGTTAATAAAGCTGCAAAGTGTATTTCTATTTAGGTCTAGGTGTGTACTTAGCTCTCTGGTACTAATTTGCGGATTTTCTATAAGAGATGCCACAACTTAAAACTCAATTTCTTGATTTCTTCCAGAATTTATAAATCTCTCAGCTACATTCATAAACGATTCTTTCCGCGGCTGTCTTCTCTCTGGGTATCGTTCACAGTACAAACGGGTAGCCAGCAAAGCATTTCTTTGAGCTTCGTAAATAAACATCATATCGACCATTTCTTCTTAGCAAAAATTCATTTTATACAAAAATTGACAAAACGACAATCCAGAAACACACAAGCTAATGGAACAATATTTTAATGACTATACAAACGTCAAAACAATAGATGCAATTATTCCTCTTTATTACGAGCGGCTAGCCTACCTGATTTGTTTTGTTGAATTCTATTGTCGTAGTAAATTTGTATTTTAGAATATTTTTACGTAAAAGTGTCAATATCTCATGAAGGGTCCGTCTTATGGTCATGAAACCTATTATCAATTAGTATCTACTTTTCACGGGGAATCGAAATGTGAAAAAATTTACCTGGTGTTGCATTTGAAAAAATTGAGAAAAATGACATTTCGCGTAAGTTAATCATTCTGTATAGTTTTACACGTATTCGAAACATTTTCCAGTTTATTTGTTAGTAGATAATTATTAATAGTCGATGGTACAAGCAGATTTACAAAATCGTGGTTATGACGATCGCCTCGTGGTTCCAAAGTTAACTCTATTTTGGTACTGAAGTGACGATATCTGCAGAACGGTTAGTGATACAGATACAAATTTTATACTTTTATTCTAAATGTAACAGTGAATCCAAAAATGCAAAAATATGCAGGGTGTTCCATTAAAAAAAACAGGTTTGGGTTGGTATATTTTTGTCAATCACCCTGTATATACCTAAATATTTTTATAATGTAGGTCCAATGATCGTGTATTACCACACCAACATTGGTTTTGATATCTCTAATAGTTAAGGAGCAATCCTACATCCACGCAGTACACACTCACCCTGTATACGTTCCTTTTTAGAGAATAAATGAGAACTTTGTGGTACCTTGTTCTTATTTTTAATCCCTTTTCTCAGGCCAAAGCTCTGTTTGCCACTATGTTCGCACAGGCCAACAGAAGCTACATCCACTATGAAACCAATATAAGAGTGTGCGGTAAAATACTCCGGTGTTTCGACTAAACACCTAACCGGTGACACGCGGACTACACAAGAAGCACAGCGAGTGTATGGCTAAAAGATACAGGCGGCAGTCAAATATACTCTTCGTTGACATAATTGGTGTTATTTTATGTGCTTTTTATTATTTTATCTGCACCAACAAATGCGTTGTGATGACACATGTTTCCTTATTCATGAGATTTATGTTAAAAATCCTACCATGAGTAAGTTAATCATCCATGTATCATTGAGCTTAAAATAATGGTTGCAATTTACATTTAAGGCGCGCCATTAATTATTACCTTTAAAATAATTTAAAAAAAACAGCAAAATAACTTTGTCCTCGAATTACTCGTACACGATTTTTTCTTGCATATTGATGATAGAAATCTGAATACAATAATACCATATGCTACCTGAATATTGCGCCATGTTTAATATATAATTATGCAAAGTAATTGATCAAATCTAGGTTAAAATCTCAATTGGTCAATCAGGTAAACTAATTAATATTAATCAATTCAATAATAAATACAAACTGGAAGGATGTTTTCGCTCAATAATTGAGTATAATGTATATAAATTCTGTATTGATGTTAGGTACGCGTGAATAAATGTGCATTAAGCTAAATTATAAAATATGCATCATCGAACAGAGTGAAACTATACATCTTAATGTCAAATGCAGCAATACTGAATCTTTTAAACTTTAATGTGAAGTGTGCAGCAGCCGGATATGCGCATATGTTATGTAACGTGCTCCCCACATTAGATTTGCTTTCCATGAAATTTAGTTAGTTGTATCATTTTTTTTATTGTTATTTGACTTTCTAAAACCTCTCGTTACTGTTATAATAATTTTCCATTGAAATATATAAACTTAACTCGTCGCGTTTTTTTTTAAATTATGGAGCAGATTATGGCATTAAATATTTACCATCTCGGACATGACTGAAATGTAAAATGAAGTTTCTAATTACAGAAAATTTAATAATTGTACGTAGTTTGCAAGGCATTGAAGTGTCAATTAGATTAAAAAGGTCTGCTCATTTATCTAAAGGGAAACAAGACAAATCAAGTTTTATTCAAAAATGTTAACTTGTTCAAAAGTTTGGCACCCTCCAGCGTCCTACCGTCTTTAGTTATTTAGGTCATAACGCATTATTTAGTAGTCACTATGTATACTATATACTCACATTATTAACTTTTATAACGTGTGGGACCATTTTCTTGTACGTATTAACGTAGATTTACAGACATACAAGAATTTTGTAAAAGCGATTCAATCATAAATGTCATTCAGTTTTTTTAGTTCCAATCATTGCTAGTGTAGAATATGACAAAGGTAAGCAATGTTCACAATTTTATTTATTAAGTGATAAATAATGTGTAAGTAAAGGAAATATGTAATAAATAAATAAACTGCACGTAGACACTAAGCATTATTGGCGTTTATTAGTATATTGCCGCCATGTGCATAAATTAAAAGTTTACGCTTTGATCCAAACTTGCGGCATATCTCCGTAATCTTTTGAAAACAAAGGGATTATCATTATCAGAAGGAGTTCATTCCTTTAAACTTTTTTTTTACGGGTTGATTTAGTATAAAACCTTGACTAAGCAAAATATCTTGTTTTGCACTATTTAAGGAATGAGTACAATATAACCAAATTTACATAGTGATTTTATATATATATATATATATATATATATATATATATATATATATATATATATATATATATATATATATATATATATATATATGATTTGATTGGACCTGAACAGCCTAAATTAGGCCTATCGTGCTAAAGCACTCAGGAACACTTAGGAGGATGGATACAGGGATAATGAGTTGCCAATAGATGCCTATGAACAGATACCTTAAATTTTCTCATATCATAAGTGAGAGGAAAACAGGAACAAGGAGATCATTCCAGAGTTTAGAAGCCGTGTAGAAAAATGTGGATTGCGTCCGTTTGGTACGACAAGTGGAGATTTGTACTGCATACTGATGATGTGAATGAGCGAACCAGTGTTTCTGCAAAGATAGCCGAGATGGTATCAAAGAATATAATTCAGCAGACAATAGCCTTGTAATAACGATAATACAAAGAAAGAACTGAAACCATCCTTCTATGCTCAAGGGACTGTATGTGAGAAGTTAAGGACGGGTCATTTATAAGCCTAATCGCTCTCTTTGAATACGATCAACGATATCGAGAACGTATTGGGAGAACTAACCAGAGGTGAGAATTATATTCCAGATGAGGCCGAATTTGGGTCTTATACAGCAGAAGGAGTTGTCGAGAGGTAAAGTACTGCTTAGATCTGTACAAAAAGCTTATTTTACGAGCAGCTGTTTTTGTAGCTGACAGAAGATGGTCAACCCATGAGAGATTTGAAGATACAGTCATACCCAACATAGTAATAGAGTCTGAAAACTTAAGAACCGAGCCATTCATACTTACAAGAGGAAATGATCGATCTTTTTTGGCGGACATAAGGCAACACTGAGTTTTGTTAGCATTAAATTTAACTAGATTATTGCTTCCCCATTCGAGAATACGCTGAATGTCTTTGTTGATTGAATTTGCCATTTCAGCTTTAGTTTCTTGATTTGACATAGAAGGTGGATTATCACTATCAGTAGACTGAGATGAACTACAGTGAAGAGTGCTATCGTCAGCAAAGCAGTGGATGGGGTTAGTTGTTGAAGAAATAAGGTCATTTATGTACAGCAGAAAAAGTGTAGGCGCAATAACGGATCCCTGTGGTACGCCCGCGTTAATGCTAACTTCTTTTGAAAAAAGCCATCAACTACGACATGTATTCGTCTTTTATCAAGGAAACTAGAAACCCAGTTGATGAGCGTATCATTTAACCCAAACGAGGTGAGTTTGGCAAGTAAACACATGCCAAACTTGGTCAAATTCCTTTGAAATATCTAAAGCGCCTACAACTGTTTCACCGGACTGCTCTACTGTATTGTTCCAAACTTGGGTCACATATGAAAGAAGATCGCCTGTTGGACGACTTTGCTGAAACCCATATTGGTGGCCACTAAGGAGTTTGTTAGTTTTAAAGAACGTGAGCAGTTGCTGATTAATGGCTTTTTCCATGATTTTAGACAAAATGGAAGTGATGGCAATTGGTCGGTAGTTTGAGGGATCGGTCTTATCGCCTTTTTTTGGGAATAGGTTGAACATTTGCTAACTTCCATGATGAAGGGAATTCCCCAGAAGACATAGAGATCGTATAGAGCTTAGATAGGACTGGTACTAGTTCGGGGGAACATTTTTTTAATACAATAGCTGGGATACCGTCTGGGCCAGTCGTCTTATTGAGATCAAGCCTACTGATGATGCACATGAAAGTATGCGAAATGTTTCTATTTGTTCCCTAGTAAAGCTGTTGTTGTACCAAAAGGTCCGACGTTCAATTTGTGTTAATTCGCATGACGTACTTGTACGTATTGGAAAATGATTCACCATAATTCCTTACCATAATCGTTGGATAGCTTAGTTTATTTCGAAAGTTTTTTTGACTTTCTAAATTTTGCAGTTAAATTAATAATTTTTTAGTAATTTTTCCAACTCAAAAAACCGTGTATAAGAATTATTGTGCTCTTTAAATTATTTAGAAAAAAAATAAAATATGTAAAACACTTTAATACATATATTAAATTTATACAGGTTGTCCGGTAATTATGCGCAAAAAACTTTGGGGGGGGTGGGGGTTTCTACTCGATAAACTAATGCACAAGTTCATATAATATTTTTTTGAAAACTCAAAAATAACGGAGTAATTATGCCTCAAAATTTGCCTTTAAATTTTATTTTTTTAATAATTATTTTTTCGGAATCGATTATTTTGAAATTTAGAATACACATTTTTAATATTTTATTACGTTATTGTACCAAATCTGATGCAAATATTTCAAATTCAAAGGGCTTATTCTGCACTTAACCTATATACTGTGATCCATATTATAGCGTCCCCCAGGTACCCTATCTTGAAAAGCGTAATTTGAACTTATTTGCAATAATGCAAATTCAAGAACAAAACAATCGCTAAGTAATTTATCTTGACTTGACTGACAATAATGTCACTATTAGTCAAATTAATTGCCTGTCTAACTTTGACTTTCCTGGCAATAATTAAAGCATTAGAATTTAATTACAAGTCGGCTATTTAATTACTCGTAAACCTCAAATCTGATTAAACGAAGTGGCCGTCTAGTGGTACGTTGTGCTATGTAAATTAGATAGGCTGAATGAGGTAAGTGTTGCATCATGAAGGGCAGGAAAAAAAAATGAAACAACTCAAATTAAAATCAAAGAGCGTTGCGTAGCGGTGGTTCAGCCCGTTAATATACTCTTGTGGGAAGGAACCACCAAAAAAAACCCACTTTATTCATAAATAAGTAATTGCACAAGTACATTAATAAATCAAATAGCACAAAAAAAACAATGAAAGGGTTAAATATATAACAAAACACCATTAAATCAGGTTAAAGTGCGTACAAAATTATAACATTAAGAGAAAATGGATAAAAAGCAGTTTAGTTACACAGAAATACAATAATAAAAAAACACACATGTAATCACACGTACAATTGGGTCATAAATAATCAAAATAAAAACCATAATAAAAATCGTAACACCAAACATGTGACCCTTTAAAAACCAATCATGCCGGTCTTTAAGTAAATAAGCACATAAACCAATAAATCAAATTACGGTACATATAAAATACAACAACAGTAAAATTACACAGGTGATAATAAGATAAAAGGCAAGGACAAAAGAAAACAGACAATGAATTTGCAGGTAGCCAAATTGTTAGTGCCCAATAAAGCACAGAATACATAAATCAAATTACAATAAAGTAGACACAAAGAGAAATCAGCTCGCAGGCAAATAATTCTACTTAAACAAACTGACAAAAAAACTCATTAAAGCAAAGCCTTTCAAGGGTAAGTTATTAATAGATCACTAACATCGTCACCGATATATATATATATATATATATATATATATATATATATATATATATATATATATATATATATATGTTTAGTGCGTTAGAAAAATACAGTGCTCTTCTGTCAGGTTACACATTCATCTATACAACAAATAAAAACAATAGAAATAAAAATTCGAGCTGTTTAATGGTCTGGCCTGGGAGTGTGTACCTACTGGAAATTGCCTTTTACAATTAACAACAAGCGATATCATATATCCATTCACCACCCACCTCTATCCAAATATAAATATAAACAACAACCTACAATGCTAATTCGCAGTAAGAGGACCCTGTACTAATGAGTCCGCATACGAATAAGATACCTTTGCAAGGCAATGTTTGATTCTTTTAATACGTTACATAGGCTGGTAAAATGATTCGCTGCGAGCTATCAGTTATATAAAAATACATACTTACACTAGAATAAATATTCCCTTAATTGATCACAGACACAAATCGTTAACATACGCGGTTTAAGCTCCTCTGTAGTCAACTTCGATTTCAACTCTTATTGCAACTATTAGGCCACCAACAATACGTCTTCATTGTTTTGCGTCCTTGAGGTTTCATAGAGAAGGTATGTATTTATTGGAAGTACAATGAGGCAGGTATAAAGATTATGGACTAATTTTGTAAATCAGTTTATTGTAAAATATAGTCAATCTTTGCATGTAGATGCACAAATGCTCTTTTCTGTTGTGTATTTTTCTAATAGCCTTTTATTTATTAGCGAATTATGTGTATCTACTAATAATTAATTAGCACTTTACAATTTTCCAATTATTTTCAGCGTTTTTCTAAACAATAAGCTGATGAAATGATTTATATTTTTATAGTTCTTATTATGAATGTATGTATGATGTTTAAAAAATTACAAATGACCATAAAGCCAATTTAGATATCCTGACGACAAGATATGTCGATCTGAAAAATTGCGCTACAAGAATATTAAAAAGCTTATAACTGTAGTTGGCCTGCAATTTATTGTTATAAATCAGATATAGGCATTTTACCGAGTGGAATAAAAGAATTATACCATCTACCTATTGATTCACAAGAAATGCTCGTATTTTGAGAACACATAAGCAAAGAGCTATGTGCTCTTTGGTAAAATATAGTTTTTACGAAAGAGATGAAACTACTAAAAAGTGTAAGCTAGAGATATATTGTACAAATTTATTTCAATGAAAGAATTTGTGTTATACGATTATGATAATTGGGTATTTATAAATTAGAGCTATTGATGGATAAAAATAAGCTAATTAAAATGCACTACTGCGTTTATCTAATTCATCTCATAGATTTATAAATAATCAACAAATAAATTACCTACATTCTTCTGTCCCATACTTTCCCTAATTATCTTTCAGCATAAATAGTTATTATGTGAATAAGTTTTACTTCATCAATATTGGTTAGCGTATCTACTTGTTACGTTATTTTGAAGGTATTGTGTATATTGTGATTGCGTGAACGAAAGAGATAAAACTATGAGGACATACAGAAATACATATGTCGTAATATATACTATGTGGAATTGTGCATTAGATTTTAATAAAAATTTTAATACACACATTTTTATTTTATTATGTAACTGTCATTTGAGTTGCCTAACTTTATCTTTTTAATTTGATTTTTTGTAAATCGTGCAAATCTTTTCTTTAAATAATCCATATTATCTTAGAATATGGAAAAGAATTTTAAGTACCGCCTTAGAAAATAATTCTACGTTTCCATACCACTATTTACTTTTTTCTATTCAAATTACATCAGATGTTATTTATCAAAACGGTTTTCTATTATTGCGATTAATTAAAAACTAAGAGCGATAAAGCCGTTCTGTTTAAGTACAGTAGTTGTTCCTATCATTGCAAAGACTATACGGTATCCATAATTTCTTAGACTTTGTAAAGACAGCATATCATAAGAAAGTTTTGTAATTTTTGAATATGAAATATTGACTACAGAGGAGCCTTAACGAAAGAAAAGACAACTTAGTGTTGGCGAATTCAAAAGAAAATGTACACGCATGAATTGTTTTAAAGACAAACTGTTTACAATGAAGGTATTTAATTAGCCCAAAAATCGATCTGGCTCGATTGACACTCTAACTAACTCTTTCCCGATAACCCAACCAACTTCATTCCCGAAATCAACCCCCATCTTTCAGAAGTAATATAAAAACAAGAAACAATAATTTCCGTTGGAACAATTTCATATTAATTATTGCACGACATCTTAATTTTAAAAATATGCATTGGTACATTTCTCTCTCGAAGTTTCAAGTAACAAACAATGATATATTTTGATCGTTGCCCGTTCAGCCGTAATTAATCATTAGAGCAATGACATTTTATATCAAGAGCGCATAAGAAATTACAATGATTCGTTACGTCCCTTCAGTAAAGCATTTTTAAGCGTGCATGCTACTCAAACATGTGTTTACAATCCTAGACAAATATCAGTTACAAAAATATCTAAATCAAATATTTTGAAAACATTAGCAAATTACGACGTATTATCAAGATAATAAAAATCCACTAATGATCTTTGCTATCGTGGTAACAATGTTTGACAAATGTTTATTTAATAAAATTTTCGCGGTCCACTACCTACAATATCTTTTTTATTTGTATATTCATTTAATTTTCTTTGCGTTCGTTTAAAGAGAAACAAATATTCTTTAAAAAAGGTTCCCTTGTTGCACGACGATAAAATGAACCGTTTTCGAAAAAAAAACGTCTTTTAAAGTTCATAAAAACAGGTGCGATAAATTTAGGATAACATTTACAAAGTGTGCCGTGGATAAATACATTTACCAAAGCGTGCTATGGATAAAACATAAGAATTGCTTAAGAAAGTAACAGTATAAATTTGTTCATTTTAATATAAAAATAGTTAGTCTAATGGAGAACTACGCGACCTACACATTTACTATGGATTGGCAGGCGGTAGTGCAGTTGTAGCAAGGCGTTTGTATAGCGAGGTATTTCCGAATAGAAGGATACTACAATCACGGATGTTTAGTACTCTTCATCAGAGACTTGAACTCCAGAAACAGAAGTGCGCATTCTGAATTCTATCGAGAACAATCCAAACATTAGTGTAAGAAGAATTGCTACTCAGGTAGGCATTCCAAAAAGCTCAATATCTGAAATTTTACGAGAACAACAGCTTTATCCTTATCACTATCCAAAGGTGCAAGCTCTCACTCGCGAAGATTCTTTGGCTCGTTTGAACCTATGTAATACGATTAGAAATCTCCATAATCGCAAACAAAATTTTACTTCATGTATTCTTTTCACCGATGAAGATGGATTTGGGCAAGGCGGATTAATTAATATTCATAATGAGCATTACTGGTCTGAAGAAATCCCCAATTTAGTGATTGAACGTGGTTTCCAAAGTAAATTCTCTGTGAATGTGTGGGCTGACATTGTAGGTGAACATTTCATTGAGCTACATTTTTTCCACCAAGAATTAATGGGTGAGTTTACTTAGATTTTTTAAGAAACAAGTTGCTCATTCTGTTAGAAGATGTACTTCTTCAAGTGAGACATACGATGTGGTTGCTTCAAGATCGTGCACCTCTACATTTTAGTGTAGAGGTTAGAAAGTTTTTAAATGAAGTTTTTCCTGCGAGGCGGATAGGACACGGTGGATTTGTGTAGTGAGCTCCCAGATCACCTGACTTAAATCCAATGGATTTTTTTCTTTTGGTGCAACGTAAAATCCCTTGTGTATAAGACTCCTGTGCAGAACGTTGAAGGATTGAGGAACAAAATTATAACTGCTTTTGATGAAGTTAGACAAAAGGAAGGAACTCTTTCAAGAGTTCGTCAAAACATGTTAAGGAGGACTAATCGTAATGGAAGTGCGCCACTTTGAAAGCTTATTATAAAATATGCAATTTAACAATAAGTTGTAAATTTCCGAAACAACTTGTGCGTTTTATTCATGGCACGCTTTGTAAATGTAATAATAAACTCATCACACCTTTCTTGATGAAACTTTTCAAGACGTTTTTTCGAAAACGGTTCATTTTATCGTCATGCAACAAGGAACCTTTTTAAAGAATGTTTGCTTCTATGTTAATAAATGCAAAGGAAATTTGAAAAAATATTGAAATAAAAAAGATATGGATCGTAGTACATAGGTTAAATGCAGAATAGTCCATTTAAAATTAAAATATTTGTATCAGATTTGGCACAATAACGTAATAAAATATTAAAATATGTATTCCAAATTTGAAGAGATTCAATCAGTAACCAAATAATTATTAAAAATAAAATTTAAAAGTGAAATTTTGAGGCCTTATTTTTAACCCCTGGAAGTTTTGCGCATAATTTCGGACACCCTGTATAACATGTTTTAGCCTTTAGTAATTCTTAAAAATATTACCATTTACTGACAACGATACTTAATATTGTTATCGAAAGGTTTAAATTTATATAAAATATAAATAGAAAGATACACTATTTAAAAACCCAAAATATAATTATTTGTAGAATTATTGTTTACAGTTTACATTTTCATATATAATCTGAGTGTCATTCGATATTCCTAAATAAAAACAACAAAACAAATTTATTTACAAAATTATTCACATATATACAGCTCATACTATAATATATCATAAGTATTACTAATAACATGATATACTATAATAATATTCTTTTTCAAATCTTAAACTTCTCATAATGAGGTATCTGCTAATTCTTAAAATTGTTTATACATGTTTCATTTAGAGTTTGTTTACATCGGTTATGTGCATAATTACGGGAAAATGGATTACCTACCTGCGGTGATTGTTTGATCTGTAACACGTTAGTTTGTTATACCGTTGTTCATGTTGATTAAAGTTTACGTCGCTTCTTTTTTCGTATTTACTATCTGTAAATAGGTAAAGTTTAATACGCCAATTTGTGTTTCATATCATGAACTTGATTGTATCGGCGTTAAGAACACGGGTTTGAACCGCATCTTAAGACGGTCGTGGAAGAACCGTACTTCATTATACGTATTTAATATCAAAGTAGGTTATTTTAATTTTTTATTTCATTTTATAGAGTATTTATTTATGAATAGTCCATAAGTGATGTTTCTGTAACTATTCATACATTGTGGTGATGGTCGATGATATAATTCATTTTAGCTACTGCGTTTGCACGCTCATTTACGGATAGTTTTTTAAGTACGTTGTTTCATGTTATTCATATTACTTTGTAATATTTACACCGATCTCCACAAAACTTCACTGGTGCTTAGACACTTATATCTTTAAACACTTACGTCAAAGTTTAATTCAATCGCTTTTCAAATTTTTGAATTGTTGCGACCGAAAAAGTCTGCCCTCTTGCTCATTACCTCTCAAATCTACCATACATTTAATCTAATCCCATTGCTTTTCAATATTCTGATATGTTAAAGACGAAAGAAAATCAAATTTTCCATTTTTCCTCCTTGTCCCGTAACTCCAAAACCACCAAGAATCACTGGCATCTTGAAATTTAGGTTAATTCGCACATGCACATACGCAAGCACCCACACGTACGCACACTAACGTACACGCGCACACACTTTTCTGAAGTTAGAGGGCCTCAAAACGGATATTTCCGGTCTCAGTTCAATTTCGAATTTTTGACCGATTACTATGTAACCCAATTGTTCCTTTCCGTAAACCAAAAAATATCCAGCAGTGTGCTGTCAACGAAAAATTTAGTTCAAGTAAAAATAGAATGATCACAGGATGGCTTACAGCACAAAACAAAATTATGACGATGAATGCTGCAAATGACCACCTCTGGCTATAATGCAAGCTACTCTCAAGTTTCATTTATTGACGTATGCAATCATATATATGCCAGGAGTACCCTATCTCTATCGTTGTCACTATTCGGTGGAGATTTTCTATTGGGCTTACATAATCAGATACAAATCCTAAGGGTTTAAGTTTGGCGTCTTCCTCAACCAATTCACTGATTTAGATAGACATCATCGATGTACTGATGAGTGGGTAGGATAAATTACGTTAAAACATCGGCATACATGAATCCTCATAAAACCGCAGTCGAAGAGAGTATTCTCCGACTAAGTGGTCTCACTTTCCACTGGTTTACTGAGCAATTATTTTGGCCAACCAAAAGGTGTTGGTTAATTTTTGCTCACAGTAACCATTGGTATTACATTTAATTATATCCCTCGAAAAATATGAGTGGCCAGTGAACAAAATGTTCGTTAAAAATTGGTCATTTTCGGCAAATATTTAGAACAAAATCTTCTGTGGCGGAAAATCGTGTGATAACAGTCGTTGTCCTCGTGGAATATGGTACGAATATAATTGTTGATCACTTATAATATTCCATATTATCAAATCATGCATATAGAAAGGCTGGGCAATTCTTCGAGTATTTCTACCTCTTCTTTGACTAAATTTAGTGTTTGCTCGTCTAACTCAATAGTTGTGAATAAGGACGACAAAATTAAATGCAACAACAACATTTAGGAGTTCTCGCTTTAAAACGTTTTCCTCTAATGTTATATATTTAGGATTAACCAATAGTATAATTGTGTTAGGTTGCTTCAGGGAGGAGGTCTTATGATCCGATTATTGCAAAGAGATGAACTAAGCATACTACAGTGAAATTATTAGGCCATGTTCCCAAATGTTTGTGTAATACTAATAAACCGCTGCTAATTCAACCTTTACAACAAAAGTTACTCATGAGCTGTCACACTGTTACGATTTGAAAGCTAGACCAGAAAATCGAAGAAGTGTTACTACCAATCCCATTCACTAAAACTATTCCGCGCTACACCGAACTATTTCCGACTTCGCTAAGTAAACCTTTTCCTTTAAAATAGTGTTCCTGCGTCTCAATTTCTAAAAGCGGTCACATTTTTAATGAAATATTTTACTTCAAAATCACATAAAAGAAGCAATGAGACGGTTGACAACTTCTTCCTTGAGGACTGTTAAAATGGTTACTGGTACCAAATTTAAAGATGTGAATTTTCGAAAAGTAATATTTTCTTTTTCTTACTTCGCCCTATAAGAATTAAAGGTGTTACACACTTCACGGTGTTTGATTAAACAAAGTGTAATACTCGCTCTTACATACTTTCCTTTAACGAAGTTTTCGGTATAAAAATGTTTAAGCTAGTACTAATTAATAAATTCAAATCTGTAATTATGATTTCAGGACTAAGGGTGTCTTAATTATCAGTTCATTTTTAATCATTGCTGGAGATTGTATTGAGTTCTGGTCTTCAAATGGTTGCTGGTAACCGATTATAATAATGTCTGGATACCATTACGTAAAACAAAAAACGTTGCGATTTTTTCACCAATTACTAGGCTTACTGTATAATAATAATCTTTCGGTAGGATAGGACATCAAACCAAAAGTCAGATCTAAGTTACTGTTAACGTATCATTCCTTTAATATTGCTAGTGGTACTTACAAAAATAGATGAGATTAACTTCCGTAACAGACCAATAATATTACGGACCATTATTTAAGTAAACAATTGTATACAACTGACGGCTGTCCTCTAAAATTATGTATTAGCCTACGGAAATTTTGAACACTTCAAGTAAGACATACGATGTGGTTGCTTAAGATCGTGCACCTCTACATTTTAGTGTAGAGGTTAAAATTAAATGAAGTTTTTCCTGCGAGGCGGATAACGCGGTGGATTTGTGCAGTGAGCTCCCAGATCACCTGACTTAAATCAATGGATTTTTTCTTTGATGCAACGTAAAATCCCTTGTGTATAAGACTCCTGTGCAGAACGTTGAAGGATTGAGGAACAAAATTATAACTGCTTTTGATGAAGTTAGACAAAAGGAAGGAACTCTTTCAAGAGTTCGTCAAAACATGTTAAGGAGGACTAATCGTAATGGAAGTGCGCCACTTTGAAAGCTTATTATAAAATATGCAATTTAACAATAAGTTGTAAATTTCCGAAACAACTTGTGCGTTTTATTCATGGCACGCTTTGTAAATGTAATAATAAACTCATCACACCTTTCTTGGTGGAACTTTTAAAGACGTTTTTTTCGAAAACGGTTCATTTTATCGTCATGCAACAAGGGAACCTTTTTTAAAGAATGTTTGCTTCTATGTTAATAAATGCAAAGAAAATTTGAAAAAATATTGAAATAAAAAAGATATGGATCGTAGTACATAGGTTAAATGCAGAATAGTCCATTTAAAATTAAAATATTTGTATCAGATTTGGCACAATAACATAATAAAATATTAAAAATATGTATTCCAAATTTGAAGAGAATCAATCCAGTAACCAAATAATTATTAAAAAAATAAAATTTAAAAAGTGAAATTTTGAGGCCTTATTTTTAACCCCTGGAAGTTTTTGCGCATAATTTCCGGACACCCTGTGTAACATGTTTTAGCCTTTAGTAATTCTTAAAAATATTACCATTTACTGACAACGATACTGTAATATTGTTATCGAAAGGTTTAAATTTATATAAAATATAAATAGAAAGATACACTATTTAAAAACCCAAAATATAATTATTTGTAAAATTATTGTTTACAGTTTACATTTTCATATATAATCTGAGTGTCATTCGATATTCCTAAATAAAAACAACAAAACAAATTTATTTACAAAATTATTCACATATATACAGCTCATACTATAATATATCATAAGTATTACTAATAACATGATATACTATAATAATATTCTTTTTCAAATCTTAAACTTCTCATAATGAGGTATCTGCTAATTCTTAAAATTGTTTATACATGTTTCATTTAGAGTTTGTTTACATCGGTTATGTGCATAATTACGGGAAAATGGATTACCTACCTGCGGTGATTGTTTGATCTGTAACACGTTAGTTTGTTATACCGTTGTTCATGTTGATTAAAGTTTACGTCGCTTCTTTTTTCGTATTTACTATCTGTAAATAGGTAAAGTTTAATACGCCAATTTGTGTTTCATATCATGAACTTACTTGTATCGGCGTTAAGAACACGGGTTTGACCGCCTCTTAAGACGGTCGTGGAAGAACCGTACTTCATTATACGTATTTAATATCAAAGTAGGTTATTTTAATTTTTTATTTCATTTTATAGAGTATTTATTTATGAATAGTCCATAAGTGATGTTTCTGTAACTATTCATACATTGTGGTGATGGTCGATGATATAATTCATTTTAGCTACTGCGTTTGCACGCTCATTTACGGATAGTTTTTTAAGTACGTTGTTTCATGTTATTCATATTACTTTGTAATATTTACACCGATCTCCACAAAACTTCACTGGTGCTTAGACACTTATATCTTTAAACACTTACGTCAAAGTTTAATTCAATCGCTTTTCAAATTTTTGAATTGTTGCGACCGAAAAAGTCTGCCCTCTTGCTCATTACCTCTCAAATCTACCATACATTTAATCTAATCCCATTGCTTTTCAATATTCTGATATGTTAAAGACGAAAGAAAATCAAATTTTCCATTTTTCCTCCTTGTCCCGTAACTCCAAAACCACCAAGAATCACTGGCATCTTGAAATTTAGGTTAATTCGCACATGCACATACGCAAGCACCCACACGTACGCACACTAACGTACACGCGCACACACTTTTCTGAAGTTAGAGGGCCTCAAAACGGATAATTCCGGTCTCAGTTCAATTTCGAATTTTGACCGATTACTATGTAACCCAATTGTGTGTTAGATTTAAGGTAAGAAAGTATTTGCTGATTGATGGTTTTTGCATGATTTTAGGCAAAGGACGATGATGGCAATTGGTTGGTAGTTATAAGTTGTCTTTTTTTGGAATTGGTTGAAGATTTCTCAACTTGCATGATAAAGAAATTACCTAGAAGATGTAGAGATCGCGTAGAGTTTAGATAGACGGATACCAGTTCGAATATTGCTTTACAAAACCTGGGATCCCATCTGGTGTCAGTTGCTTTATTGGAATCGAAAAATTATTTATTTATAGTCTAGCACCAATGAGGTTTTCATGATTCTCGACCGTTTCATTGGATTTCTATTTGGTATTATATTTATTTTTCAAAGACAGTGCATCAGCACAAACTCAATTGAAGCAGGATTTGCAAGAGAATGCTATATATGACTTTGTTTTTGGGAATGTATAACTCCATGTCCGAAGACGATGACGATGTCAAAGGTTGCAAAGAAATCTCGTAAATCATTCTGCTTTGCTGGATTAAAAGGTTTTTATCAGCGTTGTGTACGACAGAGGAATTTCGAACAATGTAAGTTATTTATATTAGACAAAGATCAGATAGACCCAGTAAAGAACTGAATTAAAATTGTGGTATCAGGAATTCTAGTGGGTTCGGATCATTTGTTTGACATCATACGTAATAGAATGTTTCGGCATTACGACCGGTCTACTAGTAGATGAACATTGAAATCTCTTTAATCTAAGACAATCAAAAGTCTAGAACGTTACTGTGATTCGGAGACCTATAGATGCAACAATAAATTTCTTAGGACTATAATGTTTCAACCAAATCTCGTCAAATTTTTGTTCTCCAAAAGAAACTCTTGTAAACGATGTCGTCCTTGAAATAAGCGCATGCAGGTTAGATTGTATTGAATCAAGTTTTCAGAAGACCTGTGTTTCAGATAGAACCAAGACGTCAGGTTGCAGTTGTTCAATGTTGGTGCACAGCATTAAGATTGCCTAGTACCGAGAATATTACAATAATGGATCGGAAAATAAGTATTTTCGATGACCGAGGTCGCTTGGACTCTCACGGACATCCAAGAATTTTTACTCTAGAAACCACTGCCGTTTTTGTTAATGTTGAATTCCCAGTCCATTAGATTTACTGAGCTCAGAAAATTGTAAAACTAATAATAACATGGTAAGTGGTACTTCTCCGGTTGACATGGCGTACACATGCCTACCTTATAATATATTTAGTAGCTGGCAAATACAGCCATTTTTCGTATTGTTGACTTTTAGAACATAATTGTGCGAATGCCATTCACTTCACCTAATTGTTTTTGGGCTATATGAACTACTTGGTCCATAAGCTTAAATTATCGAAAGAAAAGAATCTACTCATAGTAAGGAGGTACATCAGGCCTAACCTTACAGGCACATCTAGGTTTATTTCTACATTTTATACTTGATTTAAATTATGAGGCAATTGCGTTGAATAAGCGGACTTATTTACGTGCGAGTAAAATCATTTTAACAATAATTTTTCACCTCAGGTGGTAAAATAACCTTTAGTATAATGAAACAACATAAAATTTGAAGGTTTTTTAATTGAAACTCAGAAAATACAAGAAATGAATCTTTGATTCTAAAACTAATGGAAACTTAATTTTAAAATAGTGCATGCCTCTGCTAACAGAGCGGGTGGGTAGCATTTTTCTAATGCTCTACTGGGACACAAATGAAGTCTTCGAGCGGGAAAACGAAATATTTCCTCTTTTCACTGAGAAACTTAATTTGAGCTTCGGTGTCAGTAAGTCGTAACACAGCAGACATAGAAAATTTTATTTTTCTCTGCCCTGACATGATGGACACAAGCACCCAATCTGCCACAGAAAAATTACACGTGCCTCTAAGAAATGTTTCATCTTCGTCCTCTTCCTCTTCAGATGAAGACTGACCAACAGAATCCTATTGTCATTCGTCATGTAGAGATGTAATCTTCTTCCTCACTGGCACTCTCTTGGTCAATTTTCCTGCTAGTAAAAGGTACAGCAGTGATCACCTCACTACCTGCAGCAACTCTCTTACTTTTTCTCATGGAGTTGATACACCATTTACCGTTTGCAGTAATAACTCCTCGAACGAAACTTCAAGTCTGAAATGAAAGAAGGCATAATCTGGTTGTTATTGATAAGGAAACACCGATAATCGATTACTTACGGATTTTTTCATGGAAGTATCAACTGGTTGCGAGGAAGAACTGCAAGTGGAAGAAGAACCAGTATTTTCAAAATTCCGCCACCGCTTTAAAGAGCTGACCTCGAAACGGTCTCCTAAGTTGAGCATCAAATGAGTATACACTAATTTCTTGAAGCCATTTTTAATCACATCAGGGCTCAGTGTGATCCGTATTTTACCAATAAGTTCAGATAAAACCTTCTTTAGGATTCGATGACCGCAGTTCTGTCGCTGTCACTTCATAAGCTTTTCGTCCCACATTGATTTTAGAAGCTTGAACACTGCCAAATCAAAGGCTGGAGAATATGGCTGGTATGTGCAGGAAGTTTTATAATCGTAATGGCCTTTGGTCTTGCATAATTAACCAAATCTGCCGTTAAATGGGTTGAATGGCCATCGTAGATCACCAGTACTGCACGATCGGGACCAGTATTGTTTACAAATGTGCGCTCAAAGTAGTTTCGGAATAATTCCGCTTCAATCAGTCGTTCTCGTGGCAGCATATGCGGTCCCGGAAAAGCACCACTTTCGGCTACCATCGACTCATACATACATTTTGCCCTTAAAACCAATTAAGGAGAAATTTTATCTCCATTTGCACTTACTGCCATGACCACAGTGATGTATTCTCGCCCCATCCACTGGTAGTCCTTGTGTATGCTGCACCTTGTTGCTCACGATTTTGGTTTTCGATGGGTCATTTGAAAAGCCTGTTTCGTCAATATTAAATATTCTTTGGCGCTTGTTCTCTAATGTCTTCATAGTGTCACCCAACATTTGAAGTAGTCACTGACCACAAATGGGTTCATTACCTTTTGCTTCAAATTCTACTAGTTCGGGTTCTTAAGACAATCTATGCTTCTTTTAAAATTCAGGAACCGGTCTTTACCTGGCCTACCGTTTTAAATTGGGTTTTATTTTATTGCTTAATTTGGACTCTTTTCTTCCGGATAAGTCATCTCAAACGTGGTTACAGAATATTAGGAACAGTTGCTGCCTTGATTTTATAGTTTGGTTACTTATCATTAATTGCAGTTTCAGGGCGTCTGTGTCTGTGGCCCTCTGGTTGTCTTTCTCTTGTAGTTTCGTACCATAATGTTGCTAAAAAATAACTTGTTTTAAAATAAGTATAATTCATCAAATAATCCAAAGGCAAGTGTCCTCTTTATGACCACTTTATTCCTAAAAACACACCTTGTGAAAATATTGTTAGTGCGTCAAATCACAAATATTGAAACAAATTTAAAATATTAAATAAACTATTTAAAAAATTGTTGAAAATATATTCACCAACTCGATGTTACACCATAAAAGACACTGGCAACAAACAGGCCTCTAAGTATACGATTAACGGAAGTGCCAACATAACATTGTGCAGTTTGCATCGAATGTTGGCGAATTTTAAAATCGATTTCAAACAATTCAAGTTGTTTGAAAATTCTATCAAAAACATTATGCACTTGGCTTTACCTGTATGTTATAAGATTTAAATTTAAAGTACGGAACATTTTCTTTAACATGGTTTGTATCTTGCCATCTAGTTAATTCATAAATTGTCCATTCTGGAATTCATAATTATAGTATTACAAGTGAAAAAATTCGTATTTAGTCGTGCTCGTATGTTTTAGCTAATTTTTTATGGAAAATACTGTTTATACTAATTGAATTTCATCCGTCTGAACTAAGATATCCTCACTGAGATTGATTTTGTAAAAAAAAATGTTCAACTGAGAATTGGTCATTAGTTCAATGTAGGAAGCAGCTGTAGTTTTACGCAAGCAAAATTGTGAAATTAAGTATGTTTCATTAATTAAATAAAATATTTTAAATTTCGAAATAGTTCTTCGGTATTCTTACATAGATTTTGATCAAATTTGAAATCAGACATATAAAACAAATCAAGAAGGTAACTTTCCGTTTCACCAAAAATACATAATTTGATTTTCAAATAATAATTATAACCATTTATTAATCCAAAGATCTTCAGAGAATAGGATAAGTCTAATTTAACAATAGTATAATTATCAGAACCTTACTAAATAACTAATACGTTTATAGTATTCATGTACTGATAAATATTTTTGATTACCACTTCTTTAACTAATTTTTGTTTTTGAGATGCAAGACTTTTAAGATTATTAGTTAGTTATATAATGTTAAATATATATGGTTTGCTCATTTTTAGATTTGTGAACTAAATGTCATGGTTAAAACAGGGTATATTTTACAGAATTTAAAAAGTAAATTGGTCAATATTAGAAATAAATAAAATTTCTAAAATATACAGGGATGGATGTGAATATTTTGTTTAAAAATGGCTTACATGAATTCATATTTCTTAAAAAAATATACATCGTAGTGCTCTTTTTAATATAAATTCCAGACAGAAGTGCAATTACCCCAAAATAATACCATACCTTAAAGCTGATTCTAGATTTGAGTAATAAAACTTTGCAGCTTCGTTAATCGTTTTAACAAAGCAGGAACTACATAATTTTTACAAAGTGCATCAACATGTGCATTAAATTTTAGAGAATATCTGTATTAATTCCAAGTAGTTTGTATGTTGTTACCTGTTGAATACATTTTCGGTAGGATAGGACATCAAACCAAAAGTCAGATCTAAGTTACTGTTAACGTATCATTCCTTTAATATTGCTAGTGGTACTTACAAAAATAGATGAGATTAACTTCCGTAACAGACCAATAATATTACGGACCATTATTTAAGTAAACAATTGTATACAACTGACGGCTGTCCTCTAAAATTATGTATTAGCCTACGGAAATTTTGAACATAGTGTAATTGAATGTTATTTCTCAATGTATTTTTTCTTAATATTATATGTAAGATTTGTAAGTAGAACCAATAAATGTATGTCAGAAGGTAAGAACGGCTCATTTATAAGCCTAATCGTATTTCTTTGAATACGGTCAACGATATCAAGATTGTATTGGTAAGTACCAACCCAGGGGTGAGAATTATATTCCAGATCATGTCGAATTTGGGTCTTAAACATCAGAAAAAGGTAAAGTACTGCTTAGGTATGTACAGAAAGTCTATTTTACGAGCAGCTGCTTTAGTAGCCGACAGATGGTCAACCTGTGATAAATTATGAAGCAAGTGCGTTGAAAAACCGGACTTTTCTACGCGCGAGAGTAAAATTATTTTAACAATAACTTTTCACCTCAGGAGGCGAATTGAACACATACAAAAATACAAGAAATAAACAATCATGAAATTAACGTTAAATAAAAATGTAGGCCTACCTAATCTTTGGTTCTAAAATTAAAGGAAACTTAATTTTAAAATCGTGCATGCTTCTCCTGACAGAGGGGTGGGTAGCTTTTTTCTAATGTTCTACTGGGTCACAAATGAAGTCTTCGAGCGGGGGAAAAACAAAATATTTTCTCTTTTTCCTGAGAAACTTAATTTGATCTTCGGTGTCAGTAAGTATCGTAACACAGCCGACACAGAAAATTTTATTTTTTCTCGGCCCTACCACTTGAAGGACACCAGCACCCAGTCTGCCACTGAAAAGTTACACGTACCTCTAATGGATGTTTTATCTTCGACCTCTTCCTTTTCTGATGAAGACTGACCAACAAAATCGCTATTGTCGGATTCCTCATGCACTCTCTTGGTCAACTTTCCTGCTAGTAAAAGATACAGCAGGGATCACCTCACTACCTTCAGCAACTCTCTTCCTTTTTCTCACGGGAGTTGGTGTCCTACCATTTACCGCCTGGTTGTTCTCAGTTATATTGATAAGTAAACGCCGTTATTCGATTACTTACGGATTTTTTTCATAGAAGTATTAACTGGTTGTAAGGTAGAATTGCAGGTGCAAGAAGAACTAGTGTTTTGAAAATTCCACCACCGCTTTAAAGAGCTGTCCTCGAAACGATCATCTCCTACGACTTGAGCATCAAATGGGTGTACACCTCTTTTCTTGAAGCCATTTTTAAGCACATCAGGGCTCATTGTTGTCCATATTTTACCAATGAGTTCAGACAAAACCTTCTTTAGGATTCGATGACCGGAGTTATGTCGCTGCCACTTCACTAACTTGAACACTGCCAAATCCAAAGGCTGGAGAATATGGCTTGTATGTGCAGAAAGTTTTATAATCGTAATGGCATTTGATCTTGCGTAATTAACCAAATCTGCCGTTAAATGGATAGAATGGCCATCGTAGATAACCAGTAGTGCACGACCGGGACCAGTATTGTTTACAAATGTGCGCTCAAAGTAGTTACGGAATACTTTCGCTTCAATCTAGTCTTTCTCGTGGCAGCATATGCGGTCCCCGGAAAAGCATCACTTTCGGCTACCATCCACTCATACAATACATTTTTGTCCTTAATACCAATTAAGGGAGAAATTTTATCTCCATTTGCATGTACTACCGTGACCACAGTGATGTACCCTCGCCCCGGCTAACTGGTAGTCCTTGTGCATGCTGCACCTTGTTTGCCCGCGATTTTGGTTTTAGATGGGTCATTTGCAAAGCCTGTTTCATCAATGTTAAATTTTCTCTCGGGCTTGTTCTCTGGCCCCAATGTCTTCGTAGTGTCACCCAACATCTTGAAGTAGTCACTGACCACAAATGGGTTCATTGTCTTTTTCCTTCCAAATTCTACTAGTTCGGGTTTCTTAAACGACAATCTATGCTTCTTTTTTAAATCCAGGAACCGGTTTTCACCTGGCCTACCGTCTTTAAATTGGGTTTTTATTTTATGACTTAATACAAACTGCTGTGTTATGACCAACATTTCGTTACACGATAGACCGAAGCCCCATCCTTCCATCGTCCGAAGACCCTCTGCCAGTTTCCTATCCGCAACCATAGGAATATCTGTTCCTCGACCTTGTCCCGATCCTTTGGAAGCTTTTCTTCTCGCAGCGTGGTCACAGGGATATTATTATGAACCCGAGATGCTGACTTTATGTTTATATTTTGGTTATTTATTTCATTAATTGCAGTGTCCAGGGCTTGTTCTGTGTACTGTGACTATTAAATGCAACACGATGAATAATTTTTGACTTATGCGTGAAAATTATAGCTTGCTTGCTTTCATCAGGGAATTTATTTTATATCTAACATGGCCCTCTTTACTAATTTTGTTGTCATCAGTAAATCGTAATTCATATTTTAAACTGTATTTGTTGTTGCTGGGCAAATATCGGTTTTTATTGATATTTTATGCTTTTGATTTACTAACACATCGCTTGAAAACAAATATAACATTCTTATATAATTAAAAAAATGTTAGATTTATCATATTGTTATTTTATAATTTGTTCTCATTGTTAGTAACGACAGCATTACATTTAGGTAATCTAGCGGCAACCATAACATTAGTATGATAACAGTTTAAAATACTGCAGACCAATGTAAGATCTTTTGATCCAGGCTAAATTTAATAATTTCCGTTAACGCGAACTAGCCTACTAGACGTTGGAACAACAATTCCCGCCATTTACCTGTTTCTTACGATATCTCATGATAGGAAAAAGATATCGACTTGCAGTTTTCACTGTTTTATTACTAATTTAGTCTACTTTTTAAAGACCTACTTAAATTTGTATGCTTCCATTTAAAATTGTAAAGAGCAAACACAATATTAAACAAATATTAAACAGCGCCCTCTAGCATTTATGTTATTAATCAGATTGCTTCAAATTTACAAATTTTCTATTGTTTAACAAAAGCTCTTTCAAACAACATCAAGTTTATTAAAATCGGTCAAGCAGAACCTGAATTAAAGGCGTTCCCACTCTCCCCCGCCCCTTTTTAAGAGATAGACAAAAAATATGCAGAATTTGTCGAGGAATCTGATTATAATATTTAATATACCCATTAATTGAGTAAATTTTGAAAAATTTTGCTTTTTAAAATTTTAACTGTCAAATACGCCCTCTAGCGGTGGACCTATAATTCTGAAAATAATTTCCAGGCGTTTCTCGAGGCCACTTGTGTTATAAAATTGCTGTTGATTTTAGTTTGGTTACTTTATCATTAATTGCAGTTTAGGGCTTGTGCTTGTTTGGTCTGGTTGTCTTTCTCTTTAGTTTCTACCATAATTTGCTAAAAAATAACTTTTTTAAAAATAAGTATAATTCATCAAATAATAAACAATTCCTTTTGATTTATTTAAAAAACCAAAAAAAAATTTTGTGTCAAATACTATTAAACAAATTTAAAATATTAAATAAACTATTTAAAAAATTGTTGTTATTCACAACTCGATTTACAAAAAAGACACTGGCAACAAACAGGTCTACCACGTATACGATTAACGGAATAACATAACATTGTGCAGTTTATCGAATGTTGGCAATTTAAAATATTTCAAACAAAGTTGTTTGAAATTCTATCAAACAATTTATTCATTGCCCTTTACCTTATGTGTTATAAATTTAAATTTAAAGTACGGAACATTTTCTTTAACATATTTGTATCTTCCATCTAGTTAATTCATAATTCCATTCTGGAATTCCATAATTATAGTATTAATGAAAAAATTGTATTTAGTCGTGCTCGTATGTTTTTAGCTAATTTTTTAAAATACTGTTTATACTAATGTGAATTTCATCCGTCTAACTAAGATATCCTCACTGAGATTGATTTTGTAAAAAAATGTTCACAACTGAGAATTTCATTAGTTCAATGTAACAGCTGTAGTTTTATATTTCAAGCAAAATTGTAAATTAAGATGTTTCATTAATTAAATAAAATATTTTAAATTTAATGATTTCTTCGGTATTCTTACATAGATTTTGATCAATTTGAAATCAGACATATAAAACAAATCAAGAAAGGTAACTTTCCGTTTCACCAAAAATACATAATTTTGATTTTCAATAATAATTATAACCATTTATTAATCAAAGATCTTCAGAGATATAGGATAAGTCTAATTTAAAATAGTATAATTATCATCAGAACCTTACTAAAGTAACTAATACGTTTATAGTATTCATGTACTGAGTAAATACTATTTTTGATTACCACTTCTTTAACTAATTTTTGAATTGTTTGTGAGATGCAAGACTTTTAAGATTACCTGGTAGTTAGTTATATAATGTTGCACCAATATAGTATCGGTTTTGCTCATACAGTTTTAGATTTGTGAACTAACTAGTAAGTCATTTAAAACATGGTATATATGTACAGAATTTAAAGAAGTAAATTGGTCAATATTAGAATGTTAAATGCAACATTTCTAAAATATACAGGGATGGAAGCGTGAGTATTTTGTGTTTAATAAACAATGGCTTACATGAATCCATATTTCTTAGCAAATATACATCGTAGTGCTCTTTTTTGTAATATAAATACTCGGTAGATAGAAGTGCAATTACCCCAAAAAATAATACCATACCTTAAAGCTGATTCTAGATTTGAGTAATAAAAACTTAGAGCAGCTTCGTTAATCGTTTTAACGCAAAGCAGGAACTACATAATTTTTTACAAAGTGCATCAACATGTGCATTAAATTTTAGAGATAAATCTATATTAATTCCAAGTAGTTTGTATGTTGTTACCTGTTGAATACATTTTTTATTTAAACTTATTAACAAGCTATTGGAATATTGATTTTGTTTAGAAAAAAATTGCATAGTATGAGTTTTTTCTTGATTATAAGTAAGTTTGTTAGAACTAAAACAATCCGTAATATTACATAGTGCCACTTTAAGATCATTACAGAGATTGTTTAAATCTTTGTTAGCAACTAGCACAGTTATATCATCAGCAAAGCAAACGAATTTATTGTAGGACATTGCATTCACGATGTCATTAATGTACAACAGGAAAAGCAGAGGCCCCAGGACACTACCCTGCGGAACTCCAACTTTAACAGTGAGTACTTTGGAATTACAATTTTGATATGATAAAAACTGTCTCCTCATATTTAAATACAACCTCAATAAGTTGTTTGCTTTACCTCTGATTCCAAAAGAATTTAGTTTCGATAATAATTTATTATGTTGAACACAATCGAAAGCTTTAGTTAAGTCGACATACAAAGCCATAACTTTAACATTGCTGTCTAGATTTTTATAGATGTAGTCTAAGTTGCTCAATAGCGCTGAAGTGGTTGACTTGTTTTGTCCAAATCCAAATTGTTGGTCAATTAAGACGTTAAAACACTGAAGAAAGAATATAATTTTGTTTGCAATTAAGTTTTCCAAAATTTTTGAAAATACTGATAGTAGACATACAGGGTGGGTGTCTACTGAGAGGACGGATGATTACTCCTTAACTATTAGAGATATCAAAAATAATTTTGGTGTGGTAATATACGATCATTGGGCCTACATTTTAAAAATATCTAGGTATATCCAGGGTGATTGACAACAATATCCCAATACAAACCTGTGTTTTTTTAAATGGAACACCCTCTATATTTTTTCATTTTTGGATTCACTGTTACATTTAGAATAAATGTATAGAAATTTGTATCTGTATCACTAACCGTTCTGCAGATATTGTCACTTTAGTACCTAAATAGAGTTAACTTTGGAACCACTATGCGAATGTTGTCGCCACGATTTTGTAAATCTGTTTATACCACCGACTATTACTAATAGTCTACTAACAAAGAAACTGGGAAATTTTTCGAAAACATGTAAAACTATACAGATTGATTAAGTTACGCGAAATGTAATGTTTCTCAATTTTTTCAAATGCAACACCCTGTATATTTAATCACATTTCGATTCCCCGTGAAAAGTAGATACTAATCGATAATAGGTTTCAAAGCTATAAGACGGGCCCTTCTTGAGATGTTGATGCTTTTACGTAAAAATATTCTAAATTACAAATTTACTATGACAACAGAATTCAACAAAAGAAATCAGGTAGGCTAACTGCTCGTGATAAAGAGGAACAATTGCATCTATTGTTTTGACGTTTGTGTAATCATTAAAATACTAAAAGTTTGTGTGTTTTTGGATCGTCGTTTTATCAATTTTTGTATAAAATGAATTTTTCCAAAGAAGAAATGGTCGATCTTTATTTACGGCGAAGCTCAAAGAATGCTTTGCTGGCTACCCGTTTGTACTGTGAACGATACCCAGAGAAAAGACAGTCGCGGAAAGAATCGTTTATGAATGTAGCTGAGAGATTTATAAATTCTGGAAATGTGTGATCCCAAGCGCGCAAAAAACAAACCCAAATGAAGAAATTGAGTTTCAAGTTGTGACATCTCTTATAGAAAATCCGCAAATTAGTATCAGAGAGGTACACACCTAGACCTAAATAGAAATACAGTTGGCAGCTTTATTTAAACAAATTGCATCCTTATCATATCGAGCAACACCAAGCTTTGAGTGAAATAGATTTTCAAAATCGTGAATCTTTCTGCCAATGGGTAACTACTAAAGTCCATGAAGAACCCAATTTTGTTAACAATATTCTATTTACGGATGAGGCAACTTTTCACAATAATGACAATATTAATATCACTATTCAGATACTAATCCACACATCTTAAGAGTTGTTGATCACCAGCATCGATGGTCATCTAATGTGTGGGGTGGTATAATCAATTTTAATGTGGTTGGTCCTTTTTCTTTGATGGGAGTCTTACTGGAGAAAGATATGATTTACCCGAGCTTTTGGAAAATATCGAGGTAGATAATATTCGTACGTTGTGGTGGATGGCGCCTCTCCATACTATGCAATCATCGTTAGGCAATATCTCTATAGAAATTATCCGATAAGTTGGATAGGACGAGATTTCTTTCTTTGGGGCTACGTTAAAGAAAAAGTTTACCAACATCGTCCCACCACAAGGGAAGATATGAAAAATAGAATTAGAGCTCCGTCTCAATCCATTTCGCCTCTAATGTTCTTGCGACTGAATCTTTCGTTTACCGAGCGAATTGCAAAGTGGTTAACTAGGCGTGGGCAGCATTTTGAATATTTAATTTGAATTTATGGTTTTATTCATTTATGTTTACTTGTTCAACTTATTTTTAGGTGTAGAGAATTATTTTATTGTTAAGCTATTAATTAAGTTTTCCTATCAGTTAAAGAATTTATTTACCATTCGTATTTTCTTATTTGTTCTGGATTTTGTTTTATTTGTTCTTCTGTATGTCAATATTTTCAAATAAAGCGTCAGCGTCAATATCTCAAGAAGGGTCCTTCTTATGGCTATGAAACCTATTATCAATTAGTATCTACTTTTCACGGGAAATCGAAATATGAAAATATATACAGGGTGATGCATTTGAAAAAATTGAGAAAAATTACATTTCGCGTAAGTTAATCATTCTGTATAGTTTTACATGTTTTCGAAAAATTTCCCCGTTTGTTTGTAGTCGGTGGTATAAACAGATTTACAAAATCGTGGTGACAATGCCCGCATCGTGGTTCCAAAGTTAACTCTATTTTGGTACTAAAGTGACCATATCTGCAGAACGGTTAGTGATACAGATACAAATTTCTATACATTATTTCTAAATGTAACATTGAATCCAAAAATGCAAAAATGTACAGGGTGATCCATTAAAAAAACAGGTTTGGGTTAATCACCCTGTATATACATAAATATTTTTAGAATGTATGTCTAATGATCGTGTATTACCACACCAAAATTGGTTTTGGTATCTCTAATAGCTAAGGGGAAATCCTCCGTCCCCACAGTAAACACCCACCCTGTATAATCTAGGTCTATAATTATTAAGCATTTTGGGGTCACCTTTTTTGAAAATAGGTATGAGTTTACCGATTTTTAATATATCTGGAAACACTGCGTCCGTGAAACATTGGTTTATAATATGACATAAAATAATTACTATGTAATTTACACTCAGTTTGATTATTTTTGATCATCAGCATCCGGACCACAAGAAGTAGAGCTTCTGAGACCCATTATAACATTATACACTTCTGCCTCACTCACTGGTAATAAAAACATGGTTTTGTTGAGAGTATTGTTGTATCATCTTCATTGTATGTTGATTTTAAATTGGAAGGGATTGTTGCAAAAAGTTCATTAAAGCATTTTAGATGTCTTCTGGATTCTTCGTTTGCTTGTTATTTATGATTAAGTTTGAGTTGCTAGCAGATTTGTTGTTTGCATTTTTATTAATAACGTTCCATACCACTTTTTGTTTATTGTTAGATTGCTTAACTATTCTATAGTAATGCAACTGTTTAGCTTTTTTTAACACTTTTTAACACGGCTTGCTGTGTTTTCTTGTACTTCTTATGGTAGTCTAGGGTGATTAATTTTTGTTGTTTTAATTTAAACAATAACTTTAGTTTGTTACTCGAAATTACTAAACCTTTTGTTAACCAAGATTTATTTTTGGAATGTCTAGTTTGGGTTTTTAATTTAAACGATATCTCAAAATAGTGTTTGTAAATTTCTAAAAAAGTGTTAAGTTTCTCCTTTACTCCTTGAATTTCAAAAATATCAATCCAAGATTCTTTAGAGAGGTGACTCAAAAATATCGCACAATTCCTTTGAGAGAAAGACCTAAATGCTTTCGTATCAGTAGATCCATTATCAAAAGAAGTAAATAGAATCTTTTGCGCTGAGTGATCCGAAAGAATTATAGCTTTACCTTCAAATGGAACGATACTATTTTTGGTTATGTCACACAAAATAAAATTGATTAGATTTTTTTGTTTCCAAAACTTGTTTGCTTAATTAAAATTAAATAGCTTTATATTGATAAACTTTTATGTATTAGTGTACACAATTTCATTATTTACAGTGTTTAAGTAGATCATAATTCAGATCTGATGCATATCGTTGGATTCATAATTAAATTTTCTAGTTAATTGTATGATCCGTATAGTTCCTATTCATGAAGATAGAATAATTATCAAAAAACTGCAGGGGGGCCTATATTTGACATTGTGTTTTATAAACATGTAAACTTTTTGAAAAAATAATTTGAAATATTTTAAAAAAATGTTCTGCACTGTATGATGTTTTATCTATGATTTAAGTGTGAGCCACCTTTGGTGATGCCTGAAGTCGGTTGATCTGTTGTTTTTTGGCTTCAAAAATTAGAAATGTGACTGTAATTCTACATAAAAGAAGGAAATCGTAGGCTATGTCACGTATTACAAAAATTGTCAACGCTTTAAAGAACTTCTTGTAGAAAGTGGAAATAATATAATAATAAACATAGTCATACGATTGGATTGTGTATTGTGACCAACTTAAATATTTTTAATGAATAGATTAAAATTTCGCATTTATGTCCGTTGTTAACCGATTTATCATTGAATGCGAAGATTAAAATTTTGATTAATATTTTAATTCCGTACTATATTCATCGCTTAAGTGTTTTAGTAATCGATTGCTCAATATTGTGAAATAAGCAAGAAATAGCATTTAAGTAATGCACTAATCGATTATCGCTCAATGTTTTATGATAATAGCAGTATTTATTATTATCCCACGAACTAAAGTAGGTTATTTTAATAAATAATTCAGAATTTATTTTAGTATGTATTAGTAGGTTAACTTTTAGAGGACTTTCATTATCGGTTCACGTGTACTGTTTACTCTATTTTAACTATAATTTAACTAATCAGACTGATTAAATTTGTTTGGTTTTGGCACTTACTACAGTAAATTGACTTTTACTTAACTCATAATGGAAGTGTAAGGAGTCGATACACTGTAACGTTGAAAAGTTTTTTAAATGTTGTGCGTAGTAGGTTTTTGTGGCTTGTTAACAAAAATGATGGTTATATCAAAAATGTTGTTTACGCCATCGTAAATTACAAACTAGGATCCCGTCTACGATGTAACTCACCTTTAGAACGAGTCATTAAACTTGCAGTTAGAAGCTCGTTAATGTTTTAATTATTTTGTTGAGTTAAAGTCCTTGCGAGTCCAGATGCTACAACGACTAGACTCTAGTCTGCATAACAAAATATATTTATGCGCATAACACATAATGGCGTACTTTTCATTATTTTTATATGCCATCCGGTATTAAAATTACGTTTTATATATGTATATCCGTGTATATGTTAAACTTTTCTTGCTGTATAACCTATTTAGATATTCGTAACTTCTCGTGGGTAATATGCAAATTTTTGAGGGAAAAGCAGCTACCTTAAAACTTTTCCAAGATACATTTTCATGTGAAATATGTGCCTTACACTGCGTATATATTCTAATTTAAAATATAGAATACAAATTTATACGTAGTACACCGAACCAACTTCGATTCCCAATACGAACGTAAAATTTGATAAATGTGAAATAAATATTAAACAGAATTTTACTACCTTATAACTTTTTAGCGTTGGCTAATTTTTTTACTTTTTCTTGAGTAACACGATATTTTGAGATGGACGCGATTTTCTTTTTTCCTGATTAACACGCTTTTGCAACTCGTGTAACGTCGAAGAAAGTCTGTTTTTGTGAGAGTTTAAAAAATCAATACGGAAGCTCAGTGCTTTGTGAACTAGGTGTAAAAGAGATCGGCACGCGGCGCCGCTTTGTAACTGACCTGCCTTGCGTCTCGACGCTATAGTGTCGCAAACGTGCCGACGCCTAAGGCCTACTTTATGCTTTGATGTTGACGTCCTACAATCTAGCTTGCCTGAAAATTCTACACTCCATATCTTTGTGTGCACGATTTCGTTCGCGTTGTCGTCTCGACGTCTTATTCACGTTATTGTTAACACGATGCATATAAAGATTTTTTAATTTTAATTTACAAAAGCTCCTTTTTTATTACTTATTCAAATTTAATGTGACACGTAAATGAAATAGCGAAAGAAAAAAATACGCTTTAATGTATTCTAAGATGTAGAAACTCATATGTAAACAGCGTAACAATAACACAGCAGCTCTTTGATTTATTTTTCATTTCGTATTAATAATGCATTGTGCATTATACGTCTATGACACGAGAAGTGCATATTTTTACATTGAAGTTGTCGTTTCACAACATGAATCATACATGTGCAATACTATTCGACACTTTGATAATGAAGCGGTGTTTTTCAGGCATTTTTACACTGATGTGTGCTACATTTTTGCGACAATTTATATTTACATACCCATTTCGAATAATAATAGAAAAAATCTTTCTGCGCTTTATTTTATGATCAACAACTCTTATGTCTAGTTTTATACTTCTTATGGTTATGTGAGTTTGTGTAAAATATGAGACGCGCTGGTTTTTAGATTACTTACATATCTCCCTTTTACGGTTGAAAATGTTGATAATCAGCAATTTTTGTATACGTCTACCCCCTTTACATCTTTCTTTTACTTTAATACACTCTTCTATGTAGTACTTTACTTTAATCTTTATGTACATGGTCTCTATTATATTTAAAGTGTTTCCGTTTTAGCAAACATTTAGAGCAAGTTTACATTTAGATATAGCTATTACTTTACTTTCAGTAATCCTCATTTTGATGGAGATAATACAAATGCCGTATAGTAGTTTAATATACAGTGTGTCCCAAAATTTTAGAAACGCTAAATTATCTCAGTTATTTGTAAAGTGACAGATGAAAATTGGGGCGTTAACATTAACAATCATGCTCTATCCAACACAAATATTTTCAGTGATGCAGTTTTGCCGCTTCTACTAAAGCAACTTTGATAATTCCTACGGAACACCATGTATATTATTCAACTTTTTAATGCCCGCAATAAATCTAAATACATCTTATGTATGAAGTCCTATACCTATCTTCAACCATTTACGAAATAATTGACAGACTATTTCGACACTTTGAGAGGCTATAAAATCTAAACCTTAAGAAATCAAGCAAAACGGTTTGCACATTCTTAGTTTTTCATAAGCTATTCATCTAACAAGGAATTTATTGAAAAACTGTTAAAAAAAAGGTGATATCCACTTTTGTTACATTAGAAATGAAAACCGTGGAAACGCGTCATACTTGACAAACGTAAAAGTAAAATTAGATATTGTCAATCTCATCCGCTTTGCTTTTTAATAATGGCTAATTTAAATGAACGAGAAAGAATCATACTACTTATGATGCGTTGTTACGGAGATCGTGTGAGATCCTATAAAGAGGTGGCGGAATTTCCAAACCGTACCCCAATTGCTAAATCAACGGTACAGAAAACAGTTAGAAGATTTGAGGAAAAAGGAGACTGCAAGAGAGGTTTAGATCGGGACGACCCAAAATAGCAAGAAGTGGTGAAAAATATAACACATTTATTGAGAATCCTCATAGTTTTCTGCGAAAGCCAACAGCAGCTATTGATATGTCATTCATCAGTGCCAAGAATTCTGGAGGAAAATAAATTTCGCCCCTATAAGATTTGCCTTGTTCAAGAGCTGTGAGTTGATGATGTCGGTAGAAGAATCGAATTTTGTGAGACCATGATGGTTAAGTGGGACGAGAATAATGATTTTTTCAATAACATTGTTTTTTTTCTGATTTATGCTAAATGGAAATGTGAATCACCATATTTATAGGTACTGGTCAGATCAAAATTCGCACTGGATGAGAGAAGCGCATTTCCAGTACCCTCAGAAAATAAATGTTTGGGGCAGGCTTGTATGTAACTCGCACTTAGCGCCATTTCTCATAGAAGGGAATTTAACAGCTGAGAGATATTTGGATATCCTTCAAAATTTAATCGTTCCTGAAATTCAACGTGTGTATGGCCCAAACTATCAATGTACATGGTTTCAGCAGGATGGAGCTCCTCCCCACTATGCCCGTATAGTGCGGGAATATTTGAATACAAGTTTTCCTAAGAGATTCATAGGGAGAAGGCTTTGTATAGAGTGACCAGCGAGGTCTCCCGACCTCTCGCCATTAGATTACTTTTTCTGGGGGCATCTAAAAAATAAAGTATACGCTACAAAACCGGAGAACCTCGACGATTTAAGACAACGCATACAAATTGAGTCTGATTTTATTACCGAAGTTATGATTCACAAGGTCATCGAAAAATTGTATTACCACCTAGCCTTTTGCCAAGAACATTTAACTTAGTATATAGAGCATAGTACATAGTTTCGTAATTTTTTTAAACAATTTTTCAATCAATTCTTTGTTAGAAGATTAGATGTATTTGTTAATTGATAGCTTACGAAAAATTAAGATAGGAATGTGCAAACCGTTTTTCTTAATCTCTTAAGGTTTAGATTTTACAGCCTGTCATAGTGTCGAAATGGTCTGCCAATTATTCCGTAAATGGTTGAAGGTAGGTATAGGACTTCATACATAAGATGTAGTTAGATTTATTCCGGGCATTAATAAATTGAATAATACACATGGTGTTCAGTTTGAATTATCAAAGTTGCTTTTAATGTTTAGTAGAAGCGGCAACAATGCATCACTGAAAATATTTTTGTTGGTTAGAGCTTGATTGCTAATGTAAATTCCCCATTTTTCATCTATGTCACTTTACGAATAACTGAGCTAATTGAGCGTTTGTAAACTTTTGGGACAGGGTGTATGGTGTTGTGAGCTTTTTATTTTAAAATTTTCCAATTCAGAATAAAACTTCAAAGATGCTTAATTAATCAGTTGTTTATTAAGTAATTGTTGTAGAACAGGGGTGTAATCCTTGTGTGTGATTAAAATCATTTCTTTCACTTTAATTCTCTTAAGCACCTTTACTGCATTGTTATAATTACAATTTCGCCCTTAAGTGTTTCAACTTGGAAGATTTTCATTTCTAGGCTTCATATTGGATAAGTTTCTTTTTTTAATTTTTGAGCTAGTTTTGTATTTCCTCGTTCCTCGGTGGGCCTACGTAATCGATCGCGGTCACGATTCACTAACATTAAGAAGTGTAATGAATAAGGTAGAGTGCATTAAATAATCGATCGTGATTTTTAGTGCCTCAACCTGCCTACCCCCGCATATAGCATCGAATCGATGCACCAAGCCTCTATCTGCCTACTGCTGATGGTAGGCTACTTGGCACCAGCCGAGCTGCCAATCACAACTGTCTCATTAAGACAAAGGAGACTGGTCAGCTGTTAGCACAATCTCTGTGTCCAGTCTGAATTCCGCGCGCCGCTTATGTACCATCCAGGGGAAAAACCATGACCTAGTCCCGTCACGCTACGCATTGCGCATAAGGCGGACCTAATATGGTAACAATTCCCCCCTGCTGCAAAGGAACTAAGGCACGGGTTTTCTTCGGGCGTTGTAGACAGAGGTACACTGGGTTTGTTTGTGATCCTCGTAGGCGAAGGTCCTGTTGACTTTGCAGCTGGTGGTGCCATCGATTTCAGACGAGGTGGTGTCGCATGTCATACGAACGGCAGGCAAGTTCAACAGACAACAGATGTGTGGCTTCAGGTGGTGCTCGTGTCAAGCGGCGATATAGCGAATTTGAAAGACATCGACACTCTAATCTCGATAAACCATAGTGAATACGGGGATACGACTGATCCATCAGGTGACTGTCTATCTGGCTGAAACTTGGCTGGTGGCGATTTTGCTCCTGCAGATTCCTCAGGCCGTTGTACATCGGACCCAAAAAGTCACTACCGTGGAGGTTAGGTAGGTGGTGTTCCTACGAAAGGTGGTGGAAAAATGTTACTATACGCAACGATGCACGCAGTGAAAGGTGTCAGTCCAGCTCGTTTTGCAATTGGCTGGTTTGCAACTTGCTAAACAGCAAGCTTGACTTCGACATGTCAATCATCATCACAATCTCTGTTTAAAATTAGCCGAGGATCTTCATATAGTCACAAATTCTTGTTTCGTATGAGTGTGAGAGGAAATGCAGTGATATCTGTGTAAGCTTTCTTTTGCAAAAATTAGACAACGCCAAATGAAAAAAGAAGGCACTGTTAGGGTTCCCAGATCTATAAACGATTGACACGGATCTTTTTAAAATCAAGATTATTTGTATTACTTGTGGGTTTTGTTTGGATTGCAAATACATCTTTAATGTGAGGTATGTGTCCCCATGTGATGATTGTGTAACAAAGTGTGATTGAAACAGCGTATACTAAGTTAGCAACCTAATATTACGTAATAGGTAAGGTTGATTCCATCTCAATATGGGATCTAAGATGTCATAAGACTATTAAGAAGCATAGGTTTTATCAAACTAAGACTGAGATAAATACTGAACAATTAAGTTTTCTTTAAAAACTTTTATTTCTAAGCTACTAGAATTTAATGCAGTTGTATTGTCGGCGTATAAAATAAATTCAGAATTATCACCAATTTCAGGCAAATCATTAACGTAGATTATAAACAGAGGAGACCCCAGAACAGAACGTTGAGGAACACCGCTGTCTAATTTTATGTAGCCCGAAAGCTGGTTTAGAAAATAAACGGCTTGCTTTTATTTCTTAAAAATAAACAAATCAGTTTACAACTATTACCGTCAAAGCCATAATACATAATTTTCTTAATAAGTTTATGATGACATATGCATTCAAATGACTACGAGAGGTTATAAAACCGAGTAATCGTATATGTATTTTCGAAAGCATCAGTGATTCAAGAGAAACAATATTTCTTGAGTGGTTGACTTTTTTGTTCCAAAACCAATCTAGCAATCATGTAATATACCTATCTTCTAAAAATGAAGGTATTTTCTTTTTCCATAATTATTTCAAACATTTGAGCTATTATACAAACAGGTGAAATGACCGATGATTGTCGAAGTTATTTGCGGTATTAGTTCCTAGATCCTAGAATAAAATACTATGTGGGATGAACCGGTGGAATACGGGAACTAAAATTTTATAAAAAGGGAACGAAAAGGGAATTTTACAGAAAGTTAAACCACACTCAAGGTATTAAAAAGATTACTAATCAAGGAAAAATCAAAAATAATCTATTAACTGATGATAATAGAAAACTAAAATTATAAATTTAACAAACCTAATTTAATTCTCCCTTGGATAACAAAAATATATATTCCTAAAGAACTGAAAATAACTAAATTCTTAACGGTATTTAAACGATTATTAACTTTAATTAAGGTTGATCCGATAGGTTAATTGCTGATAACTTTGCTTTTCGTTAGCACAATTTAAGTTAAATGTTGACGGAATATGGAAATAAATACATATGTTGAAAAAATTTTTGGTACCAATAACGGTAATTAACTAAGTTAGTCACACTAACTGTCAATCAAGATCACGTCAGTACTCTTGAAAAATCAAATGCAAAGCGCCAATAGATATCGCGTTTGGCCAGTTTGATAAAAATTAATGTATTACCATTGAACTTGAAATATTTTCTTAAATGGAACGTTATTATGTTTAATACAGCGGAAATTAAAAACGATCCCTGCTCGGGCACTAAAATATGTTACGCGTTTACGTTAAAATAATAAGATACAAGGGTGTCCTTACTCAAAAATAAATAAATATATAAATAAAGAAAGTAAAATCTTGAACAGGTTTATTAAAGCAAAAATGACAAAATAATAAAAGTTTAAAGTGGAGGATGGAGGAAACTTGAGCTGAATCTTGGGTGGCGTTCGGTGTTCCGGAGGGATCCGCCTATACAGGTAGTTAAAATTTTTTGGGTGGTAGAACATAAACGTTACTGAAACACACAATATAAAAGATTCCATTTCACACACTCACTCAGAAAAATTATTTTGATTTTTTCCAAAAAAAACTGTACATTTACCCAAAAATGTAGAAATTCTGTGATATTTTGATACATTAACACTACCATCGTATTCTACAGTAAATTTCAAGTGAGGATGGATAGATTATGATGAGTCTGAATCTACACAACCACTAATTTAATTGATTAGAACTGTGAAGTTATCATTTTCTTAAAAAAAAAGAAAAAGCTTATAAATTAGAATTATTTAAAAAAACTGCGAGACAGTAGCAAATGCTTCCAACTCTAAGCTTTCAGAAGACAGGATATAACATTTATTCGTTACCATTTAAAGACAGTTATGCCAGTTTGAATAGTATAAAACGTGGTTTGAGAAAAATAATAATTCAACTCTAACAAACTAAAAAGACACACATGAACATTTTTATTATTATAGCTATAACGTAAGGTTACAGTTAATAACCCTATGATGGGAAACAAACGTATCACGCACAGATGTTATGTTTTGTTTGGATACAGTTTTTTTGGTGGGTTTGTACCATTTACTCATTGGCAGTGATCTCAAAATGTCGTTTTCAAATCAGGAATACGCGGAAATGCATTTTGTGTATGGTTTCTGTAATGGAAACGCGAGTGAGTGCAGCAACTTGGGATGTGTACGTTGAAGAACAAGTTCTGGAGCGAGTTAGAGAAGACCCGGACATTAGCAGCAGGAAACGTGCACGTGAAACCGGTGAAACAGTTGTGACTGTTTTACACGAAAATAAAGTCTAACCTTAGCATTTCCCAAAAGTTCAAGGCATTGAACGTAATGGCCATGCTGCTAGACAAGATTTCTGTCGCTATCTACTAAATTCTGATATTGAACAATATACATTTTTCAAAAAAATCTTATGAACAGACGAATCTCTTTTTACAAGACAACGTATATTCAACTCCCACAACATGCACATGTGGAATACTGAAAACCCGAAATCAGGAAGAAAAATGTCGTTTCAGAGAAGATTTAGCATAAACGTGTAGCTGTGATTGGCGATCGTTTCTTGGGACCTCACATTTTTCAGAGAAGTTTAAATAGAGTGATGTATCACTTTTTGCAACACGATTTGCCTCACATTTTTGATGTGATTGACCCTGCGCACCGTCAAGGTATTATTTATCAAGCGGAACTGAATTTCATGGAAAATTTTGTGTGGGATTAATGAAGTCTGAGGTGTATTCAACTCCTGTAAATAGCGAAGAGGAACTTCTAAACAGGATCCAAGGTGCAACACAGAAAGTTAGGGACAAGCTAAGCCATAATCTATGATTTTGTCTTGTACTTGTGTAGGTACAAAATTAACGGTAACCTTACGTTATAGCTATAATAATAAAAATGTTCAAGTGTCTCTTTCTACTTTGATAGAGTTGAATTACTATTTTTCTCAAACCACGTTTTGCACTTTTCAAACTCGCATAACTGTACTTAAATGGTAACGTGCAAAATGTTGTATCCTATCTTCTGCAAGTTTAGATTTTGAAGCAGTTGTTGTTGCATTTGCTACTCTCTAGCAATTTTTTTTTCTAATCAATTTAATTAGTAGTTCTGTAGATTCATGCTCATCATAAGTTATCCATTCTTACTTAAAATTTAATATAGAATACGATGGTAATGTTAAAGTTCGTGGAATGTATCAAAATGTCCCAGAATTTCTATATTTTTTGGGAACTGTACAGTTTTTTTTCTTTAAGCGGGCGTGTAAAATTGTGTATTTATGTCATATTTATGTTATTCGGTCACCCAAAAAAATGTTTAACACTAGGTCTAGACCACCCTGTATATGTCAACGTCACTTGCTTCAAGTTATGCCGCAGAGGAGACTTCGGTAGCGTAGAGGTCTCTGACGGTGGACGAATCCGAGAAGACGGGTTTTCACTGTGTAGCATAGTCTGCATAACGTTTCCAGTTTTGTATTTGTAAATTATCATCTTACTTATACGTGATTACATCGATGGGCGGTATGTAATGTATGCTGTAGTTTTTTACTTTTGGAAATAATATTTATTTAGTAAACTAATGTTGTGCATTCTATTCTCTTTTAGTATTTGGACTATGAGTATCATAGGCCTGCGCACGGGGGCCGTAACACCCCTAATGCCCGAGTAACTTTTTTACCAATACACACTTTTTATACTTCTTTATATTTTCTCAATGTTATATGTCGATAAAGAAAGACAAAATATTAATTTTAAACTGATATCGCTATCCGCTATTAATTATTATATGAATATCTAATACAGAGAACGGTAAACCTCACATGACCACACGCTCACCCTTTAAAATGTAATCAGACTTTGCCACTCTCTAGTTACGACAAAGGAAATTTTAAGAACTGTGCACGCCTATGATAAGTATTAAAGTATTCGAATCATTCATTTTGCTTTATGTCATTAAAAATAAACGTGTGTATAAAAAAGTATAGCCTAGTATTCATGTTTCTAATCTAACAACATACATATACGTCATATTCTGATACGTAAAAATTGTTTTATTTCATTTTTAATGAAAAAAAAAGCGGCCATGATGCATTGTTAATTATGTACAGTATTATTCACAATTAAAAACTTTGACGGTTTAAAGAGTGGGGTGCTGTTGGAAAACTCGGGCGCCAACCTAGGTGTTCGGGGACCGCTGAATCTTCTAGAGGCCCGAATTCCCTCTGAAGGTCACTGGGTCCAAGCAACCTCAGTCGAGACGTCCTTGACGGTAGGTTTTTGAAGATCTATTTGATGAAATACGAATACTTCCCATTTTTCGTAAACAACGTGTGTTGTATATAAAAAAATTACTATAGCCTATAATAAAGTTTATCCTTATAACCTGGTTTATCATGACGACATCGTATTATGGCGCCTTATCCCTAAGCCGAAAAAAATAAATTGGTCAGAGTATATCGTTTATTATTATTTTAATTTAATTTTACAATCATCAGAATGATTTGGTGGTTGACAAAGTACAGTACAGACAGAAACACCAATTCAGGTATTCGGTGGCGTCTCACCTTCGGGTGGCCTGAATACCCCCTGAAGATATACTTCCCAGAAGTGATTACAGAATCCGATTAGTCTCAGTAGATATGTCGATGAAGTTTTGTGAAAATGTATTCGATGGGACACGACAATATTGCTGTAAATAAGTGTTAAGCAAACATAACTGGCCGGCGGATTGATGTGGTATGGAAAGAAATCACAATTAACTTTATTTTAAAAACATTGATTATTCTTTGTAAATCTAAAGAAATTATGAATTGAAGTTTTAACAACAATCAGCATGTAGTATCTAGCATTTATTACACATACAGGGTTCCCTACAACTAACTGATGAAACTATCAATTTATAAAAAAGTAGAGGTTTTAAATTTCTGAAAATGTTTTCAAAATGGTGGCACTTTCGGTTATACCGGAAGTCACCCCTAACTCGCTTAATTTAAATTGAACCCCCTACTTTTTAATCGAGATTTGGATTTTAGAGAGAAAAAAATATTTGTCATTTGCCTAACTTGAACAGTTTTCAAATTATTTAACATTTTTGGTAAAAATGACACTTGTAGACCTTATAATACATGGCGATTTTTAGTAAACAATAAATTTTTTTCAACGCTATTTAATTCTTTGTCATATTTTGTAGTCAGCATTAAAAAGAAAGATACTCTCTATTAAAACTTTATTTATATCTACATTGGTTGGTTTTCTATATATTAAAAAAAACTGATTTCGTTTTGCAAATTATCAAGACGGTTTACTTGTGTTTTGGAAGACAATTACCGTGGTTTTAGTTATTTTGCAAATGTGAGTTAAAGTGTGATTACAAATGCCGAGGCGTTTTACTTATATTCACGAAGGCTATTTCAATTTATTTGTTATTTACCGAGAATGTAACAAAGTAAGTAATTTTGCAGAATGAAATTAAACTTTTTTTTCAATTTTAGAAAACTAGGTATTGGAGGTATAGAGGTTGTAAGGCCGAGTACAAATGTGATCCATTAAAAAAAATTGACATTTTCGCGATTTCTATCAATATTAGATATATTTTTAACACCTTGTGTAAAAAACGGTTAAAATGTATTTAGGACAATTTACATTCACGTTTCTACTGTGCACTATCCAAATTGTATTAAAAAAGAAATTAACCGTTTACTAAAAAAACGCCATGAATCGTAAGATTCTGCAAGTGTCATGTTTTACCGAGAACTTGAAATAATTTGTTGAAGTTAGGTATATGACATGTTCTACCAAATATTTTTATTTCTCTCTCTGCAATCCAAATGTTCATTTAAATTAGGCGAGGTAGGGTTGACTTCCAATATAACTGGAAGTTATTTTAAAAATCAACAATAATATATTACCAAATTTTCAGAACTTCTATTTTTTCGTAAATCGATAGTTTCAGTTCGTTGTGGGATACGGTGTATAGACAGTTCTCCTTTATACTATTGTGCATTTTCTATATTTATAGATTCTTCTCTTGTGATGCTCAACGTTCATATATCTCGTTATATCGCCTAAAGTAATTGATGTTGTAAGGGTTCCGGAAGAACCAGATCTTGAAGAAGGTTTTCCCTACATCCCACCAACGTTAGAATTATATCGTTGAATATGGAATGGTATTGTTACACAAATTCGATTGTACCTCTGAATTAACTTTATTGGTTCTTTATCATCGCACTTTGATGTCATTTCAACATTTGTGTTGTCATTCCATTTTAGTGTCCCTTAATGTAGTTTTACACGTTCACATTTTTTAAAAACATTTTCGTCATGTTCGATACCCTGTTTTCGCTTAACGTTCAAGTTCTACTAAGATTTCTTTTACTTATAATATCTGAAGAGATCTTAAAAAATGCAAAATGGAATATTTGAATGTGGAATTAGTCCAATTATTCAAACACCTGTTTGTCCAAAGCCAGTAACCAGTAACCGGCAATGTTGTATTTTATTCACATTGAAGTTCTACATGAACAATATATCCATTCGGTTTAATAAGAATCCATAATCTATATCCGAATCTAATGGGTTTGCCTTTACTCAGTTGTTTAGTTGGATTTTTGTATAGATTCATACAAAAAGCATCATTTATAAAATCAATAATGAAGGATTCATCTTATATTATCTGCCACCTTAATTGATATTTAGCTGTATAAACCGCAACATATGAAATTATATAGCGTCTTATCGCTTCTGCCGGCTGATGGTACTTTACAATGAAGGTCATTTTGCCAATCATTCTCTTGCTGGAAGGGCAATAATAACCTGATGAAAACGTATTCCCCCATTCGTTTCATGTAAAGAGTTATATTTTTAGAAAATCAAGCGAATGGTGGAATTTCAAAGCTAAAGATATTTGCAGACTGTCAATAAAAACTTACTTTGCAAACACTACCAATAGTTTACAATTTATTCAACTAGTTACAATGTAAATTACAACAATAACGGCAAAGCTCAGTTGATGCATAACACATTTATTTTTATTATATAGTTATTAATGGTATAAGTGTACAAATGCTGTCTTTTTCTTTCAAACATGCCGTTCTAATCTAACACGGGTGCTTATTTTAGTTACTAGTGACGGAAATTTTAACGTATATAATGCCCATTACTGGTAAGGAAATAATCCACATTAAATGCTTTAAATTTATAATCAGAATAGTAATGTACAGTGTGTCCCATTTTTAACGATTTCGCAGGGTATCTTGAACACTATACCATTTTGGAGTTTTCCTAATCGCCATAGCCTACTTTGTTGTTTAAAAAAATGCCGCGTATTATATATTTTCGAGAGCTTTAAACCAGGTGCACTGTAGAACTGAACGTATATAAGGTGTCCCGTTAAGAAAAAAAAAGTTTGGTTGATATTTCAAAAAGCATGAGGCATTTGCTTTTATAGCGCGATGTTTCGGAAGCGGACTCTGCTTCCGTCATCAGGCTTAGTCCTGAGAATGACTACTTTCGCACTTGAGTCGAATTCATATGTTATGATTTTTTCTCAAGCACGTGACTATTTTCAGATTCGAACTTTGGTACCTTTCATTTACAAGTCTGACACTTTTACCGCTGAGCCACTGAGTAATCCAATATATATTTTTTAGAACTTATATGTTATATACCGGATGGCCACTTAGTACGTAGATATTTCTGTTATTAAAGGAAAGGTGGAGAAATATTATATACAACAGTTACAGGATTCGTGGAGGTGCTAAAATATTTTGTAGTATACAGAGTGTTTCAAAAAAGCGGGGCGACATAAAGGTATTTTTTTTAAATGACAACCCCCATTTTTTTACGGAATCGAATTCAGCATAAAATTTTACGTATAGTACAGTATCTTAAAGGTTTGTTGCGGTGTTGCCAAGTTATGTGTAATTTACAAAAAAAAATGTGGAAAAAACAACCTATCCAAAAAGTCGTTAAAAAATCACTAGTTTAAGTGAAATAATACGGTGTTGCGCTTTTATAAACATCAGAAATGTCGGAATAATTCTGTAGAAGAACACTGGTTATAACTTATAGAGGGCGTTTTTGTTTTACGTGGGTGCCGATATTGAAATTTTTGAAGTAGCATAACTTAATTTTTTTAAATGGATCACTATGTATTTTATTCCGGAATGTTATACAGTATGTTATGCTCTATAAATTTGCAATTACAACTAATATTCTAACCGCTTCGCCACAATTTTAGGTTTTATTTGAAAATGCATTAAAATATCCTTGTTTTTTGTTGTTTTATTCACATAGTATGCCGTGACTTTGAGCACAAACGACCATTATTAGACGTTAAAAATGTGCTTTTAATTGCATTGTATTAATTCGTCTTTATAATATTATTAAAATATAAACGGATTGACGGAAATGGAGAAGTATGAACAAGACTTCGTTTTACAAACTAAAGATACATACAATACATAGTTATTTTAACAAGTGTTCAAAATGTCTTCCTTGTTGTTCTAAGCACTTCTCAATACGTTTACAAAATGAATTCTTAACTCTTCGAAGTATCACTGGTGTTATGGAAGCAAATGCATTGCGAATTAGAATTTTCATATTTTCTTTGGTTGTTGGCAAACGATTTCTTTTATGCACCCCCATAATTTTATGCTGAATCAGATTCTGTAAAAAAAGTGAGTTGCCATTTAAAAACAAATACCTTTCTGCCGCCCGCTTTTTTTAAACACTCTGTATATTAGAAAAAACTTTTTCGTGGTCGCGCAGTAGTTTATTGCGCATCTTGCGCCGTAACCTATTGCGCAGGTGTATTGCGCTTAAGCTCTTCGTGCATTATTGAGATACACGTGGGTTTTGTTTCTACACCACTTTGGCATATTGGATTTTTGCTAGTGCAGTTGTATTCTCGTCCTTTGCCACTATCTGTATGTTATCCCATTGCATGCGGTTGTGTTCGTTCGAGACGTGTTCGGCGATTCTTGATCTTTCAATTGCGCCCTTGCGAATGTTGTTCTTATGTTCCTGAGTTCTCACTTTTAGTGGTCTACTGCTCTCTCCTATGTATGCTCTGCTCTTGGAATTCTGGTCTTCATTATGTGGTTTGGTTTTGGTTAGTATTTCCTAAGCGTTCTGGTCGATTTGAAGACTGCATATATTATATTCGCTGCATATCCTTCGTATTTTGTCTGAGGTACCTTGTATATATGGTGTTATCGCTGTATATTTATGATATTTTTCCTGTTGCAGTGTGAAAAAGGTGTAATTTAACGAATGACACTTACATCACACATGATGAGCGTCAAACAATTTAGACGGGTATAGTGTGTCCCATTTTTTATGGTCTCAGAGTATATTCATTATGAGTGAAAATATAGGGATGCGGTTATTTCTATCCTTCGTATTTTGTCCGAGGTACCTTTTATATATGGTATTATCGCTGTATATATATATATATATATATATATATATATATATATGAGAGAGAGAGAGAGAGAGAGAGAGAGAGAGGATCTTTTTCCTGTTGTCATGTGAAAAAGGCGCAACTTAGACGAGTACAGTGTGTCTCATTTTTTATGGTATCTCAGAGTATTTTGAGTGAAACTGTAGGGATGCGGTTTTCGCAACACTGTGCTACTTTTATCAAACGTTTTCATAATTGTCATGGCCTACTTGGTTTTTGAGATAGAGGGAAAATTTTGACACTCCTGTATCTCTGTTATTCAAAAGCTTTTGAAAAGATGAATATTGACATCGATACAACTTTTTACGCAGATTTCAACGATGTAATTAGTTTTAAAATATACGTTAGACTGAATGAGATATCAACAATACTTTTTTTTCCTTTAATGGAACACCGTATATATTTTCAGAATGCTCTAGTTTAAAGCTTTTTACTAGTATATAATACTCGGTATATCTGTTTTTAAACAACTGAGAAATTCGTATGTTTCTGTAAATTTTTTTACTTTTATCAAGTTGGCCTGTCTCAAAAACGAAATATGATATGACGATTACGAAAACGGTTCCGTTCATTTAAATGTTTCTCAGAGAAAGATATTAATGTGAGTTGTCTACAGCTAAATTCAAAAAAGAATTCCCACACAAACTAAAAAATGAACAAGTGCCCCAGTGGTTGCTTAAGACACAGAAATGTGCGGAAATATGTGAATTGGTTTCTTCGAGAAATACCTATATACATTTTTATTAGTGTGAAGGTTAGATTAATAGTAAGATAAATTAACGCGAAAAGGAAGAATGAATTAAAGAAAATGGGGAATGAGAATAAGATTGTATGACTGCTGTCTGCTGTTTATCATATTTTCAATTGTCAATTTGATAATTATTAAGCGTTAATAACGACACTGTTAATTAAAGAACTTACCAAACCTGAACAAAATAGTTTAAGAAAACAATCCACATGTCCCTCGTATATATGCTAATTTACGTAAGAACAGTGCCTATAAATTGAGACAATATAAACTAATTTTCAAAGTTTTGAATACCGTAATTTTCGCAATTAGAAGTTTTAGTTTGGTTTCGAATTGTATAGTTAGCAATGTTTTATATAAATTCTAGTTGCTGTATACACCCAAGATGTAAGAAATTTAATTCCAAAATCAATACTGAGGCGTATTATATATATATAACTTATCAATTTCAAATTCAAATGTTGAGTGCTGAAGGAATGCTGCTAAGTATTCCGCTCGTTGCTGCTGAGTATGAACGTAGTGATAAATCGTTTAGATTCCGTCTGGATTCGCGCTCCCTTGCTTAATTACTGCCCGTCTTGGATTACTGAGAAATTAATTTCTCTGGAGAGAGCGTGTATTTCTCTATATAATATATTAAATATTGCTTTATATTAAAGTTTCCGTCTGGGATAATCTCTCTTCTATTGAAACTAGTTCGGTTCTTCCTTCTACTTCGAAAGGCAATCATCTCACGTTCTTTCCTTTTTTCTATACACATCTAAAAAACACTTAAGTACCAATGTTTGAAGTAATTTACCGAACTCATACACACCATTTATAACTTACCCAATGTTGCCAACTTTACAATTACGCTGTTTAAGTGATTTAGAGGCTCGTTTACGTTCTGAGTTTAAAATATCATCAATTATATGGAAAATTTATATCAAGCACCGCAATTTATACAGAAACACGAGAAATAATCATTCTAAAGTTTTATTTTAAAAGCAACGGCGTTGATTTTTTTGTATGTATGTATATACCTACTACATATCGGACAAACGTGTATAACGTAATAAATTACATCTAAGTTTTGTTAAATGAATTGATTCGCGTGTTTTATGCGTTCGAACTTAATTTAAATTTGACTCAATTATTCGACCTGGAATTATATTCCCGACACATTTCAATGCGGGTGTGAAATCGGTTGAAAATGAAATCGGCGACCATCAATTTTCCAGACTATATAATTTGGTAGCCAAGCTTCGCTAGACTGAATTTCTCGATCGATAGTTACTGTCTTGTATTTGCTCATTCTCCATATGCGTCAAGGTTTAAGATCGGAGAACGAGTTATAAAAGGAGTTTAAATTTTTAAGTATTTTATTTTATTTTTTATGCTGCGTGATATTAGGGCTTTTTTTAATGTATGTCTCAATTGGTTCTTTTCTTTTTCAGGTGAGTCGTTTTTGTATTTCCAATGAATTGTTGGAGTATTGGTGAGTTTGATATTATTAATTTTTTTTAATTAAAGATCACTCACATGTTTTTTTTTTTTTTTCTAATTCAATGTAAACTAAATTATCTGCAAAAATGATTATGCATTTTCTATAAATAAATATTAGCTTGCCTTGACCAATTAAATTTCAGCAAAATGTTTTTTGTCTTTAAATGAGTCATTTTTATTTCTTTATTTGCAAATTGTACTTTATGCTCACTTTAATTTTGTACTAACGTTTTGCACTAAATTAATATTTATTAAAATTATTAAACGTTTTGATGAGTGACTGTCTTAATGCAACAATAATTATAGGGTTATTTATGACGTCATTATTCGAAATATTCCTAAAATAAATCAAAATAAATTTTATTTACGATTATGATTACGTTTTATTATAAAATTTTACAGTTGCAGATATATATATTTGCAAATATTCCCTGTTTATTCATATAAACCGTTTTATGAATAATTAATTTACAAACTTATGGCAAACCGAAAAAGCACCTAAATTTTCAAACATGGTTTACTGTTGCGACGGCGATGTTCAGTTTTTTCGAAATGATAAGAGCACTTAATTCGGGAGCACATGTTTAGATAAAATGTAAACAGAATCATTTTAATGACAAATCAAACACGCACCTAATTTGTCTAACATAGTTTACTCTTCAGAGGTACTGTTCAACTTTTTCGAAACGGTAGGACCTCTTAATTCGGAAACTGATATTTAAATAAAGTATAAAATAATCATTATCAATAAAGACAAACCGAAAAGACTCCTAACTCTTTCGAAATGAGAAAGGCACTTAATTCGGCAACAGGATATTTAGTCCAAATAACGAATTCATTTTAATGGCAAACCGAAAGATCACTTTTAAATATTGTTTAATTTCTTAGTAGTGGGTCGCTCTGCTAAACAGAATCCCCAATCTTAGTACTTAATTCCGAAACTGGTTTGGGAAATTGATTATTTTAATGCCAAATCGCATAGAATTTTTTAACTATTTAACCACTCCTGAGAGGTGGATCTTTCCGTTGTCGACATAGTAAAGTACAACCTGTTCTAAACAGTAAGACTATTTAATACGGGCACGGGATATTTTGATAGTGTGTTCATAAAGTCCTGATTTTAGTGAAAAGCTAGAAGGCTAACTTATTCTTCGCTTGTAGATTGCCGTTGTAAATGAAGTATTTAGTATCTTTTAGAAATTTCATTTGCAATTAAAGAATCCAATTAACGTTTAATTATTTGGTACTTTTACGTACAAAATGTTTTCGCATATTCATCTTTACCTGGGGTGTTCAACTTAATGTTATGTTAGCTTCACCCAAATTAAATACAGTTTTGTACCAAACAGATGAAGCACTATAGTTTTAACATTAGCACTTAATTTGTATCTAATTATGAATTTGGTTACAAACAAATGCGCAGTGGTGAGAGGGAGGGACTTCTTTATGAGCATGTAATTTTGTTTATCCCATTAAAACTGTTATTAAAGTGGATTATTTAACAATGGTCATTGGTCAACTAGCAATAGTTTAAACAGATATTATTAATTAATTTACTATTGTTATATATAAGGGTTGGGCAAATGTGTAAACCCTCATTTCTGGCTAAAATATTGATTGTATCAAAAAAGACCTTAACAAAAGTTAATGTAAATTTTATGATCTATTCAGTGGCGTACTAGGATTTGCAGCAGCTACGCCAATTTTCGAGATATGACGTCATCGATTGTGTTTTTACACAATATATATATATATATATATATATATATATATATATATATATATATATATATATATATATATATAGGAACTATTGATTGTATCAAAAAGACCTTCATAAAAGTTAATGTAAATTTTATGATCTATTCAGTGGCGTACTAGGATTTCAGCAGCTACGCCAATGTTCGAGATATGACGTCATCGATGTTTTTAAATGGGTGACCCTGTATATTTTCGCATTTTCAGATTTAACGTTTTTCTCCAATTATAATGATATATGTTTGGTAGGTATGCGACTTGTCGTTTTTAAATATTACATAAAATAATAAAATAAAAGAGATCGCTGTCGCTGTACTATCTAATAAAAATATTCGTTTTTTTTGTTGTCGCCATGGTTATTTCTGTAACATAGCTCAAATATTTTGTATTATTGTCAGTTACTGTTAATTCCGTCAGATAATTTCGGTATAGAGTATTAGTATTGTTTTCTAATCATGGTTGAATTTAGTGAACGTGAGCGTATTTCGTTGTTAATGATGGTTGGATTTGGAGACAGGCAGAGATCTTTAAAAGATGCATGTGCTATTTTTAATGCAACATTTCCGGAGAGAAATCCTCACATTTCCAAATCAACCGTTTCGAAGATTGTGCGGAAATTTCACGAAACTGGAAGTGTTAAAAATCGGCCAAAATCAGGTCGAAGTAAATCGGCTACAAATGAAGATATGGCACTTGATATTATCCTTGATGTGCAAGTAGAACCGATAACTTCAGTAACAAAAATTGCATTACATAAAGATATTAGCGGTAGATCGGTAAGAAGGATATTGTCCACAATCATCTCCATCCGTATAAAATGCATTTAGTACAAGAACTTAATGAAGATGATCCTGATAGAAGAATGCAGTTTTGCCAGTCAATGGTGGATCACATTGAAATGAATGGCAATTTTCTCAATAATATTGTCTTTTCAGATGAAGCAACATTTCAACTGAATGGTTTTGTCAATCGACATAACTGTCGCTATTGGTCTGACCACAATCCTCACTGGATGGAAGAAGGTCACACCCAATATCCTCAAAAATTAAATGTATGGGCGGGTATAATCAGAGGACACATAATTGGACCATTCTTTTTGAGAGACAATTTAAATGCTAATCGGTATTTACAATTGTTGCAGGAGCAAATTGTTCCAGCATTAGTTCGTTTATTTCCGAACCAGGAGAATCCTGAACGACCCTCAAATGAAATTTGGTACCAACAGGATGGAGCTCCGCCTCATTATAGAGTTGACGTGCGTCAATATCTTAATGAAATATTTCCGGGGAGATGGATAGGTCGAAGAGGACATATTGAGTGGCCACCGCGTTCGCCAGATTTAAGTCCTCTAGACTATTTTCTATGGGGTCATTTAAAATCTATTGTGTATAAGACCAAACCTCAGTCGTTAGAAGAACTGGAAGACCGGATTAGGGTGGCTGTGCAAGAAATCTCACAGCAAGCCATTCAAAACTCCGTAAGAGCCTTTGCTGACCGAATAGGACACTGTCAAGGTGCTGAAGGTCTCCAATTTGAGCATTTACTACATATTTCTCAATATGAAGCGCTCAATTTTGTTGTAAATCAAAAGTTCATTAAAATTACTAAATAATATGTATCTTCTTCATTTTATTATTTTAGTTAATATTTAAAAAACGACAAGTCGCATACCTACCAAACCATATATCATTATAATTGGAGAAAAACGGTATATCTGAAAATGCGAAAATATACAGGGTCACCCATTTAAAAAAACCATCGATGACGTCATATCTCGAACATTGGCGTAGCTGCTGCAAATCCTAGTACGCCACTGAATAGATCATAAAATTTACATTAACTTTTGTGAAGGTCTTTTTTTGATACAATCAATAGTTCCCTGTATATATATATATATATATATATATATATATATATATATATATTATATCTACTTAAAATTATTAAACGAATGTTAACATTTGACACTAATTAAGTTTTAGATGGTCAAAATCGTAATCAACTTTTAAAAAATAAGCAATTCTGACCAGATATACTTGATATTTTAAATATGAAAAATATTTAAAGTTTTCTGTAAGAATAATTAACTAAGCTGTAAATTCGATTTCTTGTTATGGTAACTCAGCTTTAATTTGATACTGATACTATAGTAAATTCTTACTTATTTGTTGTTTTGTTAGTAAAACAAACTGTTCTGTTTAACAATTAGAATGTGAATTTTTCATTATATTATTATTATTAATGCAGCCCATAGGGATTTAAATTTACCGCCAAAACCTTTTTACGATTGAATGCACCAGAATGTAGTCATAGATACAGTTACTCGTATTTATGCATTTGTTAAGTGAGACCGCAATGACGCCAAGGTTTCACATTTAACAAGCACGCAACTGTTGTATTTTTTTAAATTTTAATGTTAGTAGTAACACATGAAAAGTTTTTTATTACGAATTTTGAATTCATGGTAAAAAGATTCTTTATTAATTAAAAAACTTTTCATATGTTCATTACTACTAATATTAAAATTTAAAAAATTACAAGTTACGTGCTGGTTAGGTGTGTAACCTTGGTGACACTACGAGCTCACTTAACAAATGCACAAAATAGTAAGTAGCAACTAAGTTAACGTGTAAATACACAAAGTTTAATTCGAATGGAATTCTAATCTCTCGGTAGCTCAGTTGGTTAGAGTTTATGTCTAGATAACATGAGATTCTGGGTTCGAATTCCATTCGGTAGAATGTATTTATACACATAAATAAAAAATATATAACGCTAACTTAATTTATTTAGTTTAGATAATTTTAATCAATCCAGGTCATTGTTAAAATTAAAAATATGAGTCGGAATCTAGAAAATAGTACACATTAAATACGAAAACAATTCATTCAATTTATGTAGATGTTTATTCCTAAATGTTATCCCAAATTTGTTAAGTGGATTTCCTCAGTTAAAAACAAACAAAAATAGTATTGCTATCAGATATATTTGTTTTAAAATAAAATTTTCGAAAGTAATGTTTAATTGAAGTAAATAGTATTAACTTCAATATACATCCATTTGTCAAAATATTCTTGGAATAGCATTCGTATAGATAAACCACGATATCTTAGTGCGTATACCTTATTAAGTATATATTATAAATGATTTCAAGGTTTTATTCTGAACAACAACACTATTCTATAAAAGGATAAATTTCTCGTCGATTATATTCCTGTACCGAAGAAACTTTCCGCGATTGAAATAGATATGGTATATTAATATTATTAATGTAATTTCCTCGTCAAGGACTAAAATATGACGATCTAAACGTTTTGATAACAATTACACTTATCGTCCTCTGGAAATGGCAATAGCTTTAAGAATTAAGAAATAGATAATACTTATTTAGAAAGAATATGTTTACGTAGTAATTGTTCTGCACTCATTTCTAAGTGGTAATTTACATATACAGTGTGGTCCAAAGAGCTGGAGTGGTATGCAAATTTTTTTATTACTTAATTCTTAAATACATTTTCTTAATAAAAGTTAATGCACTTTCCAGAACTAAATATCGCAAACCGCCAAGCAATAAACGCCGATTTGCATATTTAACGTTAACCTTTGATAGTGTCAATTGACATCTAATAAATAATTAATTTAAGCTAACAATCGATTTTCTGTTCATGATAAAATTTGGCTGATTCAGTTTTTCACCTCTTTGTTTTTTCATTAACCAGGGGCGTAGGCAGAAATTTATTTCGGAGGGATCTGAACTACCTGAGGGTTTGAGGAATAATCTTTTTTTAATTACAACAAACTTTTATTACAAAATGAGCAAATGAAGGAGCCACTGGTTTTTAAAATAGTAAAATTGGTCTGTTGCGAGGTATCCCTCGCTATGTTCTAAACTACGCATACGCTTTTCTTTGTATCGTATTACACCAATACCTTGGAATCCTCCAAATTTGACGATTTAAGACATATTATCTGGTAATCTCGTAAGATGTGTATTTGAAATGGTCAGTTTGTGTACGTGATCTTGCGTTTACTTAAGCCCTATCATGGTGCTCGAAAACGTTTGTATGCTGTAAATTTGTAGATTCATTCTTTAGTGGGAGGGGGGGGGGGAAGAGATTCTTTAGACTTACCCCCAGACTATGCCACTGCCATCACTAAGTTACATTATTGTAATAACGAATTGTTCATCTAGTGTAGATCTTTATATAAAATAAATGGATAGCTTATCACCAAAACAGTTCAATAATTGTTAGTTTTTAATCGTTACACTCGTTACACAATAATTCCGGACTTCGCCCAGTTGTCTACGCGCCCAGTTAGCCGGCACCTAGTTGTCTTGCACCTAGTTGTCCTCGCACCCAATTGTCTTGCACCTAGTTGTCCTCGCACCCAATTCGTCGCGCCCAGATGGCCGCTTGTAATTACTTAGTTATTTTTTAAATGTCTCGGTCCTACTATATTTTGGTTAAAATGTATTTACAAATGAAGATACTTTATAAAATGGGCTAAATTAGATTTTGTTAATATAGTCAATGCTTTTTAAACTTATACATATCGGATTGTGTACGATTCTAACATTCCATTCGATACAGATTTAAACTAAGAAAGAGATAGTTATTATTCTCAAATCTTCACGAAAGACAAAAATGAAATATAGCCAGATATTCTACTTAGCATATGTCTAGACTTAAATTATATATTTTGGTACTAAAGTTATTAAAAAAATAACTAAAAAAAGAGTTTTAATTTCTAAAAATAATTTTTATTTAGACAATCGGAAATAGGATAATGAGATATTCAAATCTACCTCTTTATCAAGAGAATTTAGTAATTACCGTATTCAATAACTTTTTTAATTTAATTTTAGAAGATAAAATCCTAAAACGTTTAAAAATCAAAAATTATGTTGCTGCAATAGCTGTATTGGGATGGGCCGCGAGTACCTCTTCTACGTATCAGCGGGTAGATTCTTAATTATCACGTGTCCCTTGATTCTTCAATCCTATACGTGGAGTTTCCAGAGAAGTGTTCTGTCCATGACCAGTCATAGGTATTTTATGGAAAACCTCCAAGGGATGTGTGCTCTTTTCGGGATTGCTGATGATGCGCCATTTCGAGTACCATTCTTCGAGATCATCCGGTGCTCTCTGCAGAAGTTTTTCAACTTGGCCGAGGTTGCTGGATTGGGCGAGAACTACGGTATTGTCCGCGTAGGTTGCTAGAATGGTGTCTGTGGTTTTCGGTAGATCTGCAACAAATAGGTTAAATAAAACCGGAGAGAGAGGCGAACCTTGGAGTACTTCAGTGGTAATCTTTCTGAGGAAGCTCCTGCTATGCTGCAGTTTCATCCTGAAGCAACTCCTGGATAAAAGGAATGGATGAATTATTTGGAGTGTGATCGTGCTCCAGCATTTTATGAAGGAGTCTGTTGTGCCACACTTTGTCGAACGCTTTGCTGATGTCCAAGAACAATCCGCCGGTGTACTTTTTCCAGTTGAAGCTGCGTGCGACTGTTCGGCAACACGGAGGGCTTGCTGGGCGGTGGAGTGATTTCTTTGGAATCCGAATTGTTCGTCTGGTAGAATCTGCAATTGATCTATTTCTTCTTGCAGTCTGATTAGGATGATCTGTTCCATAACTTTACCTATCGTCGGCAGGAGGCTGATGGGTCTGTAGTCGAACCGCATATTTCAGACCATAAAGGTATTTTATTTTCGGTAAGTGGTACAAACAAATATTATTTATTGTCGCAATGACAATATACATTCAGGCTTTTCAAACAAAAATGAAAGTAATAGATTGGGAGTTTTCACATAACAACCCTAATTTGATGGCAGAATACATGGTAAAGTCAATCTCTGAAAATTATTACGCTTCTTTCATTGAAAGAATCTGTTTCAAAATAATTGTAACAAACATATAGAAATGTACCTGAATTCATACAATCTAAGCCAGATGCATTGCAAACCGATGCACAAGTAACAAGGACCCTCAGGTTTTGAAATACTAACAACTTCGATAGAAATTGTTAAGTTTAATAGTATTAGTATCCTACAGTCCAACACTAAACAAAAATCAATGTGGAGAATAAGAAACAGAAGCACAGGGAAAAAACCATAATCTCAAAAATGACATCTCAGCAGATGAATTTTTTCATTTCTTTGAAACTGTAACTAATACTCTAGTGCAGGATTGTTTACAACGTGATCGTAGTTCTTTCGATAGATTTATTTCAAGCGTCCCTTTAAACAGCAATACTTTTTTTATTTACCCAACAAATGCGGTCGAAATCGCAAACATTATAAAAAATTCTAAATCCTGTGACATACATCTGCTTAGCAAAAGGCGTCTTCCCAGACGTATTCAAAATATTCAAGGTCACTCCTATTTATAAAAAAGGAGATGCTAATTCTCCCGACAGTCATAGACCAATATCTATAATACCGGATATAGGAAAATCGTACTTAAAGGAAAACTAGTAGACTTTAAAAAAAACAATTTACTATTCCCAACTCAACATCGCTATAGACAAGGTAAATCGACGATAACAACTTTGCGTAAATTATATGAAACGGCTCCACGCCTTCGAAAACCACAGTTCAAGTTATGCTACGTTTTACGATCACATTAGAACATTTGGTACTGTTCACCACAATATCCTAATTAAAAAACTTGAGAGATACGGGGTAAGAGGCGCACCACTACAGTTCATAGGGTCTTATTAAAAAAATCGCAGTCAAATTTTGAATCCTGCAGACAGCACCTTTTAGAAACATGAAGCAACCTTTGGTTTACCACAAGGCTCAGTAATGGGTCCACTTCTTTGTATTATTTACTGTAATGACCTTAAAATCCAAATAGATGAGCAAATAATACATTTGCTTGCAGACGATGTGTTACAAATACTGGCACTGCACGCACAGAAATTGTTTTGTAAACGATTGGTTCATTGCAACCTCATAACTATAAACAAAATAAAACTAATAATTTAATATAGGAAATAACGTCAAGCTCAAATAATTCGGTTAAGTACTTAGGAGTTCACTTTGACTGTGGACTTTTCCATTCATAACAACAATTTATGCTCTGGCTTCTCAAAAGTCTTTTAAGGAATATGTGTAGACAGCGCCTGCTAAGAACAGCTTATTTTTCGTTATTCCACAGCGTAATGATGTATGGAATTGTACTCTGTAACAGCACTATGGTTCAAAAATGATTTAAAATCAAAAAAAGGCCATTCGAATAATGACATCCAGTCGATACATTATTATTAATGCAGCCCATAGGGATTTAATTTACCAAAACCTTTTGATTGAATGCACCAGAATGTAGTCAGAGTTATTATTTATGCATTTGTTAATGAGACCTGACAAGGTTTCATTTAACAAGATATGTTTTTAAATTTTAAGTGTAGTAAACAAAAGTTTTTTATTGAATTTTGAATTCATGGTAAAAGATTCTTTATTAATTAAAAACTTTTCATATGTTCATTACTACTAATATTAAAATTTAAATAAGTTACGCGGTAGTAACCGTAACGAGCTCATAACAAATGCAAAATATAAGTACAATTAACGTGTAAATACAAAGTTTAATTCGAATGGAATTCTAATCTGTCTCAGTTGGTTAGAGTTTATGTCTAGATAACATGAGATTCTGGGTTCGAATTCCATTCGGTAGAATGTATTTATACACATAAATAAAAAATATATAACGCTAACTTAATTTATTTAGTTTAGATAATTTTAATCAATCCAGGTCATTGTTAAAATTAAAAATATGAGTCGGAATCTAGAAAATAGTACACATTAAATACGAAAACAATTCATTCAATTTATGTAGATGTTCAATTATTCCTAAATGTTATCCCAAATTTGTTAAGTGGATTTCTCAGTTAAAACAAACAAAAGTATTGCTATCAGATATATTTGTTTTAAAATAAAATTTTCAAAGTAATGTTTAATTGAAGAAGTATTAACTTCAATATACATCCATTTGTCAAAATATTCTTGGAATAGCTATAGATAAACCACGATATCTTAGTGCGTATACCTTATTAAGATATATTATAAATGATTTCAAGGTTATTCTGAACAACAACACTATTCTATAAAGGATAAATTTCTCGTCGATTATATTCCTGTACCGAAGAAACTTTCCGCGATTGAAATAGGTATGGTATATTAATATTATTAATGTAATCTCGTCAAGGACTAAAATATGACGATCTAAACGTTTTGATAACAATTACACTTATCGTCCTCAATGGAATAGCTTTAAGAATTAAGAAATAGATAATACTTATTTAGAAAGAATATGTTTACGTAGTAATTGTTCTGCACTCATTTCTAAGTGGTAATTTATATACAGTGTGGTCCAAAGAGCTGGAGTGGTATGCAAATTTTTTACTTAATTCTTAAATACATTTTCTTAATAAAAGTTAATGCACTTTCCAGAACTAAATATAAACCGCCAAAATAAACATTTGCATATTTAACGTTAACCTTTGATAGTGTCAATTGACATCTAATAAATAATTAATTTAAGCTAACAATCGATTTTCTGTTCATGATAAAATTTGGCTGATTCAGTTTTTCACCTCTTTGTTTTTTCATTAACCAGGGGCGTAGGCAGAAATTTATTTCGGAAGGATCTGAACTACCTGAGGGTTTGAGGAATAATCTTTTTTTAATTACAACAAACTTTTATTACAAAATGAGCAAATGAAGGAGCCACTGGTTTTTAAAATAGTAAAATTTTGTTGTATCCTCGCTATGTTCTAAACTACAATTTCTTATCGTATTACACCAATACCTTGAATCCTCCAAATTTTGATTTAAGATATTATCTGGTAATCTCGTAAGATGTGTATTTGAAATGGTCAGTTTTGTGTGATCTTTACTTAAGCCCTATCATGGTGCTCGAAAACGTTTGTATGCTGTAAATTTGTAGATTCATTCTTTGTGGGAGGGGGAAGAGATTCTTTAGACTTCCCAGACTCACTGCCATCACTAAGTTACATTATTGTAATAACGAATTGTTCATCTAGTAGATCTTTATATAAAATAAATGGATAGCTTATCCAAAACAGTTCAATAATTGTTAGTTTTAATCGTTACACTGTTACAATAATTCCGGACTTCAGTTGTCACGCGTTACGACAGTTGTCTTGCACCTAGTTGTCCTCGCACTAATTCGCGCCAGATGGCCGCTTGTAATTATTAGTTTTTTTAATGTCTCGGTCCTACTATTTTGTTAAAATGTATTTACAAATGAAGATACTTTATAAAATGGGCTAAATTAGATTTTGTTAATATAGTCAATGCTTTTTAAACTTATACATATCGGATTTGTATTCTAACATTCCATTCGATACAGATTTAAACTAAGAAAGAGATAGTTATTATTCTCAAATCTTCACGAAAGACAAAATGAAATATACAGATATTCTACTTAGCATATGTCTAGACTTAAATTATATATTTTGGTACTAAAGTTATTAAAATAACTAAAAAAGAGTTTTAATTTCAAAATAATTTTATTTAGACAATGAATAGGATAATGAGATATTCAAATCTCTTTATCAAGAGAATTTTAATTACTATTCAATAACTTTTTAATTTAATTTTAGAAGATAAAATCCAAAACGTTTAAAATCAAAAATTATTGCTGCAATAGCTGTATTGGGATGGGGATACCTCTTCTACATCAGCGTAGATTCTTAATTATCACGTGTCTTGATTCTTCAACATATGGAGTTTCCAGAAGTGTTCTGTCCATGACCAGTCATAGGTATTTTATGGAAAACCTCAAGGGATGTGTGCTTTTCGGGATTGCTGATGATGCGCCATTTCGAGTACCATTCTTCGAGATCATCCGGTGCTCTCTGCAGAAGTTTTCAACTTGGCCGAGGTTGCTGGATTGGGCGAGAACTACATTGTCCGTTGCTAGAATGGTGTCTGTGGTTCGGTAGATCTGCAACAAATAGGTTAAATAAAACCGAGAGAGGCGACTAACTTCGTGGTAATCTTTCTGAGGAAGCTCCCATGCTGCAGTTTCATCCTGAAGCAACTCCTGGAAAGGAATGGATGAATTATTTGAGTGTGATCCAGTTTTATAGAGTCTGTTGTGCCCACTTTGTCGAACGCTTTGCTGATGTCCAAGAACAATCCGCCGGTGTACTTTTTCCAGTTGAAGCTGCGTGCGACTGTTCGGCAACACGGAGGGCTTGCTGGGCGGTGGAGTGATTTCTTTGGAATCCGAATTGTTCGTCTGGTAGAATCTGCAATTGATCTATTTCTTCTTGCAGTCTGATTAGGATGATCTGTTCCATAACTTTACCTATCGTCGGCAGGAGGCTGATGGGTCTGTAGTCGAACCGCATATTTCAGACCATAAAGGTATTTTATTTTCGGTAAGTGGTACAAACAAATATTATTTATTGTCGCCCAATGACAAAGTACATTCAGGCTTTTCAAACAAAAATGAAAGTAATAGATTGGGAGTTTTCACATAACAACCCTAATTTGATGGCAGAATACATGGTAAAGTCAATCTCTGAAAATTATTACGCTTCTTTCATTGAAAGAATCTGTTTCAAAATAATTGTAACAAACATATAGGAAATGTACCTGAATTCATAAAATCTAAGCCAGATGCATTGCAAACCGATGCACAAGTAACCAAGGACCCTCAGGTTTTTGAAATACTAACAACTTCGATAGGGAAATAGTTAAGTTTAATAGTATTAGTATCCTACAGTCCAACACTAAACAAAAATCAATGTGGAGAATAAGAAACAGAAGCACAGGGAAAAAACCATAATCTCAAAAATGACATCTCAGCAGATGAATTTTTTCATTTCTTTGAAACTGTAACTAATACTCTAGTGCAGGATTGTTTACAACGTGATCGTAGTTCTTTCGATAGATTTATTTCAAGCGTCCCTTTAAACAGCAATACTTTTTTTATTTACCCAACAAATGCGGTCGAAATCGCAAACATTATAAAAAATTCTAAATCCTGTGACATACATCTGCTTAGCAAAAGGCGTCTTCCCAGACGTATTCAAAATATTCAAGGTCACTCCTATTTATAAAAAAGGAGATGCTAATTCTCCCGACAGTCATAGACCAATATCTATAATACCGGATATAGGAAAATCGTACTTAAAGGAAAACTAGTAGACTTTAAAAAAAACAATTTACTATTCCCAACTCAACATCGCTATAGACAAGGTAAATCGACGATAACAACTTTGCGTAAATTATATGAAACGGCTCCACGCCTTCGAAAACCACAGTTCAAGTTATGCTACGTTTTACGATCACATTAGATCATTTGGTACTGTTCACCACAATATCCTAATTAAAAAACTTGAGAGATACGGGGTAAGAGGCGCACCACTACAGTTCATAGGGTCTTATTAAAAAAATCGCAGTCAAATTTAATCTCAGACAGCACCTTTCAGAAACATGAAACAACCTATGGTTTACACAAGGCTCAGTATTGGGTCCATCTTTGTATTATTTACTGTAATGACCTTAAATCCAAATAAATAAGCAAATAATACATTTGCTTGCAGACGATGTGTTACAAATACTGGCACTGCACGCACAGAAATTGTTTTGTAAACGATTGGTTCATTGCAACCTCATAACTATAAACAAAATAAAACTAATAATTTAATATAGGAAATAACGTCAAGCTCAAATAATTCGGTTAAGTACTTAGGAGTTCACTTTGACTGTGGACTTTTCCATTCATAACAACAATTTATGCTCTGGCTTCTCAAAAGTCTTTTAAGGAATATGTGTAGACAGCGCCTGCTAAGAACAGCTTATTTTTCGTTATTCCACAGCGTAATGATGTATGGAATTGTACTCTGTAACAGCACTATGGTTCAAAAATTATTTAAAATCAAAAAAAAAGGTCATTCGAATAATGACATCCAGTCGGTACAATGAGCACTGCAAACCACTATTTAAAAAATTAGAAATATTACCTTTACCCAGTTGTTATATTTTAGAATTGCTAATACTAGTTAAAAAAATGTGTTCGACAGGCAACGCCACCCATCAGATAGACGTAAATAGATACGACACCAGACATTGAAATGATCTTCGCTTGATGAGAGACTTAAAAGTCAGAAGAGTCGTAAGATAAAAATAAAAAAAAAATACTTCAAGAACGTTGCTTTTACTCTGTGAAAGAATATTTCACTGTCTTACAATCGATAAATAACGAAACCTGAAATTATTGCTTGTTTGTTTGTTTGATTGATTTTGAATGTCACATACACGGTGTCTCACGGTCAACGTCCATTAGAATATCTCAGGAAGTAATGCGATTTGATGTTTGAAAATTTGCACAATGAGGTTTTCCGATACGCTCTCTTCAGATGAAATAACGCGATCTTGTGACTTGGTTATACCGAAGTATATTATTACATTTTTGGTTTCTACGCAACATTCTAGACATATTTTGTGTTTAATATCTTATACCTAACTCTCACCGTTTTTGATGTATTTAAATTTTTGTCAAAAATGACGTTTGCAGGCTCTAAAATAATTATCGATTTTTCCTGTAAGGAAGCCTTTATTATTTAATTGGGGTCGATTCTTTGTTGATAACTATAGATACAGGATGGTCAAAAAATCACACCGAAAATAAAATGGAAAAACCAGCAAAGTCAATTATTTCAAATCAAACATATTTTATAATTTTATCTAATTTAGCATTAAAAGTAAGGAAGTTTATATAATTGTCTATTCCGAAAATTTGTAGTTTTCGAAATATTCAATTTAATATTTTTATTGGCGTTTGCTACGTATTTTAAGTTCAGTTATTCTTAGTTAGCTATGACCTTATTTAAACAATTGACTGCTAAAGAATTGTATGATTGCTGTCACTTACCATTTGAAAATTATTAGTGATCAATGTTTTGATTAGTTTATGCGCGAATGAAACTGTTCAAAAATGGAAAATAATACTTATTCAAATGCGACATATTAAATTTATTCTTTATTCGTGTTGAGTGCAACAGGGTTATAAGTCGAACGTGCAGAGTTTTTAATGAAAGATTTCCCCATTTCACACCAATGAACAAGAAAATTTAGAAACATTATGAAGAATCATCTCAGTTATGGAACAATTAATGCAGAAAGAATTTTACCCAGGCCAGTAACGTCAAGGGAATATAACATAATCAATGTGTTGACATATTTTCATGTTCATCCCGAAGACTCTATTCGTACAGCAGAATACGATTTTAGTAGTTTCACGGCCTTCTATTCAAAGAATTTTAGCAAAACATGGCATGCACCCGTATAAATTCAACCTTTCATGCCGGAGACGCACCACAACGTAATGAATTCTGTAAAATGATGTTGCTACGACATTTTTACGCAAAATTATATGGTCAGACGAATCAAAATTCACAAGAGAAGGAATTTTCAATAGACACAATTATCATTTCTGGGCCACTGAAAATCCTCATGTCATTCGGTAGAAAAATGTTCAAAACAAATTTAGTGTAAATGTATTTACTTTACTTATGTCTGATCAAGTACGCTATCATATTTATATTACAAACAGTTGTTACAGACGTTGTTGATAATCTGCCTTTGGATAAAATAAGAGATTGTTGCTATCAACTAGAGGCCACATTGTGGAAATGTGATAGACATAAGTTACATGATATGTTTGAAGATAGATAGATTAGACGATTAGGACCGTGGAATTGTACCAAGGTCCAGACCTGGCGTTAGATTTTTATCTTTGAGGAACGGTAAAGGGAAGGATATACTCTACACCTCGATTCAATGTAGCAACTTGTAGCTTGAATAAGAACTTTCGACCAACTTGAACCAGCTGAAATAGCAAGCGCCACTACAGAAGCTGTTATGAGTAATATTCAATAATATTATGTGCCTAGGTAAAATTCTTTCTGCATTAATTGTTCCATAATTGAGATGATTCATCATAATGTTTCTAAATTTTCTTCTGTTCAAATGCGAAAACTCCGCACGTTCGACTTATAATCCTGTTTACTCACCATGAATAAAGAATAAATTTAATATGCTGGCATTTGAATACGTATTGTTTTCCATTTTGAACAGTTTATTTGCGCATAAACTAATCAAAACGTGGATCATTAATAATTTTCAAATGGTAACTGACAGCTACGTACATCTCTTTAGTGTGTGACTGTTTTCAACGCCGTCATACCAACTAAGAATAACTGAACTTAAAATCCGTAGCAAAATCGCCAAATAAAAATATTAAATTGGCAATATTTCAAAACTACAAATTTTCGGAATAGACAACTTACACAAACTTATCCTTATTTTTGATGCTAAATAAGACAAAATTATAAAAATAGTTTCCATTTGAAAAAATTGACGTTTGCTAGTTTTTTCGGTTTTTGCGGTCTGATTTTTGGCACCTGTATCAATAGTTATCAAAATATTATAAAATATCTATTAAAGGATATCCTCTTCAACAAGGAATCCAACCACAATTAAATAATAAAGGCTTCCTTATAGGAAAAATCGATAATTATTTTAGAGCCTGCAAATGTCATTTTGACATTAAAATTGAAATACGTCAAAGACGATGAGAGTTAGGTATAGGGCATTAAACATAAAATATGTCCAGAATTTTGCGTAGAATCAAGAAATGTAATAATATACAGTGTTCTATTTAAAACAAGAAAGTTAACATTTACTTACGGTATGACCGGAAGTCACACAAGGTCGCCGTTATTTCATCTGAAAAGGTCCTGAAAACTCATTGTGCAAATTTTCAAACATCTAATCGCATTACCTATAATGGACGGTGATCGTGAGACAGGTATATGTAATTATTATTTATGTTTCCTAATTTTGTTGGGTGTATGGCGCATGAACCGATAAAATTTTTGGGGATTGAAGTCTATTGCTAATTTTCGCTCATACCTCAATGGCCTAGGTGTCACGTACTTGAGATTTTTTTAGTTATTTTTCAAAAATACCCTGTCCTCAAAATCATCATAACTTTTTATTTGTATCTGTAATTGGATAGAATAACTTTGCTGTGTTGTGTAATGTATTTTTATCTAAATAAATCTTTATTTGATACAATTGGTTTCAAAAAATTACTTACAAACTTTCAGAGTTTAAAAAATTTGTGAATGTGTAAAAAATTAAAACTAAAAATAAAAGTTATTATGAATTTAGCTTTATTTAAAAAGTTCTCTACTTATGCTCTTTCTGACGGTATGCTTCATGTCTTAGAAATAATTTGTTAGGTAATCAAAATAAGAGGTAGTTGTTTTGCCTGGGTCTGGAATAAGAAAATACTTTTTATGGTTATGATTTTTCATTGAACTTTAATTACGGTAATTGCTCAAATTGGCTTCCTCTACTTCATATGCATGCATAGCACCTTTTCCTAATTTCAACGGTTGTGTATGGAGTCTCATTTGTTCTTTCATTTGTTTGAATGCGGCGCTAATTCTTTCTACCAAAACTTCTCTGTTTGGCACCTCTGTTGCATAAACAATGTCCTTTGGTCCCTAAACGTAGAAATCTAAGTGCCAGGTCTGAGAGCGTACGGGCCATGGAATATTCTGCCGATCCATGCGTTGGGAAATATGTCCAAATGATCTCGAACCGTTGTGTGAAAATGTGCCGGACAGCCATCGTTTTTAATATTATTTGCTCTCCTTCAAAACTGGTAACATAAAATCAGGAAGATCATTTTGTAAGAAATTGAGATGAAAATCTCCATCCAGCAGCTGTGGTAAAAAATATGGGCCGATAAGATCTACCGATAACGCCAGCTCAAACATTGACATTAAATTTTCTTTGAAAGAAGACTTCCTTTTGTTATGGGATTATGACCCTTTTTCCCCAGTGGTGCAGATTGTACAAATTTACTACTCCTCATGGCTGAAAATCGACTCATCGGACAAAATTCTTTTTAAAAAGTCCCCATCTTCAATATCTGCTTGCAGTATAAATCTGCAGAACCGCAGCGTCTAGCAGTATCTCCATTTTCGATACCTGGAATAAAATTAAATCCGTAAATTTGTGAGTTCATCATTTCATAAATGTGATAGTTTTTTTTAAACTGAGCCGAAAGAATAAAAGTCAATTAATAAATAACTCTAAACAGCAAAAACAAACACATTTTAGGTACAGCTTGGTTGAGTTGTATACCTGATGCGATGACGTCACTATGTTGCTCTTAGTTATCGTATTCAGTGAAGGACATAGTTATCAACGTGGTTGTAAAATCATAAATGTTTGTGAAGGTAAAATGACCAGTGAAAACTATAAACTGAAATTTGATTACCTTGAACAGGAGTGTAATGAAATGCATGCATTCCATTGGCCTGAAGAACAGACCAGATTTTCCAAATCGTTAAGCCAAATCTTTTAGCAACAACTCGAATGCTTGTTGTAGGATCCTCATTAAAAGCTTGTAGAATAAACTCATCAACTACAACGTCGTGTTGCCTCATATTAATTGAGGCTCTTGAAACCTTAAAATTCCAGTTTCCTGAGACGTCGATATTGTTCCAAAGTCTCATGGTGTGGTAACCTTCGGTTAGGATATCGCCTTGTAAAGTCTTTGGGCTTCACGCGGATTGCAGTTAGCGCTGCCATACGCCAACAACAAGTCGGCATACTCTTCGTTACTCAAGGTAGGCATTGTAACACCACAAAAACAGTACTTTTGACAGTTTAATGAAAACAAATTTTAACAATAAGAAGATTTAACAATACAAGATTTAACAATAACAAGATTTAACAAAAATAATTCAGCAACGAACAGAACAACGCACGGCACTTCCAACAGCAGAAATAGTCAAATCTCGACTGCTCGACATCCCTGATGAACCAGTCTTCCAACGTAGTAACAAACGGAGACAATTGTCATTTTACATGCGCATGAAAGAGACAGACTTTTACCTGCTAACGTTGACTGCTTTGCTCAAACCAGTTATTTGTAGTTGTAGGATGTGTTCGGACCTGATTAATTATCTCATATTTCGATCACAAGAATTATTTCTATGAAGCATACCGTTGGAAAGAGTATAAACTAGAGAACTTTTTAAACAAAGCTAAGTGCGTAATAGCTTTTAATTTTTTTTTGCAATTCATTTAAATTTAAATTTTCATACATTTACTTTTTTTAACTTTGTAAGCTTATAAGTAATTTTGTTGAAACCGATTGTATCAAATAAAGATTTATTTAGATAAAAATGCATCGCACAACATAGAAAAGTTATTTTATCAATTACACATACAAATAAAGAGTTATGATGATTTTGAGGACAGATTCCGGGTATTTTTGAAAATAACTAAAAATAATCATATCTCAACACCGTGACACCTAAGACAGTGGGGATATGAGCGAAAACTGCAATAGACTCAACATCTAAAAATTTGTCGGTTCATGCTACATATCTATCTATAAACAGTTCTAAAATATATCCAATGAATGAACTGAATAAAGCATAGTTGCCACTTGTACCGGGTGGCCAACTAAGAACGGCCGTCGGCCATATCTCAGGAATGGATTATAGCACAGGTTCGGGAAAAAATTTTATAACAAAAGTTTCCTCGAGGAACGCCTGGAAATTATTTTCAGAATTGTCCACCGCTAGAGGGCGTATTTAACAGTAAAAATTTTAAACAGCAAGATTTACTCAAAAAGGGGCATATTCAATATTATAATCAGATTCCTCGACAAATTCTGCATATTTTTATTTGACAAGTTTTAGTCTATCTCTTCAAATAAGGGTGAGGGAGTGGGAACGCCTTTAATTCAGGTTCTGCTTAACCGATTTTAATAAACTTGATGTTGTTTGAAAGAGCTTTTGTTAAACAATAGAAAATTTGTAAATTTGAAACAATCTGATTAATAACATAAATGCTAGAGGGCGCTGTTTAATATTTTTTTAATATTGTGTTTTCTCTTTACAATTTTAAATGGAAGCATAAAAATTTAAGTAGGTCTTTAAAAAGTAGACTAAATTAGTAATAAAACAGTGAAAACTGCAAGTCGATATCTTTTTCTATCCTGAGATATCGTAAGAAACAGGTAAA